>CM044008.1:51255874-51530874 GCA_024085815.1 Flaveria linearis | reverse complement strand
CCCACACTGGGCATTGAGTAATCTCCTTCTAATTGTATGCAAATAAAGTGATCTTGGTTAATATTAGCAAGTGCGACAACTGGATAGGTGAATAATGGCTCTGGGACTGTTCTCAGCGGGAACCATGTCTGGCTGCCAAATGAAGAAATAAGATGCACAATACAAGTGAATGTTTCCGCAATTACGAGTCCATGGCCCGAAAAAGTTAGCCAATAGGTATCGGGTGCGGGTTGAGTCGTGCCAAACAAATTTAAGCTATTACGAACAGAATCATAATAGCCAGGCATCTCGCGGTTCAAATTGCTCCGCCAATACCATATGTTTCTGTCCATCTCCGACAACATTTGACGCCTAACCCATTCCCATTCTTTTTGCTTTTTCCCTAAAGCCCCCGCGATCGCCCGAAAACCACAGTTACCATCAGGCCGCACATCTTTTATAGTCGAAACGTACTGGTGAATCCATTGGGGCAGCTGATCCTTAAACTTCATAACTTTTATCACGTCCTTTGGTTTCAATATTAAAGGAAACCCTAGGGCAGCTCCCGTAATCGGTACATTTGAAGCAGCCTTTGCCCGATTAGAACGGTCGTTCGACATTTTAAACTGAGGGGTATATGAGCTATGCCTCGCCGGGTCAGGCATAGTTTGTTATGAGGAAGTATAGGAGCTGTGTCTAGCAGCCTCATACTATGATGCATTGGAGTCCGCTCTTCTTTGTTGCTCCTTAATATTTAGACGACCATGTCGGTCATGACGCACCTCAAGTTCTTTAACTTTTGACTTGCTCTTAAATAAAGAGTCAAATACTTTTTTAAACAATTTTTTCTTTACTTGAGGATTGGGAGACGACATAACCTTTTGTTTCAAGTCATCAAATTTCACATCGTAGTCGGGTTCAGGCGGCGCGACGTACGCTGGCTCGAAATCAAGCTTCCTCCAGTATGGATCTACCGCATTGAGTGGAATACTTGTGACTGGATTTAAAGGTTAAATTATTAGTGAAAAATATGCGATCGTGTGACAATAATAAAAAAATGTATTAAGATAAATATTACCTTCTCGGATGTATTTCTCCAAACGATAAACACATGGCAAGCCCGTGGACGTGGACAATTGGTGTCCACATGAACCCCCAGACTCCTGAATCATTTCCATTTTCGTCAACTCTGATTTAAGGAGGCTAAGGCAAAAAATGGATACTTTATAATGTAATTTTGAAAACAATGGCAGTCGATGGTCTTTTTTAATTTTCACACGGGACTCCTCGAATGTTTTACAAATTTCAATCTCCTGGCCACGCACGAGGTCACAAACATATCCGACAAGTGTGTGCAACATATTATTGGTCCCTGTGAGGTAACTCTTGAAGTTGGCATGTTGGCCCTCAACCCTATTAGTTGTAAATTCACCAAAGTTAAGGCGGTCGTACATCCAACAAGTAATAATTTTCTCTTTGTACGGCACCAACCAATTATTTCAAATATATTCCCATACCTCTGAAAGAAATAACAAATTTATAAAATGAACAAATAAATTATTAGAGTAACAATAACTATGAAATTCTTACCACGTTTACCATCTTCATTTAACTTTTCTTCCATCTTCCTGCAATTGTAATCGTACAATGCCTCTGTGGGAGACGAACACAAGGTCTTCCACCAGTATGAAAAATCCTTCCACATGTCGGTTTTGAAAAGGATATTCCACCGTCTTTTGGTATTCTCCCTAACGTGCCACCTGCATAGGTTTTTAATAGCACTCGGGAACACTGTGTCACACGTGCTCATCAGGGCCAGGTCCCTGTCTGTGACAATAACATGGGGCTCCACACACCCATCGAGCATATCTATGATCCGCTCCAATACCCATGTGAAGTTGTCCTGCCGTTCCCTCGATATAAATGCATGCGCAATACAAAACGACTTCGACGTCGACGTAACGCCAATAACCTGAACAAACGGAATGTTGTACATGTTGGTCTTGTACGTCGTGTCTATCAACATCACGTGCGGGAATGTGCGCCACATTTTATACGAAGTAGGATGACAAAAGAAAACATCTTCCACGGCCTTAGTAGTTGGATTCGTTCGTGTTTCATACACGGACTCTTTAGATTGTAGCAGGTTTTCAAGTTCTTGCATTGGTGTCTTGCCTTTTCTCCCCTCATCCCTAAACTTCGACGTCAGATTGTATATGTCTTGAACAACACAGACGCTGTGGGGAAAGTGCTCCCTTACAGCTGAATGGATATGTCGTGGCCGCACGTGCTGCCTGTGTAACTTCTCGAAAGATCAATTTCTTCGACGGTCATCTTCCTAAGATGCGCGTGGCCCTCCTCGTACACAACAGGATCGTGGTTGTGCGTCTCGTTTCTCACCTCTAACATCTAATTGTCACTCTTTCCTACGTACTTCCCTACGAGTTTAAAGGGACATCCTTTCTTTATGCTCCCAGTACGCCTACTTGTGCCAGTAAATTTAGGTTCACCACTACGATTGCATAATAGTTCAACATCTTTTTTTTGTGACTGACCCACCACAATGACGCACCCATGCTCGCGACCTCTCATTTTAGCCCACTTCTTTAAGTCCTCACGAGAATCAAAATACTGAAAAAATTATAAAGCTAGACATAAAAAACAATATATAAAACAAATAAAAAAATAAAATAAACAAAAAAATAAAAACTCTTCGTATTTTATCGGTTTTATAAGAAACCATAGCCTTTCTTATCCGATCCTTATCCCGCTCATTCTCCGCGGTGTCCTCATGGTTTTTTTTGAGGTGAACCGAACCGTCACTCTCATCTGTGTCATTCCTATTAAAAGTATGCGACACATGTGTAATTTCTAGTTCTGACTGGTACGAGGGATGTCCGTAATCCAGCTCTGTTTGTGAGTGGTACGTGTTTGGGGCACGCCCGTAAGAATTGCAAGGGGGATATCTGTACCCTTCACCGTCCCCTGTCGGTTCAAATAAAGAGTTGTATGCCTCTTGAGCAAATGTGTTCGACGGGTTGGTTTCCTCCTCCCCTCACGGAGGGTGACTTCCGTATACGTAATATTCCTAAAAAAGATAATGGTTAGAAATTTCAAATAATAAGTTATAATAAAACATATACTACTTCAACCTGGTTCGAATCTTCGATATGTGGCACCTCATTCAAATCTTGAAGCTTCGGCTTTTGATAATGATCTCCCGAGCCCGACACTGTTTTTGAATTAACGTGTTTTTGGAATGACGAAGGCTAAAAAAATCTCGAGTGTTGGATGAATGAAAGCTCAAAGTAATGATGAAAAAATCTCGAGTGTTACCATTGGACACAGGGTGAAAGCTCAAAGGTATTTATGATGAAAATCTAGTGCACAAGAGGTCACGGTTTGGCCTCCACGTGACGGTTCGAAGCACGAATCCCGACCCTTTTGTCAACATCACAGTCTACCTCGTACCTTAAAACTGAACCTCGTACCCTAGAGGTCACGTTTAGGCTAAACCGTGACGGTTTGGTGACCGGTTTTCAACTTTATCAGGCCATTTGTCGTTTTGTTGTCACGAGGTGTCGGAAGACAGACACAGAAACCGTGACCGCAAGACTTTGCGGTTACGGTTAGGTAACAAAACGTGACCTTTAGCCCTAAGCGTTACCTTTTGGTCCGGCCTACCCCCAAAAACCCAGCGGTGTCCCCATTAGGACCCTATTCCATTGCCATCAATTGTACCATGACATCACATTGGACTTAATTAATTAACTTCAAAATTTAGCTCATTTCCTTTTATTTGGTAAAATTAAAAGCGACAAACAAATCAAACAAATCCTAGTGACCATAGGATAAATCAAAATTTAGCATCGAGCTAAATAATCAAGCAATTTGACTTAAACTGTTAAGTAAAAAAAAATTTTAACGATCATGTCAGATGAAATTTCAGGTTCTAACAATGGTCTTAAACCACCCAAATTGTGGGCTTCTATAACAGAGGAACCATACATACCTGAGACTTTAGGTCTAGACTATAATATACAGAAACTAGTGAGTTTAAAAAGTGTAGGTGGTGATGACCTAAAAAAGGTCATAACAGACATGAAAGCATACAGTATTCTGACAATAACTCTTCCGTTTAAGATATTAACCAAAGTGCAGAACTTTAAAATAGCACATGAACTGTGGAAGGTACTTCACTATAACACCCGGAAATTTTGTCATTTGAAAGAAGAGAAAAGAAATGAGAAAAAGAAAAGAAAAGTATCTTGTGAGAAAAGAAAAAAAGTATAAGTGGAGGGGTTAAAAGTGTAAAAAGGACAAAATAATATTATTATTTTGTTTAAAGTGGGCATGGCCGCCCACTTCTCTGATCATATCAACTGCTTCGATAGTGGGTATGGCCGCCCACTTCTCTGATAATATCAACTGCTTCGATATTTAGAGAGAGAAAGCACAAAGATCTTCGGTTTTAGAGAGAAAGTAGCTAAATTCAGCCAAGATAAGCAAATATAGCATAATTGGTTCAGTTTTTATGGATTTTTGACCATGAAACTGATTTCTACATGTTCTTATGTGTGTACATGTGTTCGGTTATGTGTTTTTGGACATGTACAGGCGTTAGAAACTTTTGAAAAGTTCAAGTTGAAGGAGTGGAGCATTTTAGTAGCTTAGGTGAGTTTCTAGACCCCGTATTTTTTATGTTTTTAAAGGTTTTGGTGCTCAAAATGCATGTAAAACTAATTTTACAATTGTGATGTATATAACCGTATGTATATGTGTATGAGTTTGGATGTTTTATTTTTGTTAATGCTTAGATGATGTTTAGAATGGTTATATTAAGCTTAGAACAGGTCGAATTGGTATTTGGGTCTTAAAAATATATTAGAAATGTATAAGTTGATGGTCATGCGCCCAAACAGGGCCCATACGCCTAGTGTTTTGCCTTAGAAAAGTTTCAAACGTGGTCATGCGCCGAAAAAGTGCTTATGCGCCTGAAAATATGAGTTAGAAAGTTTAAGTGCAGGTTGATGCGCCCAAACAGTACCTTCATGCACCCAAATAGTAGTCCATGCGCCTATAAAATGCCTTAGAATTCCTAAGTATAAGCTCATGCGCCTAAACAGTGGCTCATGCGCCTAAGTGCTTACTGAAACTCCCAAGTATAGGGGTGATGCGCCTAAATAGTGCCCATGCGCCCAAGTGGCTCATGCGCCTAAGTGTTTAAACGCCTAACTTAGGTCCATGTGCCTGCATAGTGGAAAAACACCTAAACAGTCCTCACCGCCCAAATAGTGCCCATGCGCCCAAACACTTAGAAAATTTTTGGAATTTTGGGAAAGATCAGAATTTTAGGGTTAGACCCTAGTTTGACTTATGGACTATGTTTGCATATTTTTAAGCATGAACATGTGATGGTCTATGGTTAGGGAATGTATGATGATATGATGAATCTATGATATACTTATGTGTATGATGTGTTATCTTTTAATGATTTTCAAAATTATATATAATAATATAATATACGTTAAATATTGTGTTATGACTTTACGTACTATGATGAATGTATGAATGAATGAAAAGAATAACGTAACGAAGTGAAAGATAACAAAGATGAAAAGTGAAACGTAATGAAATAAAGAATGGCTTGTAAGCAAATAGAAAGGAGGTGCACGACCATGTTGTCGTTAGCTCAACTGTGTGCGGTTTAAATAACCCGAAGGATGCATACAGAGTCAATCATAGAGATTGACGGGACCCTTATGGCACGCCCTAGGTGACTGGGTCAGCTTCATGTACAATGTTCGGGGTCTATTTGTAGACCTCAGGCCCAACATCGGCTTCGTGCACAATGTTCAGGGTATTGCACATTGGTCCGAATGAAAGGGAGAGATGACTTTCCCTAGGTGACTGGGTCAGCTTCGTGCATAATGTTCGGGATCTATTTGTAACCTCAGGCCCAGCATCAGCTTCGTGCATAATGTTCGGGGTATTATTCATCGATCCGTATGAAAGTAAAAGAAGAAGAAAAGTATGAAAAGAAAGTATGAGAATGAAAGTAAAAGATAGTAAAAAGTACGAAATGAAAGTATGTATAGGAAAGAGAATAGTAATGAAAAGAATGAACGAAAGTATGTGTATGATGTTGAAAGTTAACAAAGAAAGTACAAAAGAACGAAATAAAAAATAAATATAGTATGAATGCATGTATGATGTGTGCTCGCTTACAAAAGTAATGTATAGTATTTGAAAAGTTTATGTTCGTATATATAACACACATGGTATTTTAATACTTACAGAACTAGAACTCACTCAGCAACATTGACCTTTATGCATTTTCAGTTGACATGTACTGTTGCTGAGGATGGCACACGGGGAGGCTACTCGGCAGGACAAGACTAGCATCCATTCATGCATATTATTATTGTTGTTGTGTAATGCAATTAACGGATGTTTTCTTTTGTAGTTTAATAATGTTTTATTGTATAACAACAGTAATTGTTATAAAATGGATGGTTTTTGTTAATGAATTCCGTTGCGATATTTTATGAAATATATATTATTATGTATGTTTAGTGCTATGAATGACCAACTGTGAGGCCTTCGGGAACGGGGCCTTACAAGTTGGTATCAGAGCCAAAGCTTAAGTGAATTGGGTAAATTATTTTCAAAACCTAAACTTAAACTAAGAATGTGACTAAAGGAAAGGGGATGCCAGCCCGAGTAGCTCCGTGCCATCAAGTATTTCTTTTCTTAAAGTTAATCAGTATTATGTGCATGTGCTATTTGACTTATGTGTTCATAGTAGATTTAGATACTGATGTAGTCAGGATAGGAAATGCTCAGGTTGTGAAGAGTAAAGTAAGTGGCTAATCACAACTGGCCACTGTAATTAGGGACTTACTATACTTAACATAAACTGAGCCATTAACTTGAATGATCGTGATAATGGTTGAATCTTATAGTGATCAGAGGATGGTTCGAGGTAGATCTTCTAAAGCTTCTAGAGGTGGAGCATGTGGTGGATGTAGTGCTGAACCACGTGTTACGAGAAACTAGGCTAGAGATGCTGAGACGACCCCTGCTGATCCTGAGGTTCATCAGCATGAGGGCGTCGATGAGAGCGCGAACTTCAGGGCCTCTGTGAAAGAGGCAGTAGTGGAGGAAGTTCATCAAGTCATGCAGACGATTTTGCCGTCTGTGGTGACTGAGGTGATTAAGGCTGTGAGGGAAGATGAAAGGAAGGAAAGGATGAGGACCACTGGAAGAGAAGAAAGAGAACAGCCTGAGACTGAGACGGTTGTCTCGAGTGAAGAGGAGGAGGAGGAAGCGGTGCAGGAAACCGCATGTGGTTGTAACTATAGGGCATTTCAAAGATGCAAGCCCCTGACTTTTGATAGGAATGGCAGTGCTGCTGCTGCTCACCAATGAGTGAGAGAGATGGAGGTGGTGCTTAATATCAGTGAGTGCCGAGAAGATCAGAAGGTGAAGTTTACTACCCACTCATTCATGGACTCGACCTTATGTTGGTGGGACAATATTGTCCAGACTGAGGGTAGTAGGGCCATTAGCAGGATGAGGTGGTCAGAATTGAAGAAGCTGGTGATTGAGGAGTTCTGTCCTCACAGAGAGTTAGACAAGATTGAGAGGGAGTTCCTGCCACTGGAGGAGGGAACCATGACACACCAGCAGTACACTACCAAGATTAACGAGATGGTGAGGCTGGTACCAGATTAGGTGATGCCGGTGTCGAAGAAAATTAAGAAGTATATCTAAGGATTGCCAGCTGATATTCGTAGACATTTGATTGCTGCCAAACCAAGCACCTTTAGGTCGGCAGTGGATCTGGCTGGTAGGTTGTATGATGAGTGAGAGGTGGTGGTGGTCGAGGTGAAGAAAACAGGTGGTGGTGATAGAAACTGGAAAGGGAAGCGGTTTGGACGTGGTGGTTTCACTCCAAGCAATAAATGGATGAAGGTGGATGACCGTAGGGTGGGGTCATCAAGCTTGGGGATAAAGAAGTGTAGTAAATGCGGGAGAGAGCATACTAGCGAGTACAGGATGGGATTGAATGTTTGTTTCAAGTGCGGGAAGCCTGGTCAGATCGCTAAGGATTGTAAGGTGGTGAGGTGCTACAACTGTGGTAAAGTAGGCCACCTGAGTCGGGAGTGTTAGAAGCCAAGGGTCAAGAGTTCCAGAGTGAAGAAGGGAACAGAAGATGGAGGACAGAGGGAAATTGCTAGAGCATTCACGATGACACGGGAGGAGGCCAGAGCGGATCCAGACGCCGTGTTAGGTATGTTTCTAGTAAACCAAACTTGTGCCTCTATATTATTTGATTCTGGTGCTAGTAGGAGTTTCATTTCTACTGCTTTCTGTGCTAAGTTTCCTGTTAGTAGTAGAAGTATCGATGAACCTTTTGACGTACAAACTACTATTGGTAAGTCTACTAGAATTACTGATATGATAGAGGACTGTGTCATAGAACTAGAAGGTCATAGGTTTTTTGCTAAATTATATGTGATGTCCCTAGGCGGATTCGATGTAGTACTAGGGATGGATTGGTTAGCAACCTATGAAGCAAACATCGTGTGTCGCAAGAAGATGGTTCGATTGGTTACGCCCGATGGATGTGCGGTGACAGTCTACGGTGATCGCGTTACAACGGTCCTAAATGTGATTTCGATGACGGTGGCAGGGAAGTACATGAGACATGGATGTAGTGCCTTCCTAGCCTACATGAAAGATGTGGATGCGTCAGTACCGCAATTGTCTGATGTACCAATGCTATGCGACTTCCCAGACGTGTTCCAAGAGGATTTACCAGGTGTGCCACCGGATCGCGAGATTAAGTTCCAGATTAATCTGATACCCGATGCTCAAACCATTGCCAAGGCACCGTATCGATTAGCTCCGACTGAGATGAAGGAACTCATGGATCAACTATAGGACTTATGGATAAAGGGTTCATTCGACCGAGTATCTCTTCTTGGGGTGCTCCGGTCTTGTTCGTGAAGAAGAAATACGGTAGTATGCTGATGTGCATCGACTACTGGGAGTTAAATAAGTTGACGGTGTAGAATCGGTACCCGTTACCGAGGATTGATGACTTTTTTGATCAGCTTAAAGGTGTCAGTTGGTTCTCGAGGATAGACCTCCGATCTGGTTATCATCAGCTGAAGGTGAAGGAGCTAAATATCCCTAAGACAGCTTTTCGTACGCGTTATGGACACTAAGAGTTTCTTGTTATGTCTTTTGGCTTAACTAACGCGCCAGATGCCTTTATGAATTTGATGAATCAAGTGTGTCGGCCCATGTTAGATAAATAAGTGATCGTGTTTATTGATGATATCCTGATTTATTCAATGAGCGGGGAAGAACATGTCGGCCACATTCGGGAAGTATCGGATACACTTAGAAGAGAGAGTTTGTATGCCAAATTCTCTAAGTGTGCTTTCTGGTTGCGCGATGTTCAATTTCTGGGTCACATGGTGAATGCTGAAGGAATTATGGTGGACCCGGCGAAGATTGAGGCGGTGATGCAATGGAAGTCTCCAAAGACGCCATCCGAGATTAGCAGTTTCTTGGGTTTGGCGGGTTATTACAGAAAGTTCATCCAGGACTTTTCCAAGATAGCCTCACTTTTGACTAAGTTGGCTCGTAAGGATGTAAAGTTTGTGTGAGGTCGGGAACATGAGTGTGCTTTTGAGGAGTTAAAGACAAGATTGACTCAAGCTTCTTTCTTGACATTACCAGAGGGAAGTGAAGACTTTGTGGTACATTTGCAACGTGGAAGGGTAATAGTCTACGCATCCCGACAGTTGAAAACCCACGAAGTCAAATACCCTACCCATGATTTGGAGTTAGCAGCTGTGGTCTTCGCGTTGAAGATTTCGAGGAACTACTTATACGGGACGAAGTGCACCATCTTCACAGACCACAAGAGCTTGAAGTATTTCTTTGAGCAAAAGGATCTCAACATGAGGAAGAGGAGATGGTTAGAGCTCATCAAGGATTATGACTGTGAGATCCATTTTCATTCGGGTAAAGCCAACATTATGGCCGATGCCCTTAGTCGAAAGGAGAGACCTGAGCCGATTCTGGTGAAAGCTTATCAGTTGGTTATGACCGCCGATGTGATGACACAGGTGAAAGAATTTCAAGATAAGGCATTGAAAGAATATCGCCTTAACTCTGAAAGAATGAGAGGTCTAGTCACAGAGTTGGGAGAAAACACTCACGGAGTGAGAACCCGATTCGGACGGATGTGGATTCCCCGATACGAAGATCTAATGGGACGAATTATGGCGAAGCTCATAAGACTCGATACTCTATTCAACCTGGTGCCACCAAGATGTATCAAGACATGAAGAAAGATTATTGGTGGCCGAGTATGAAGCACGATGTAGTGGAGTATGTGAGTAAGTGCCTTACTTATTTGTATGTGAAGGCAGAACATCAGAAGCCATCCGGGAAGATCCAGCCGTTGGATATACCCGAGTGGAAGTGGGAGCATATCACCATGGACTTCATCATAAAGTAACCTCGTACAACGAGGGTGTGCGATACCATATGGGTGATAGTTGATCGACTGACGAAGAGTGCTCACTTCCTACCGATCCGTGAGACGTATTCATCCGAGAGATTGACAGATCTGTTCATTAAAGAGATTGTAGCTCGTCATCATGTGCCGGTGTCTATTGTGTCTGATTGCAACACTCAGTTTACATCAAAGTTGTTGAAGAGATTTCTCGATGCGATGGGGACGGGGCTACACGTTAGCACGACTTATCATCCTTAGACAGATAGTCAGTCTGAGAGGATGATCCAGACGCTCGAGGATATGCTCCAAGCATGCGTTATTTATTTTGGAGGAAGTTAGGATGATCACTTACCGTTAGCGGAATTCTCATACGATAACAGTTATCATGCCAGCATTGGCATGCCACCTTACGAGATGCTATACGGTAGGAGATGTAGGACACCCGTATGTTGGGGTGATATTGGACAGAAAGAATTGGGAAGCCTTGAGGTGATCGAGGCTACCACTAAGAAGTTAGAAAAGATCAAATCCTTCATGAAAGCGGTGAAAGATAGATAAAATTCGTATGCCGATAAAAGGCGTAGACCGATTGAATTCAAAGTGGGCGACCGAGTTATGTTGAAGGTCTCACCTTGGAAGGGAGTTATCCGGTTCCGGAAGAGGGGAAAGCTAAGCCCAAGGTATATAGGACCTTTCCCAATCATCGCACGAGTAGGAGAGATGGTCTATCGGTTAGAATTGCCAGATGAGTTAAGTGGAATTCATCCGACATTCCATGTATCTCATCTATGAAAGTGCTTAGCTGAAGAAAATATGATTGTACCACTGGATGATATCGAAGTGAATGAACGGCTCAATTATATAGAACAACTAGTGACAATCATTGACCGGAAAGAGAAGAGATTGAGGAATAAAGTAGTTCCACTGGTGCGTGTGCAGTGGAAAATACCGAAAGGGTTCGGAGTCTACGTGGGAGACTGAAGAAGAGATGAAACAAAATTACCAACAATTATTCAAAGAGTGACGGGTTTCAGGGACGAAACCTCTTTAAAGAGGGTGGATTTGTAACACCCGGATATTTTGTCATTTGAAAGAAGAGAAAAGAAATGAGAAAAAGAAAAGAAAAGTATCGTGTGAGAAAAGAAAAGAAGTATAAGTGGAGGAGTTAAAAATGTAAAAATGAAAAAATAATATTATTATTTTGTTTAAAGTGGGAATTGCCGCCCACTTCTCTGATCATATCAACTGCTTCGACATTTAGAGAGAAAAAGTAGAAAGATCTTCGGTTTAGAGAGAGAAAGTAGTTGAATTCAGCCAAGGTAAGCAAATTTAGCATAGTTGGTTCAGTTTTAATGGATTTTTGACAATGAAACCGATTTTTACATGTTCTTATATGTATACATGTGTTCAATTATGTGTTTCGGACATGTATAGGTGTTAGAAACGTTTGAAAAGTTCTTAAGGAGTGGAGCATTTGAGCAGCTTAAGTGAGTTTCTAGACCCCGTATTTTGTATGTTTTTAAAGGTTTTGGGGCTGAAAATGCATGTAAAACTAATTTTACAATTGTGATGCATATAACTGTATGTATATGTGTATGAGTTTGGATGTTTTATGGTTGTTAATGCTTAGATGATGTTTAGAGTGGTTATATTAAGCTTAAAATAGGTTGAATTGGTGTTTGGGACTTAAAAAATATATTAGAAATGTATAAGTTAATGGTCATGCGCCCAAACAGGGCCCATGCGCCTAGTGTTTTGCCTTAGAAAAGTTTCAAGTGTGGTCATGCGCCCAAATAGGGCTCATGCGCCTGAAAATATGACTTACAAAGTTTAAGTGTAAGTTGATGCGCCCAAACAGTACCTTCATGCGCCCAAATAGTACCTTCATGCGCCCAAATAGTAGTCCATGCGCCTAGAAAATGCCTTAGATTTCCTAAGTGTAAGCTCATGCGCCTAAATAGTGGCTCATGTGCCTAAGTGTTTACTGAAACGCCCAAGTATAGGGGTGATGTTCCCAAATAGTGCCCATGCGCCCAAATAGTGCCCATGCGCCCAAGAGTCTCATGCGCCTAAGTGTTGAAACGCCTAAGTGAGGCCCATGCGCCTGCATAGTGGAAAAACACCCAAACAGTCCTCATGTGCCCAAATAGTGCCCATGCACCCAAACACTGAGAAAATTTTCTGGAATTTTGGGAAAGATCAGAATTTTTGGGTTTGACCCTAGTTCGACTTATGGACTATGTTTGCCTATTTTTAAGCATGAAAATGTGATGGTCTATGGTTAGAGTATGTATGATGATATAATGAATGTATGATATACTTATTTGTATGACGTGTTATCTTTTAGTGATTTTCAAAACGTATGTATATTATAATATAATATACGTTAAGTATTCTGTTATGACTTTACGTACTATGATGAATGTATGAATGAATGTAAAGTATAATGTAACAAAGTGAAAGATAACAAAGATGAAAAGTGAAACGAAATAAAAGAAAGAATGGCTTGCAAGCAAATAGAAAGGAGGTGCACGACCATGTTGTCGTTAGCTCAACTATGTGCGCTTTAAATAACCCGAAGGATGCCTACAGGGTCAATCATTGAGAATGACAGGACCCATGTGGCATGCCCTAGGTGACTGGGTCAGCTTCGTGCACAATGTTCGGGGTCTATTTGTAGACCTCAGGCCCAGCATCAGCTTCGTGCATAATGTTTGGGGTATTGTACATTGGTCCAAATAAAAGGGAGAGATGACTTGCCCTAGGTGACTTGGTCAGCTTCATGCACAATGTTTGGGGTCTATTTGTAGACCTCAGGCCCAACATCAGCTTTGTGCACAATGTTCGAGGTATTGTTCATCGATTCGTATGAAAGTAAAAGAAGACGAAAGGTATGAAAAGAATGTATGAGAATAAAAGTTAAAGATAGAGAAATGTACGAAACGAAAGTATGTATACGAAAGAGAATAGTAATGAAAAGAATGAACGAAAGTATGCGTATGATGATGAAAGTTAATAAAGAAAGTACAAAAGAACGAAACAAACGATAAATATAGTATGAATGTATGTATGATGTGTGCTCACTTACGAAAGTAATGTATAGTATTTGAAAAGTTTATTTTCGTATATATAACACACAGGGTATTTTAATACTTACAAAACTAGAATTCACTCAGCAATGCTGACTTTTATGCATTTTTAGTTGGCAGGTAATGTTGCTGGGGATGGCACACGGGGAGGCTACTCGGCAGGACAAGACTGGCATCCATTCACGCATATTATTATTGTTGTTTTGTAATGCAATTAACGGATGTTTTATTTTGTAGTTTAACAATGTTGTATTGCATAACAACAGTAATTATTAATAAAATGGATGGTTTTTATGAATAAATTCCACTGCGATATTTTATGAAATATATATTATTATGTATGTTGAGTGCTATGAATGACCAACTGTGAGGTCTCCAGGAACGGGGCCTTACATTCACACAATGTGTGAAGGAAGTGATGAAATTTGGGAAATCAAGAAAGAAAAATTGAGGACCTAATATGAAACTTTCTACCTTTTCAAGGAGTATCAATATCACAATAGCTCTACAGATTCATACAACTGGTAAATGAGATGATAGTTTATGGTCTTAAATATAAATCTGTGGAGATCAATAAGAAAATGTTGCATACTCTTCCAGAGAGCTGGACACAATCTGTCTCTCTGATGAAAGCAACATTGGACCTGGAGTACTATCTTTGGATCCTCTAGTTGCCAAAGAGGAGGCACTAGAATTAGATGAGAGATCTAGAAACAACAGCATAGTTAGACATGTGGAATCATACAAATTCAAAGAGATGCAAACAATAGACTGTGCATTCTTGACATGCACTGAAAAAAAGTAAGAGGGGGAGTTTGTTGACTCCAGTGATACTTCATTCTTTTCTGCACCTGAATCATCATAACACAAACAGAAGTAAGAAGACTGGTGTTCATGATTCATATGAAGTAACACCTTAGAGCAAACAATACAAACATTCTTCAAGTTCAAGTAAACAACATCACACAAACACTCAAAACATACACAAGTTTTAGAATCTATGGATGCACTCACAATCATTCTATAAAGTGAGGAGCAAAAGGTAGCCTTTGCAGCCTTCTCCACAAGTTTTAAGGCATATATTGGTGAAAATCACACACCATCACAAATCATCCAATAAGATTTATATGAGTTACCACAAGACATGGTTGAAGAGATGGATCTTTAGTGGTCTATGGCAATGATTGCCTACAGATCAAAGAAGTTTCTATAAATAAACAGGGGGTTGAATATGGATAAGAAAACAAAGATTGGTTTTGACAAGACCAAGGTGAGATGCTACAACTGTCAGCTTTATGGGCATTTCTCCAGAGAGAGTCAACAACTAAGGGTTAATAGAAAGAATCAACAACCATAAACATCAAGTGGTTTTCAAACAAATAGGCAAGTTCCACAACCCATCAACATTCCATCAGCACCTACACCAGTATAAATCACACAATATAGCCCTAATCAACATTCCTAGTTCTCTTTAATGATAATCAAATAGGATGGAGAATGTGACTAGAGCATGTATGAGGCAGAGATACAATCTCCTGACCATGCGCTCATGGCACATGTTGAGGATAAAATTGTTGAAATCTTGAAAGAGGTAAATGAGAATCTCTGTTCTCAATCATGCATAGATAAAGCCATAAGATACAGAGAGCATGCAGACTGAAACAAACGTTTTAAATGATAGTTTAAAATCAGAGCAAAAACAGTATCAAATCAAATTTCTATCACTTAAAAATGATTTGGACAAACTTTTTTATGAAAAACTAATACTAGCAGCTCAAGTTGAGCAACAATTTTTATCTTTGACTCAGTCTAAAACACTATCAGTTGAAATTGAAGTGAAACTTCAATAGTTTCAGGTGAGCAATAAGAAGTCTGAAGAACTTCTTGCTCAACAAAGGGCATTCAAAATCCCTTCAGGTTTGGGATATAATAAGGTTAACCTACCTTATAGTGATAACTATATCACACTACCTGAATCAATGACCAGCAAACATAAGGAATCTCTTGATACTTATAACAGGACAGATGACTCCAAACCATCATCATCATTATCATCTAAATCATCATTGCTATCAAAATAACCCCTGGTTAAATTTTTTAAAAGTCAAGCATAACCACAAATTAAATCAACAGATTTCTATCAAGGAGAAAACAATGAATTTGATGTTCACACCTTAGATAATGATGACGATGATGATCTTTTATATGATGAGTCTGATCAATCAATTACTAAAACTGAAAAAGTTTCAAGTGTGGTTGATACAAAATCAAAACAAACAAAACAAGTATTTGATATCTGCTCAGGTGGAAGAAATGCTGAGTCTTCAACTTTCCCTCTTAAAAAACCACACAAAGTGAAGGGAAAAGCCCTCATTAAGACCAAACAACAAACTGTATCTTTTAATATTCCACCAAAGGCAAACTTAAAATCAAAAGTTTTCAGCTAACAAAGTACTGCAAATTTACCTTACTATGAGTGGTATGATCAATACACCCATAGCATATAAAAGTACAAATATGCTAAGTACTGCAAATACTGTGATATGAACAATCATGGTATAGAAACATGTAATTTTCACAATTACTATTCAATTTATGAAAAAAACAATCATAATACAGCTAATTGTTTTTTCAATAAGAAGAACAAAAAGCAAAAAAAAACAATCTCAGGCTGAGAAATCAACTGAGAAGCAAACAGTTGTTCCTAATAAGAATAAGGGTGAAGTACCAAGAAAGACTCCACATCCAAGTTGTTTTAAACAATGACAAAAAAAATTTATGACAACTTTAAACAAATAGACATGACATATAAGTCTTAAAATAGACACCAGTCTAACCTTAGCACTTAATGGAAGAGACCTCAAAGCACTTCTCCTGATAGAGCTAAAAACATGCAAAGGAAGTCTAGTGTACCTAGAGGAGAAGATTTTCCCAACTATATCATAGATGATTGGGACACTCTAACTTTAACATAATGAATCAATTGGTTAAAGGTGACTTAGTAATAGGTCTACCACGAAAAGAATTTTTCTGTACCGACCACTACACTGCATGTCTTAAAGGCAAACAACATAGTGTGTCTCATAAATCTAAATTGGTAAACTCTAATCACACACCACTCAAATTTCTTCATATGGACCTTTTTAGCCCTGCAATCATATTGAGCATAGGTAAGAAGTGATATTGCCTATTAATAGTAGATGCTTACTCAGATTTACTTGGGTTTTCTTTCTATTCCACAAGTCAGAAGCAACGGAAATCATCAAATCATTTATCACTAAAATTGAAAATCAATTGTATCTTAAAGTCAAAACTTTAAGAAGTGATAATGGTACTGAATTTAAGAATAACATTATTACCTCTTTTTTATATAGAGAAATGAATAAGTTAGTAATTCAGCATGGCAAGGACGACTCAGCCAAGTGGAGTTGCTGAACGGAGAAACAAAACATTAATAGAAGCTATTAGATCTATGCTAGCTAACTCTCTATTTCCCATATCCTTTTGGGTAGAATCCATTAACACAGCTTGCTACATATAAAATAGAATATTAATAATTAAAGATCACACTAAAACTCTATATAAATTAATGTTTAAAAGAAAACCTTTTATTGGATTTCTTAAAGTATTTGGGTGTTCTGTATCTATATTAAACACGAATATAACATTATCTAAGTTTGCTGCAAAAGCAGACGATGGATTTTTTGTTGGATACTCTAGAAGCTCTAAAGCATACAGAGTATACAATCTAAGACTAAACATAGTGGAAGAAATAATAGAAGTTGCTTTTAATGAACATTCTTTCACTAAGCAAATTATTGGATTAGACTGTGCAAGCTCGGTGAAAGGGGTCAATGCAACAGTTTCACAAGGTGGAGAGACTAATAACACTAACAGATCAAATAGGGACTGGCTTATGATGAAACAAAGAACAAAAGTAATAACAAAACAAGAACAAGATAACATGGTTTTCAAGAATGATATATATTGCTCTCAATTTCTTACAAATTGTTACAAAGCTTACATCAAGGTTACAAGTACTTGAAATACTTTGTACCACATCCTACAGTCGGTTATACTTTAAATGCCAACTAGAAACACTAATCTAGATAACAAGATCAATGTAAAGTCAAAAGGCAATTGCCTTTTGACTACTGACTATGACATGCCATAGCTCACATCCTTATCTAATACAAAAAGGATAAAAGTACAAAAGTAGAAAGTTACAGACGTAAGACCTTAATCTACAGTTTGGCAAAAGTATGGACTTTTCTCCAACTCACCTATGTTGGTGAGTCTTTAGAGGTGGCAGCAAAAAGTAGTAAACTTTTGTCAAAAGGTGATTTAGAAAAAGCGTGTCTTCTCTATCTTTAGAAGAATTTAGTCTTTGGCTTCAGAATACTTTGTCTTTGAAGCTTTAAAAGAATTCATGTTTGGCTTTGGAAGTTTTTGGTCTTTTGGCTTCAAAAGATTTGATACTTACTATAATTTACTGAGTTATATCAAATCTCCGAAGTAACTTTCTTGTACTTCACTTGTGCATGCTGAAGCTCTTTGGTTGCATCAGCCTCTAAGTGTAATCCTTACAAACTCCCCTTAGGCTGGTTCTACCAAAATTGATGTGTAACTTTGAATTCTTGATCTTAATTGGTTTGACAGTCCTCATCAAAATCAAGACCATTCCCTTCATCATCAGTTGGTCATGATCCTTAGACTTTTGAAGTAACTTCTCATGTCATAGAAATCATGTAGAGGGAGATCAAGCATGTTTTGCCAGAAATATATGTCTTGACCCTCTTGATCTCTAGTGACATACCGTTTGTCTAGGTTAGTAGCAAATGCCCAAGACAAGATGGGTCTCTCTGTAGCAAGAAGTTCTATAATGAGTGGACTTTTTTATCAGTCTCTTCTTGAGCACCTTCAGGATGTTCTGACTCGTCCTTAGGTGCAGAGGAGGATGCCTTGGACTTATTCTTATTCTTGTCCCTTCTGATGGCCATCATATTCCTCTTTCTATACTTTAACTGAGAAGGCTTGCCTTCAGTACCAGATGGTCTTGTTGGTCCTTCTTAATTGGGTCATTTTCCTTCATAGGTACAGAAGGAGAAGGATCAGGACCCTGTTATGGGTCAGAAGATGAAGCTGGTTGTGATGCAGCACTATATTTTGGTTGAGTTATCTCTTATGGTTCAACCTTGATCTTAGCTTTAGGTGCAGCCTGACTTGGTGGAGAATGCAAGTCAACCAACTCACCCCACTTGATCTTCTGCTGATGGATAAGGACATTGGACCAAGTATTCTTTTAGAGAATCCATACAGTTTCAAGAAGCTCACCATCTTCTGTCTATCAGCAGACTTTTTCTGATTTGCTCTGATGGTGGCTTTTGACTTTGCAGCCTCTTCCCTCATCTTCCTCTTTGCAACCTTTTGCTCTTTTAGCACTTCTTGCTCAAGCTGCTTGAGGTACTTAAATTAAATGTATTCATAGGATAAGGGAAGAAGGGCTGCTGCCAGATAGAGGCCTGTGACATCCAAGTAGGTTATCATGTTTTGTCTTTATTGTTCCTTACCTACCTAAGTTTCTTGCTCAATAGCCACAACCTCTTCATCAGGCCTTTTCTTAACCGGGGAGAGGGTAGGAGCTTTGTAGAATCTCTTTCTTCTTCTTACTTCTTTGATTTTAAGGAGCAGTTCTGCATCTTTAGCTTCCTTCCTCTCCTTTGACAATTCCATGTCAACCCATTCATCCAGTTCTACTAAGGGAAGAGAGATAAGTTCATCAAAGTTTTTAGACCCTAGATAGTTCTATCTGGATGCCCTCAACTCATCCTCTTGAGTGCTTGGCCTGGGGCAACCCTGATTGCAGCCTCCACCATGGGTCTCACTTCAACTCTCTCCCCTTGCGTTCCTCTTCCTCTCTCTCTTCTGCTCCTCAATCTCCTTAGATGTCATCTTCCTCTTTTATTTGTTAGTCACTGGCATGTCTAACTCAGGTTAGAGAGAGTTTTAGCCTTCATTGCTTGGTGTAGCATTTGAGTTCTTGCCAGAGAGAGGCTATGAGATAGCTTCACCAGCTGGTTCCTCACTAAGGGTATTGGGTGTTAAGTTGTTCCTGTCTCAAGGTTCATAGGTTCAACTATTGGGACTTCAACTAAGGTTCCCTCAAAGCTAATCTTAAAGTCCACCTCAGTATCTAGCTGACCAATAGTCTTGCCTGCTACCCTTTATCTATATGGGTAGGTTTTTAGTCTGAACTCTTCAACCACCCTTTGTTGAATCCTCTTAACATGTTAGCTTACCTGGTTTGACTTGGTTTGGGAAGTGGTGAATGAACTAGAGAAAGACTCTCATAGTATTTCAGGGTCTGAAACTTGAAGACTTCTTGTTGCCCCTAAAATCTAGAGAGTACTCTGGTTCTTCTATCAACATCATACCTCTATCCTATAATTCCTTTTTAGCAGCGTAGGATGGGGTAGACATAGCCATTGGTATACCCTTCTTAAATAGGATTTGATCAGGGCTTCCACATCAATATGGGTTAAGGAGGTTGTTGAGTATGGACAACTGCAGGTGAGGATGGTGAGTCCTCTATGTCCATGCTCTTAGAAGAAATCCTAGGTTCTGTGATAGTAGATAGGACTTTCTCCCCATTTTAGTAGCATCACCCTCTTGCACTAGGGAGCTATGGGTTAGGTCCACCACATCCATATGTTCTTGAGGACCTGGTTGAGTTTTCCTAACAATTCTTTCAGCTAACTTTCCCTTGAGACCAGTGAACTCAAGTTACTGGTCAGTGACCTGTCTTTGTAAGGTAGCCACTTGAAATTCCAGGTATCTTACATTTGAAACTAAATAGGTACACGTTTTTCATAGTTGTTACACCTTTAGTTACAAATTCCCTTCATCTTTATTAGAAGAATCATAGGGGATGAGAGAATAAGACCAAAGTCTTCTTCCTCATCACCAGCTTAGGGTTCTTGGCTAATGGGTTTCCCCTACATCATGACAGTTTCAGCAGAAGTTTTAATGGGATGGGTTGCCATGGTTGAGGTCTTAATGATGTAATTACTTATAAAAGTGAGAGCCTCTTTCATATGGAATTCCTAAACATGTTCAGGAGAGTCCACCTCAATTAGGGTTGGATGATGTGGGCTGGATATGGGTGATTCAGGAGCACTCATCTCTACTTGAGCAGGGGTGGAGAAGAAAGACTCATGGTACTCACTAAAGCCCATATCCTCATCATCATAGAATTAAAGGTCAGGGATGGGTTGGTTTAAGTCTAATGGCTAGGGATGGTAGCTTTCCCTCGAAGGTTGATCACTTGAGTTTTGAGACTCAGAGTGATGGCTTAAGGCTTTGGCAACGCACTTATCAGGTTGAGCATAAGGAACCTCAGCACTGATCAAAGAGGTAATAGGAGTGGTCTGCTCCTCAAGGGAAGTGGGAGCTCTTTGTTCCACTTTCTCTTATAAGGGTGAGTGTATGGGGGCCTGCATAATCTGAGTAGTTTGTGCAGGGGTTTGTTTGGATCTTCTTGAGTAGGTGAGGGTTATTTATTGCTATGTGAGTGGTGCAGAAATAGAAGGTGTGAGTTCAACATTGGCTGGTGCTGCCAAGTTGTCATCTTATGCAATGAGCTCTCATATTTTTAGGACCATTGTTGTTTCTACCCTTGAGAAGCCAACAATTGTCTTTCTCATAGTCTTAAAGATGCCAGACTTCATTTGTCCCAGTTTAAGAGTATTATCTGTTCCTTTTAACTATGAGCCTAGTTCACAGTTAAGAATGTCTTCAACATATCTAGGGAACATCTAGTACTCTTTGGGTTCCAAATTAGCAAGCAAGTTTCTGTAAATAAACTGGGAGTACTTGAACTTGACCCCTTGAAACTTTAGATAAAGAGTAGATTACAACATGGAGTAAGTACTTCCATTGAGAGGAAACTTTAGCCTTTTTGAAGGTTCTTACCGAGTAGTCCCCTTTATAGCCCATCTGTTGGAATGAGTTATTGATAACATACTTTATGAAAGATAACTCACCTTCTTCATCGTCCAGCCTCAGATGAGAGTTGATGTTGGCTGGAGTGATGAAGATTGTTTTCCCCTGCACTGGGGCAAATAGTGCCTTATCACTGTCCAAGATGACCTCTTTGTGGGTCCTCCAGAACTCTTGGATCTGATCTTCATATAGTGGAGGGTCTATTATAAAGGTAGTGAGGTAGTTTGAGTTTGTTAAGAACTGGCAAAGATCTAAGAAATCTGTATCTTTCTCAAATGCTAACAGAGCAACTTGAGTGTGTTGACTGTGTAGATGCATGAAAAAATCTAGTTCGTTTTGGGGATCAGGTTGGCCATTTTGAGTAGCTTAGAAGTGAAGAAATCTAAAGACAAAAGCATTTTAAGGGTGAATTTAGGTTATGAACTTTTGAAGATGAAAGAGACGGTGAAAGAGGGGTAACCGTTATGGGTATATTTATATGGTTGGATCTGATACAAAGTTAATAAAAAAGGATAAACTTTGAAATCTGAATATTGGTCCCACCTATAAAAAAGTGCCCAAAAAGTTAGTTTTCTTGTAAGTCTAAAATCTTCTAAAGGTAATTTGTATTCGGAAGTTTTGAGAAAACTTTCAAAGCCAATTTGACTTCGGAAGATATTCCTTAGCTTGATTAAAATATGTTTCGGAAGAAAATTACTTAGAGTATTTTTGCTTTTGAGATATATTTGATTTCGGAAGATATTAAACTTCATAAGTTTTATTTAAAGGATGAATAAAGGTTCTGAGACTTAATTGTTTTTGGAGGAAAATTGTCCTTCAACACATATAAGTACTTACAAACATATTTAAGCTTCGGAAGATATATCAGAGTTTTTTCCAAAGGTAAATTTATTAGTAAGTAGTTATTTGTTTTGAAGACATAATATTCTTCCAAAGTATATTTAATATCTTTCGAAAGAAAATATATCTTAATCTTTCAAAATTCTAAGGAATATCATTTTAAAAAATTACTTCCAAGTTAAACTGGACTTATATAGGTGATGATATAGACAACTTAAGACACGTATAATTGAAAAAGTAATCTTGAATTTAGTTTAAGAAAAATCTACTCAAAGTTAATCATCCCAATAGCTGATACAAGATACTTAAATCTCCATTCATCAAAAACTTTAATGAACAGATCAACATATTGTTCATTTGTGTTAACTTTAACTAGTTTTAACAATCCTTTTTTAAAATTATCTTTAATCAAATGGTACTTGATATTGATGTGTCTTGTCTTTGAGTGCTGCATAAGAATCTCTGTAATAGATATAACACTGTTGTTGCCTCTATGGATGGGAGTCTCTTTGAAATTGAATCCATAGTTCAACATCTGATTTTGAATCCAAAGCACCTGAGCACAACAGCTTGCAGTAGCAATATATTTAGCTTTAGTAGTTGACGCAGACACACAAGATTGTTTCTTGCATTGCCATGAGACTGTTCTTCCACCAAGAAATTGACAACACCCTGATGTATAATTTCTAGTCATGTTGTAGCCATGATATTCACTATCTGTATAAGCATATAGTTTGAATTTAAAATTCTTTGGATACCAAAAGGCCCAGCTTGGGAGAACCTTGAGATATTTGAGAATTCTTTTAATAGCAACCAGGTGTGACATCTTGGGTTGGCTTGATATCTTGCACAAATACATGTAGCAACATGATATAAGGCTTGCTGGCTGTGAGGTACATAAGAGACCCAATCATAGCCCTGTAGAGATGTTTATCAGCACAATCCCCCTCAAGATCAGGTCCTAGGGAGTGGTTTCTATCTATGGGTGTCTTAGCAACCTTGCACTCAGTCAGATGAAATCTAGTAACTATGTCTTGCACATACTTTGACTGGTTTATAAAGATGCCATTGTCAACTTTCTTCATTTGAATTCCTAGAAAGAAATTGAGTTCCCCCATGGCACTTATTTCAAATCTTTTCTTCATTAGCTCCTCACAGTCTTTGTAGAGCTTCAAATTAGTTGACCCAAAGATGATGTCATCTACATAAACTTGTACCAGCATTAAGTCATTTCCTATTCCTTTGATGTAGAGTGTTCCATCAATAATACCCCGTTTATAACTATGTTGACAAAGGTACTGTGATAGTGTCTCTTACCACTTCCTTAGAGCTTGGTGCAGCCCATGAAGTGTTTTATCAAGCTTGTAGACATAATCAGGATGATCTGGATCTCCAAAACCAGTGGTTGTTTGACATACACTTCCTCATCTATCACCTTATATAAGAATGCGCACTTGACATCAAGTTGGTAGATTGTGAAATCCTTAGATGCAGCAAAGGCAAGGAATATCCTAATAACTTCAAGTGTTGCCACAGGGGCATAAACATTTGTGTAGTCATTCCCTTTTTCTTATATGTACCCTTGAGCAACTAGTCTTGCCTTATTCTTGATGACAAGTCCTCTATCATCATTCTTATTTCTAAAATCCCACATGATACCTATTGTGATCTTCCCTTGAAGAAGAGGACATAGGTTCCAAACCTTTTTCTTTTTGAATTGAAGTTGCTCCTCCTGCATTGCTTCAACCCTACTTCCATCCTTCAGAACCTTATCAATATTCTTAGGCTTAATCCGGGACAAGAAACAAGAGTGAAGACAAACATCTTTGTCATGGGTTTGTCCTCTTGTTCTCACCCCTGTCTTAATATATATAATGATGTTTGTGGTGGGATATGACTTGTGCATTCTTAGTTGAGGAATCATAACAAGTTGGTTGGACAGATCTAAATTGGTGAAATTCAGATCTGGTAATGGAGCATCACTCACCACATCAACGCACTTATCAAGAGAAACTTGATCCAATGAGTGTGTGACATTATTGATGTTGTCTTCTATAGAGTGGTTATTAGCATCAAGGAATTCCTGATCACTATCATCACTTCCATCTCCTTTTACATTGTAAACCCCTTCATATGAGTTCTATGCCTCAGTGATGGAATTGGTAGGCACCTCACATGTATTAGTTGAAGAGTTTGTCATAGTTATGCTTACAGGATTTCCAAATTTAAGGTTTATTACCACTGGAGCTGAAGTATTCTTTTTACTTGGACTTTTCAGCTCAGATCTTGGGTCAGGATCTTCTATTGATAGGCTACCTGTACATACTAAAACATCTTAACAAGATTAGTTAAAATAGTTGGTAACTAAATAAAGATCAAATAGCCAATCAGGACCAGAACCTTTCACACTAGGTGTGTGCTTATTGAAGTTCATATTGGCTAACCCCTGAACTAGTCTAGTTCTATGATTATATACACTATAAGCCTTAGCTTGGAAAGAATATCCAATAAAATTTTCATCACCTAATTTCTCGGCAAATTTGTCTATCTGATCTTTGGTATTCTAGATGGCGCACAGACATCCAAATGATCTGAGGAAACCAATAAAACATCTCCTTTTGTGCCATAACTCATAAGGAGTCTTACCATGAGTCTTGACTACTAAAACTCTATTTTACATATAGTAGGCAGTGTTGACTGCCTCTACATAGAAAGTGATGGGCAGTTTAGAGTCAGGTAACATGGTTCTTGCAGCTTCAATCAGTGTTCTATTTCTCCTTTCAGCAACACCATTTGTTGAGGAGTCCTGGGAGTACTATATTGTTTGTAATACCTTTCTCATCACAAAATGTATCAAGGATTTGGTTTTTGAATTCAATTCCTTGATCACATCTTATGATTTTGAACTTATGATCATATTGATTCTTAATTATTAGAATAAAGCTCTTCAAGATCTTAGGGGTCTCATCCTTAGTTCTAAGGAAGAAGACCTAGTTGTATCTTTATAACACCCGAAATTTCTAGTCAAATAAAAGAAAAGAAAAATAATAAAAAAAGAAAATCAACATATCTTGCAAGAAGGAAAAAAGAATAAAAGTGGAGGGGCTAAGTGTAAAAAGGAATAAACTCAAATATTTTTTATATTTTGAGTATGGCCGCCCATGTATATACACTAACTTCTGCTTTTATCAACCAAAAGAGAAGAAGAAGAAGAAGAAGAAGAAGCAAAGTTCTTCAGTTCCAGAGAGAGAAAGCAGCTGATCTTGTCCTAGGTAAGTCAATTTTGCATAATTGGTATGGTTTTATTTGGTGTTCGACCATGAAACTGAGTTTCACATGTTATTGTGTGTTCATGTGTGTTTAGGTTATGTGTTCTTGGTGTCTAGGTGTTAGAAACATCAAGACTTCTCAATCTGGAAGAGTGGTGTTTAGAAGCAGTCGAGGTGAGTTTCTAGACCCCGACTTTTACTTGTTTTTATACATTTTTGGGGCTAGAAATGAATGTAAAACATTTTTACAAATGTTATTTATGTTAACCGTGAATGTTTATGTTTTAGGAGCTGTGAAGTTGATATTCATATTTAGAAGGCGAGAATTAAGTTGTAAGCATGTTAGAGTGTAGATTCGGATTTCAAATAACTTAGTAACTTGTTAAATAGGTGGCCATGCGCCCAAATAGGGCTCATCGCCTGGAAAATGACTTAGAAAGTCAATTAGAAAGTCAATTTGGAGTTCATGCGCCCAAACAGTACTCCCATTCGCTTGAACAGTAGTTCATACTCCTAAATATTGCCTTAGAAATACTAAGTGTAAGCCCATGCGTCTGAACAGTAGTTCATGCACCTAAGTATATTTCCCAGACGCCTAAGTGTTGGGGTCATGCGCCCCAATAGTTCCCATGCGCCTAAACTTTTCCTCAGACGCCAAAGTACATGCTCATGCGCCTGAACAGTTCATGCGCCTAAAGGATAGGCTGAAAATACCTAATTGTAGAGTTCATGCGGCCAAATAGTGCTGATGCACCTAAGCAGGGCTCATGCACCTGATAGTGCCCATGCGCTTGAACACCTTGATCATTTTCTGGAATTTCGGGAAAAATCAAAATTTTAGGGTTTGACCCTAGCTTGACTTATGAATTATATTTGTCTATTTTATGCATGAATATGTGTTGTTATTATGTTCCATAATAAATAGTATCATGTGACTTTACCTGGTGTGTTTATGATCGTAAACGTAAAGTATTATCATTAAAGAAAGTGAAAAGATTACTGATAATGAAAGTGGAAAATAAAGAACGAATGAATGAGAGTTGCTAGCTCAACTGTGTGTAATATACCGTGCGATTTTGGCTAACCCATGAGGGTTCACACACAGGGGAATCAGTCTTAGTGATTGATCCATAGTACGAAACTGGATCCTTGTCACTTTACGCGAGAATGAGGCGGTTGTGTGCCGGGAATGAGGTGGCTATGTGCCCAACGATGGGGGTAAGGTTATGACAGGATCTAGAAACAGTGAAAGATAATGATAAAGTGCGAAACGAACAAATATGTGTGATAACGAATGATGAATAAGGTTATACCATGTTGTATGTACGATGAATGCTCACATACGAATGTAAAGAATGTATTTCATTGAAAAGAATATCTTGATATATAAACTATATAAAGTATTTTAACACTTTATAACTAGAACTCACTTAGCAATGCTGACTTTCATGCATTTCTAGTTGGCAAGTAAATTTTGCTGAGGATGGCACGAGGATGAAGCTACTCGGCAGGGCAAGACAAGCATCCATTCACGCATAATATTATTGTTGTTTTGTAATGCACTTAACGAATGTTTTCTTTTGTAACTTAAACAATGTTGTATTGCGTAACAACAGTAATTATCAATGAAATGAATGACTTTTGTTAATTAAATTCCGCTGCTTAATATTATGAAATATAAATTGTTTTATATAATAATGCGATGATTGTCCAACAGTGAGGTCTCTGGGAACGGGGCCTTACAAGTTGGTATCAGAGCTAAAACTTAAGTGAATTGGGTAAAATATTTTCAAAACCCTAATCTTAAACTGAAAATGGGACGAAGGGAGGGATGCCAGTCTGAGTAGCTACGTGCTATCAGGTATTTCTTTTCTTAATGTTAACCGGTATTATATGCGCGCACTATTTGATTTTTATGCTCTTACTAGATTTAGATACTGATATAGTCAGGATAGAAAATGCTTGGGGTGTGAAGAGTAAAGTAAATGGCTGTTCATAACTGGCCACTGTAATTAGGGACTTACTATACTCAACATAAACTGAGCTATTACCTTGAATGACTGTATTAGTGTTTGAATCTTATAGCATTTAGAGATGGCTGGAGGTAGATCTTCTAAGGTTTCTAGAGGTGGAGCACGTGGTGGACGTGGTGCTGAGTCGCGTGTCACAAGGAATAGAGCTAGGACTGCCGAAACGGCACCTGGAGAGCCTGAGATTCATCAGCAGGAGGGCGTTGATGAGAGAACTAATCTGAGGGCCTTGGTAAAAGAGGCAGTGGTTGAAGAAATACATCAAGTCATGTAGATGATCCTACCATCTGTGGTGACTAAAGTCATTTGTGTTGTTAGGGAGGATGAGAGAAAGGAGAAGGAGGAAGAGAGAAGGACTACGGCTGGGAAAAGGGAGAATGAGAGAGATCATGATGATGAGGAGGGGGAATTAAATGCTGAGGAAGCAGCCTCCAGTCATGAAGAGGAGGTAGTAGTGCGGGAAACCCGAAGGGGTGCATCTATGGGGTATTCCCATAGTGTAAACCCCCGACTTTTGATGGCAGTGGTAATGCTGCCGCTGCTCACCGCTGGGTAAGAGAGATAGAGGCGGTGTTAGAAATTAGTGAGTGCATAGAGGACCAGAAAGTGAAGTTTGCCACTCACTCGTTTGTTAACTCGACATTATGTTGGTGGGATAATATTGTCCAAGCCGAGGGCAGCAAGGCCATTGGAGAATGAGATAGGGAGAGTTGAAGAAGATTGTGATTGAGGAATTCTATCCTCACAGGGAGTTGGACAAGATAGAGAGAGAGTTCTAACAGCTTGAGGTGGGAACCATAACACACCAACAATACACCACCAACTTCAACGAAATGGCGAGGCTGGTACCGGATCAAGTGACGCTGGTGTCGAGGAAGATTAAGAAGTACGTGCAGGGATTGCCGGCTGATATTCATAGGCATTTGATTGCTGCCCGACCAAACACTTTCAGGTCGCAGTGGATCTGGATGGGAGGTTATACGATGAGAGAGAGGTGGTAGTGGTTGAGGTGAAGAAGATAGGTGGTGGTGACAGGAACTAGAGCAGGAGAAGGTTTGGACATAGTGGTTTCACTCCAAACAACAAAAGGATGAAGGTGGATGACCGTAGGGTGGTGTCATCGAGCCTAGGAATGAAGTGGTGTAGTAAATGCGGAAGGGAGCATACGGGTGAGTGTAACTGGGGATTGAGCGTCTGCTTCAAGTGTGGAAAGCCCGGTCATGTGTCAAAGATGTGTGGAGTTATATGATGTTATAATTGTGGTGAGGAAAGTTATGTGAGTAGAGATTGTAAGAAGCCACGAGCCGAGGGTTCTGGGATGAAGAAGAAGCCAGAAGAAGGGGGACAAAGGGAAAGTGCTAGAGCCTTCACGATGATTCGGGAGGAAGCCAGAGTGGACCCTGATGTCATGTCAGATATGTTTCTAGCAAACCAAATTTACGCCTCTATATTATTTGACTCTGGTACTAGTAGGAGTTTCATTTCTACTGCATTCTGTGCTAAATTGCCTATTAGTAGTAAAAGTATCGATGAGCCATTTGATGTAGAAACTTCTACTGGTAAGTCTACCAGAATTTCTGATATGATAGAAGACTTCGACATAGAACTCGAAGGCCATAGGTTTTCTGCCAAACTATTTGTGGTGCCCCTAGGCGGATTTGATGTAGTACTAGGGTTGGATTGGTTAGCGACCTATGAGGCGAATATTGTGTGTCGTAAGAAGATGATTCGATTAATTATGCCCGACGCAACTTCGAAGACGGTCTACGGTGATCGCGTCACTACGGTTTTGAAGGTGATTTCGATGGCGGTGGCAGAAAAGTGCATGAGACGAGGATGAAATGCCTACCTGGCTTACGTAAAGGATATGGACGTGTCAGTACCACAACTGTTAGATGTACTAATGGCATGTGATTTTCCGGACGTGTTCTTAAAAGATTTACCAGGTGTGCCACCAGATCACAAGATTGAGTTTCAGATTGATTTGATACCCGGTGCTCAACCTGTTGCCAAAGCACCATATCGATTAGCTCCGACTGAGATGAAGGAACTGATGGTTCAACTACAGGAGTTGATGGATAAAGGGTTCATCTGACCAATCTTCTCTCCTTGGGGTGCTCCGGACCCGTTTGTAAACAAGAATGCGGATGTGCATCGACTACCGAGCTGAACAAGTTAACGGTGAAGAACCGATATCCTCTACCGAGGATTGACGACTTATTTGACTAGCTCCAAGGTGCCAGTTGGTTCTCAAGGATAGATTTTCGATCTGGCTATCACCAATTGAAGGTGAAGGAGCAATACATTCCTAAGCCATCTTTTCGCACGCGTTATGGACACTACGAGTTTCTAGTTATGTCTTTCGGTTTAACTGATGCGCCAGCTGCCTTTATGGATTTAATGAACCGAGTGTGTCAGCCAATGTTAGATAAATTAGTGATCGTGTTTATTCATGATATCTTGATTTATTCAAGGAGCGAGGAAGAACATGTCGGTCACATTCGGGAAGTATTGGAAACACTTAGAAGAGAAAAATTGTACACTAAATTCTCTAAATGCGCGTTTTGGTTGCGTGATGTTCAGCTTTTGGGTCATGTTGTTAATCCTGAAGGGATCATGGTGGACCCAGCAAAGGTGGAAGCAGTGATGCAATGGAAATCTCCAAAGACGCCATCCGAGATCCGTAGTTTCTTGGGTTTGGTAGGTTATTACAGGAGGTTCGTGTAGGACTTTTCCAAGATAGCTTCTCTGTTGACCAAATTGACCTGCAAGGATATGAAGTTCGTATGGGGTCAAGCGCAAGAGAATGCTTTTGAGGAGTTGAAGACGAGGTTGACTCAAGCTCCTGTCTTGACATTACCCGAAGGGAGTGAAGACTTAGTGGTATATTTGGATGCATCTTATTCGGGACCGGGTTGTGTGTTGATGCAACTACCCTACCCATGATTTGGAGCTAGTGGCTGTGGTCTTCACGTTGAAGATTTGGAGGCACTACCTGTACGGGGCAAAGTGCACAATCTTCACCGACCATGAGAGATTAAAGTACTTTTTGAGCAGAAGGATCGTAATATGAGGCAAAGGAGGTGGTTAGAGTTGATCAAGATTATGATTGCAAAATCCATTACCATCTGGGCAATGCCAACATGGTGGCCGGCGCCCTAGCCGAAATGAGAGACCCGAGCCAATTCGGCTGAAGGCATATCAGTTGTTTATTACCACTGATGTGATGACACAGGTGAAAGAATTTCAAAATGAGGCATTGAAAGAAGACCGCCTTAACTCTGAAACAATAAGAGGTCTAGTCATGAAGTTGGGAGAAAATACCCACGTAGTTAGAACCCGCTTCGGGCGGATATGGATTCCCCGATACGGAGTTCTAAGGGGATGAATTATGGACGAAGCTCATAAGACTCGATGCTGCATTCATCTAGGCGCCACCAAGAGGTATCAAGACATGAAGAAGGACTACTGGTGGCAGGGTACGAAACGCGACGTGGCGGAGTATGTGAGTAGGTGCCTTACTTGCTTGCAGGTGAAGGCAGAACATCAGAAGCCATACGGGAAGATCCCACCATTGGATATACCCAAGTGGAAGTGGGAGCATATCACCATGGACTTCATTACGAAGTTGCCATGTACGGCAGGGGGCTATGATGCCATTTGGGTGATTGTTGACCATTTGACAAAGAGTGCTCACTTCCTACCGATCCGTGAGATGTATTCATCTGAGAGACTGGCAGATCTATTCATCAAGGAGATTGTGGCTCATCACGGTGTGCCAGTGTCTATTGTGTCTGATCGCGACACTCGGTTAACATCCAAGTTTTGGAAAATATTCCATGATACAATGGGGCCGAGGCTACACATTAGCACGGCTTACCATCCTCAAACAGATGGTCAATCAGAGAGGACGATTCAGACGCTTGGGGATATGCTCCGAGCATGCGTGATCGACTTTGGAGGAAGTTGGGATGATCACCTACCGTTAGTGGAATTCTCATACAACAACAGTTATCATGCCAGCATTGGTATGCCTCCTTATGACATGCTATACGGTAGAAGGTGTAGAACACCTGTATGGCCGCCCATGTATATACACCAACTTCTTCTTTTATTATATTTTGAGTATGGCCGCCCATGTATATACACCAACTTCCGCTTTTATCGACCAAAAGAGGAGGAGAAGAAGAAGAAGCAAAGTTCTTCGGTTCTAGAGAGAGAAAGCAGCTGATCTTGTCCTAGGTAAGTGAATTTTGCATAATTGGTTCGGTTTTATTCGGTGTTCGAGCATGAAACCGAGTTTTTCATGTTATTGTGTGTTCATGTGTGTTCGGGTTATGTGTTCTTGGTGTCTAGGTGTTAGAAACATCAATACTTCTCTATTTGGAAGAGTGGTGTTTGGAAGCAGTCGAGGTGAGTTTCTAGACCCCAGCTTTTACTTGTTTTTAAATGTTTTTGAGGCTAAAAATACATGTAAAACATTTTTACAAATATTATGTATGTTAACCGTATGATGTTTGTATGAATGTTTATGTTTTAGGAGTTGTGAAGTTGATATTCATGTTTAGAAGGCTAGAACTAAGTTGTAAGCATGTTAGAATGTAGATTGGGACTGAAAATAACTTAGTAACATGTTAAATAGGTGGCGATGCGCCCAAATAGGGCTCATGCGCCTAAATAGGGCTCATGCGCCGGGAAAATTGACTTAGAAAGTCAATTTGGAGTTCATGCGCCGAAACAGTACTCCCATGCGCCTGAACAGTAGTTCATGCGCCTAAATACTGCCTTAGAAATACTAAGTGTAAGCCCATGCATTTGAAGAGTAGTTCATGCGCCTAAGTATTTTGCTAGACGCCTAAGTGTTGGGGTCATGCACCCCAATTGTGCCCATGCGCCCAAACTTTTCCTCAGATGCCTAAGTACATGCTCATGCGCCTAAATAGTTCATGCACCTAAATAGTTCATGCGCCCAAAGGATAGGCTGAAAATACCTAATTGTAGAGTTCATGCGCCCAAATAGTGCTGATGCGCCTAAGCACGGCTCATGCGCCTGCATTGTGCCCATGCTCCTGAACACTTGGAAAATTTTTAGGAATTTTGGGAAAAATTATAATTTTAGGGTTTGACGCTAGCTTAACTTATGAATTATATTTGTCTATTTTATGCATGAATATGCGTTGTTTTTATGTTCCATAATATATAGTATCGTGTGACTTTACATGGTGTGTTTATGATCGTAAACTTAAAGTATTATCTTTAAAGAAAGTGAAAAGATTAATAATAATGAAAGTGGAACATAAATAATGAATGAATGAAATGTTTTGCAAGCAAAATAAAAGGAGGTTCACAACTCAATGAGAGTTGCTAGCTCAACTATGTGTAATATAGCGTGCGATTTTGGCTAACCCATGAGGGTTCACACATAGGGGAATCAGTCTTAGTGACTGATCCATAGTACGAAATGTTATCCTTGTCAGTTTACACTAAGAATGAGGCGGCTGTGTGCCGGGAATGAGGTGGCTATATGCCCAACGATGGGGGTAAGGTTATGAAAGGATTTAGAAACAGTGAAAGATAATGATAAAGTATGAAACGAACGGATATGTGCGATAATGAATGATGAATAAGGTTATTCCTTGTTGTTTGTACGATGAATGCTCATGTACAAAACTAAAGAATGTATTTATTGAAAAGAGTATTTTCATATATGAACTGTAAAAGTATTTTAACACTTTAAAACTAGAACTCACTCAGCAACGCTGACTTTTATGCATTTTCAGTTGGCAGGTAAATTTTGCTAAGGATGGCACGAGGTTGAAGCTACTCGGCAGGGCAAGACTGTCATCCATTCACACATAATATTATTGTTGTTTTGTAATGCACTTAACAAATGGTTTCTTTTGTAAGTTAAATAATGTTCTATTGCATAACAACAATAATTGTCAATGAAATGAATGGCTTTTGTTAATTAACTTTTGTTTCTTAATATTCTGAAATATACATTGTTTTATATAATATTGCGATGATTGTCCAACTGTGAGGTCTCCAAAAACGGGGTCTTATAATCTTAGGAAGTCATCTATGATCACCAAGCAATATGTGGACATTTAAACTCATTACACGGATGGGCCAAAGAGATCCATATGTAATAAGGGTAGTGGTGTAGTATTGTAGTTTTTTTCCTTTGGCTTGTGACACACTTTGTGTTGCTTTCCTTTTAGACATGCAACACAATGGTCATCACTTGTAAACTCTTTCTTTGGTATTCCAGTTACCAAATAATCTTTAATTAATTTATACATGTTCTTAAAGTTTACATGGATCATTCTTTTTTGCCAAAGGAATGGCTCATCACTATTGGATTTAGATAGAAAGAAAGAAATTTCTACTGATGGGGTGTTTCCTGCAAATTATCTTGTACATGGTTCCTTTCCTAGGGGTTCTGAGCAAGATATGCTCTTGGCAAAATGACCACCCCAGGCTTGAAAACAATGCACTAATGTTTAGTAAAGAACATGTTATCTCTTTTGTCATAAAATTAAGATACACGAAAAACATTGTACTTAAGCTCTTTGACAAAGTTTACCTTCTCAATGTTGAGCTTACTATTTATAACCTTGCCCATTCCAGTGATGTAATCACCTGATTCTCCGCCAATAGCAACTAGCCTTCCATCAAATTTCTCAAAGTTCTAAAGCAAAGAACCATTGGCTGTCATGTGCCTGGAACAACTACTATCAATGACCCATACATTTCTTTTACTCTTCAGCTATTCCTTTATAAAAAGAGATGGTTAGTTACATTTGAAAACCCAAGCCTTGTTGGTCTTAGGTTATCATATTGAAATTAAGATAGACTAATAGTTATTGATACTATATGCATGCTAAGAGGATCATATGCTGTTATTGATGAAAAAACATCAGTCACATGGTCTTCTTTAATCTTCCACACCATATTTGAAGGACTAGACTTGACCTTCAAGACCTCAGAAGTTTTGATAACTTTGGAAGTTTTGGAGACTGAATATTCGTAAGCTTTTGCATCCACTATAACATACTTCAGTACTTTGGAAGCATTCCTTTCTTTCGAGGACAAATTTTCTTCTAAAGGTAGTTTTCCACCTACTTCACTTTGTTCAAATTAGAGCTTTCGAAGGAAAGTGGTTTTCCCTCTGAAACTGTCTTCTTCTTCTTCTTCTTCCTCTCAGAAGTCTTTTTCTTGTTCTTGTGGATGGTGCTTTTGGGATTGTAGAAGCAATCCTTTGCAAAATGAGTAGCCTCACCACACATGATTCATTCAACTAGTACATATCTAAGAGTCTTCTTCTGAGCAGGAGGCTAAGCTTGATATCTTTCCTCTTCCTTCTTCATGTTCACGTATGATGCAACAAGCTTCTTAGGGTGAGACTTGTTCTTGGAACTGGATGGTTCAGGCCGTGCAGCAATGGTGCATATTTGATCAGTCTTCCTCTCTTGACTATGATGATTTGGACATGAACTAGGACTCCTAGTACGGGAGTCCATGGTTGAGTCTTCAGCATTCACCATTTCAAATCCCGTGGAGCTAAAAAACTTGCTTTTGCTTGGAGTTAAAGGTGGTCTTGATCTCTTGGGCTTTCTTTGATTTTCTTTTGGTTGCCCTGACCAAGTTCTTCTAAGTAGGCTTGGTCATCCTTGGTTTCTTCTTCTCTCTAGGAGAATACTGACCCCTCTTAGGATGATCTTCTTCACTTAGTTCGGATTCCTCCTTCACTATCTCCTTTTTATCTTCATCCTCTTCTTGAATAGGGTCTATGAGCGGCAGCTTATCTTGACAAGTTTCACACCTTAGAGATCTTACTTATAATCGAGTGTGTGGAAGAGCTATCTCACTAGATCCTAATCCCTGCCTGTTTTGATAATAAATCTTTGGATGCATGGATGAGGATATGATGTTCTTGAAGGACTTTTCTTCAAGAATATAATTTTTTGCCCTGGCTTTCTGATCAAAAGCTCAGCCTGGCATTTAGTTAACTTGGTAATGAGATATTTGATTTGAGTCCTTAATTTGTGTGTTCATGCTTAAGAGTTAAAATAGGTTTCTCTAGATCTTCTATTTTGAGTTTATAGTCATTTTAACTCTTTTGAAATTAGCTTTTAAATAATCAAGGACTCAAGGTCATATCTCATTTACAAGTTATAGGACCTATACGTATTTATTTTAGCAATGCACATAGGTGTACAAAGATGTTTCAATTCCTTGTTTTTATCATGGTTAGCCATGAAGGCATGGTTAGGAGAGAGATCTTCAACCTGGAAACTCAAATCAATGCCTCCTTCTTCCACAACAACTTCAACTTGTTGCTTCAGCTTCTCAGTCTTTAGAGCTCCATCAGTGTAGTTTGGCTTGGGTTGTGTATGACCACCATTTGTCTTTGGTGCCTTGCACTCCCTAGCAAAATGGCTCATCTGGTTACAGTTGTAACAGTTGACTTTGCTTTTATCTAGCCTAAACATTCCACTAGATACATTGCTAGTAAACTTTGTTTCAGTCCTCTTGTAGAACTTCTTGGCTCTACGAGTGAGTAGAGCCATTTGTTGAACTATCACAAAGTACTTCAGGTCATCTGGATGGATGCAGGCCAAATCTTCAAGAATGAAGAGAAAGTTGCCATAACTTTCATCATAAGACAATGAATTGTGATGCGCTTGTCTCTTGGAATGGGCTTGATGTAGCTCGCCCTTCGTGTCTCCGAGAAGGTGATGAAAGGACCTTTCTGTAGGTTGTCAAGGTAGCAGATAAGATCATGTTATGGTTCTCTTCAGTCCCTTTCAACTACATGGATGGCTAAACTCTGTTGATTGCTGGAAGAGTTGTTGGATGGATTCTACATGTTCATCTCCATCTGGTAACCACTAAGGATACCATACAACTCTGTGGGAGTAAGGGTGGAAAGGTTTTCAGTTCTCTTAGTTACCATACAGTGGTTAGTCCATTGTCTGGGAAGAGAGAACATGAACTTCCACATAATGTCCCTATTCTCAAGCTTTACTCCAACATGCATGAGAGTATCTATAATCTTAACATACCTAAAGTATTGTTAAGTCATAGTTTCACCTGATTTGAAGTTGAAGTTCATAAATTGCTACATCAAGAGGTCTTTCTTGTTTTCTTTAGCTTCACCTGACCCCTCATACATAAGCTTCAGTGCATCCCAGAGCTGCTTAGCAGTTTTGCACTTCTTGAAGCCTCTGTAAATAGATTTTGGAAAAGCAGTTTGAAGGGAGGTCGAGGCCTTCAGATCTACATCAATTTTCTTCTAATCTTCCTCAGTGTAGTCAGCCACTTTCTTTGAAATCATACCACCACCACCACCACCAGCTGAAGTGGTGCTTGGAACATGAGGTCCTAAGACAACAGATCCCCACATCCTACTGTCTTGAGATTTGGATAACGCTTTCCATTGTTTGGCACCAAGTATGAAAGTCATAAGGAGTGACCAGTGGAGATTGGGTCATGGTACCAGTTTCCATATCAACCTTGGTAATAGCTACCATTTGAGTTGTTAGTGTTTTGTGAAACTGAAGGGATTTAAGATGGTGAGATCTTACAATCAAGAGCCTAAAAAGCTCTGATAATAATTGCAGGACCAATGAAGGGGGTCAATGCAACAGTTTCACAAGGTGGAGAGACTAATAACACTTAACAGATCAAATATGGAATCGGCTTATGATGAAAAAAAGAACATAAGTAAAGAACAGAATAAGAACAAGATAATATGGTTTTGAAGAATGATATATATTGATCTCAATTTCTGACAAAGTGTTACAAAGCTTACATACAGATTACAAGTACTTGAGATACCTTATACTACATCTACAACTGGCCAAACTTTAATGGCCAGCTGGAAACACGAATCTTGACAACAACATCAATGTAAAGTAAAAAGGAAGAATACCTCTTGACTAGTAACTATGACATGTCATAGCTCACATCCTTATCTAATACAAAAAGGATAAAGTTCAAATAGAAAGTTACAAACATAAGACCTTAATCTACAATTTGAAAAAGTATGGACTTTTCACCAACTCATCTAAGTTGGTGCGTCTTCAGAGGTAGTAACGGAAAGTAGTCAGCTTTTGTCACAAGGTTATTCAGAAAAAGCATGTCTTCTCTATCTTTGGAAAAAATCAGTCTGACTTCAGAAAACTTTTTCTTGAAAGCTTCGGAAGACTATCTTTGGCTTCGGAAGATTTCAGTCTTTTGGCTTTGTAAGATTTGATACTTAGCATAATTCATTAAATTATATTAAATCTTTCAAAGTAACTTCCTTGTTCTTCACATGTGCATGTTGAGAGCACTTTAGTTGCATTAGCCTCTAAATGTAATCCTTATATATTGGTTGTGTGATATAGATTCACTAACAAAATCATTTGACACATCTTATTTTGTTGTCTCAGGTACCAAGGATAACATTAAATATCCCATCGTTCTTCCAACAAACATGGATGTTCCATTAACTACTAATACTCCAAGGAGAACAAACACTACTTCTTCAAGTACAACAGTTACAACTCCTCCAGCTCAAAGAAACACTTTAAAAGCAACATCAACAAACACTCCATCATTATCTACTCCTGTAACCAATCAATCACAAGCTTCAGCTGACCCTCAACCAAGCAAGCAAACAAGGTCACATCATCAAGAAATAGTTGAAGAAGATGATGGCTATCATTCACTACCAGACACCCATCATGATTATGAAATCTTAGATTTCTTTCATGATTCACCGCAAATATTTCATGAGAATGCACGACCAGATGATCCAACCACATCAAATACCCTTGCTCACCTTTCAACACCTGACTAAACTCTCAACAATCTTGATTCAACAATCCTTATTGATCAGATTGAAACCATAAGAGCTCACAAATATCATCCCCTAGAAAATATCATTGGTTTTTCTTAATTTTAGATTGACACAAAGTCAATCTGCTACAACAAACATTTGCCTATTTTCTTTCTTTCTATCCTAACTGTACCCAATAACATCTCAGAAGCTCTCAAAGATAGCAGTTTGATAGAAGCCATGCAAGAGGAACTACAACAATTTAGGAAGCAAGAGGTGTGGAAGCTGGTTGATCTACCTTAAGGTTAATATGCCATTGGCACCAGATGTATTTTCAGAAATAAAGTAGATGACATAGGGATTGTTATTAGAAACAAAGCAACGCTCATTGCCCAGGGTTACACTTAAGAGGAAGGCATTGATTATGATGATGTCTTTGCTCCGGTATCTAGATTAGAAGCCATCAGAGTGTTCCATGCTTATGCCTTATCAAAGAAATTCACTGTCTTCCAAATGGATGTGAAATGTGCATTCCTATATGGCAAAATAGGTTGAGAGGTATATGTTGCACAACCACCAGGGTTTGAAGACCAAACTTCTCTCATAAAGTTTACAAGTTAGATAAAGCTCTGTATGGTGGTTATCAGGCACCCAGAAAGTGTATAAAATTTATCAATGTTTCTACTACCAAATGGATACATAAGAGGGAAGATTGATCAAACATAGTTCTTGAAGCGAAAAGGACAAGACTTGCTAGTTGTATAAGTCTATGTGGATGACATCATATTTGGCTTCACCAACATACAACTTTGTAGAGAGTTTGAAGCTCTTATGCAATCAAAATTACAAATGAGCTCAATAGGAGAACTTACCTTCTTCCTTGGACTTCAAGTACAATAATCAGTAGAAGGAAATTTTATCATTCAAAGCAAGTATATGAATTAGATCTTGAAGAAATATAACACGGCTCATTGCATATCAAGCAAAACACCATTTGCAACTGGATTGAAGTTTGGCCCAGATCCAGAAAAAACATAAGTTGATCAAAAGCTTTACTGATCAATGATAGGCTCTCTGATGTACCTTACTACTAGCAGACCAGACATCATGCATGTAGTGTGCATGCGTGCAAGATATCAAGCAGATTCAAAAGACTCACACATCAATGCTGTAAACAGGATTTTTAGATACTTGAAAGGCAAACCGGCACTTGGTCTTCGATATATTAAAGATGGAGGTTTCTCTTTATTTGCATGCACTAACAGTGATTATGGAGGATGCAACAACAATAGAAAACCAACAACAGGAGAATGTCAATTTCTTAGCTCAAGATTGATCTCCTAGCAGTGAAAGAAACAAACAAATGTGTTTGTGTCAACAGTGGAGGCAGAATACATAGCTGCTTCTACATGCTGTTCTCAAGTGCTTTGGATTCAAAACCAAATACTTGACAATGGCTTTAATTTTATAAAAATACCTACCTATACACATAGACAATTCTACTATCATGTTTATCACTAACAATCATGTTCAACATTCCAAAACAAAGCTTATAGATATTAGATATAACTTTTTGAGAGATTACTTAGAAAAGGGTCTGATCAAGTTGATCAAACACACTTACAATCAATTGGTTGACCTCTTTATAAAACCATTTGTTTCAACAGGATTTGAATTTCTAGTTCAGTCACTTGGTTTGATCAGCTATGAACCAAACAAGTAATGTTTTTTTAAAACGTTAACATCTTATAAGCTTGATTTTGTTAAATTACAAGTTTGACATCGAACATTCAACTTTACAAAATCAAGATATCAAACAAACATTCATGTTTTATAATACTAAAGAAGTTTGAATCGCACATGACCAATGTTTTCATGGTCGGATCGGAACGGCGGTCTGACGGTCCGAGCCGTTCCGACCGGGATTTACTAGGTGTGCCGGTCTGATCGGTTCGTTTTGTGTTGTAAAAGTTAGCCGGTTTGAAGCGATTCGCTGGTTCGACCAGAATACCAGCCGGTTTGCTGGTTGGATCGGCGTTCAAAGCTTTTTTTGTTTTCTTTTTCTCGGTGGTGGCTACGAAGACGACTAGATCTGGTAGGCGAAGGAAGGCTGAGCAGATTCAAGAGAAGAGAACAATATGAACCTTCAGAGCAGATATCAATGGAAGAGAAATAGATGGACCTTCGATATCAAGGCCGTCGATCGAGCTAATTGCTGGAGCTTGGTGGCTTTGGCGGTCAAGCTAACTAGTGAAACTTGATGAATATGGTGATTAGAAACATAAGAAGAAGAATATAAAAATCAAAGAGAGTGACAGTGATAACTTAGTTGGATTTTTAAATTAAATATGTTGATTGATTGATGGTGTTTAAGTAAAAAGCAGCTGAAATTTTACATATCTATAGTGGTTAAGCCACTGACATCTTTTTACCTCTTGTCATATCAAACTTCAAAAACTTTCTGAGTAATGTTAGTTAATTTCTTTTAATTATTTTTATTAACTAAGAAAAAGAAATAAAGACATTTGTTTTCTTAGTTGTTAACAGGTTACTTTATTATATTATATTTCTCAAGTTATGTCTCACACATGTTAATTATTTACTTATTTAATAAATAATATTAACTTTTACATGATCTTTTGTATTTTTTATGTTTAATGTGTATAAAAATATTTTGTAAAAGTCTAAATCATTTACAAAGTCATCCGGTTCTTAAATCCAGTTCAACCGGTCTGACCGATTCGACCAGTGAACCAGCAAGACGACCGGTTCGCTCTCCGATGTGGTTTTCAAAACATTGCACATGACTACTCATGAGAAATGATAATACACTAGATTACTTCTTCACTTGAGTAATTTTCAACCAATAAAGACTGACAATACTTTGTTTGATGTGTGGATGGCTCAGCATGGGACACCTAACATCACATATAACAGTGAAGAAGTAAATTCTTATGATTGTGTGGTAAGCAACACCCATCTTGGTGTATGGCAAGTGTTGGTCTATCCAATATGGATTTCTTGTAAAGTAACTCATATACACCAAGTGAAACAGTTTATAAATTACTCAATCATACAAGTGTCTCTTTTGTTAGGATTATCATAGACCTGGAGTACACTAAGGTATTCTTTGTTGTGCTAAGCACATACCTGAATGACCTATATCATGATCCAAAAAGATTCCCAAATAAGAACACATCCATCTTAGATGAATCACCAATAAAGTCTTATAGACTACATTCCTTGTGAATGAATAAAAAAAATGCCAAAGAGCATCACCTTCCAAAGTGAAGTACAAAAGAATGCCAATATGGATCAAATAATAAGGATCTAATTGAGCAATTATATTCCTAAGTAGCTAGGTTCAGTATTGAAAGTGCTTTTTGACATATTTTGAGGAAGCTTGATCTTAACATACAATCAGGTGTGGGGTACATACAAATCATCTAAATATACCCAAAACATGATAATCACTCACTATTCCAATCAATCATTAATACCATGCATGACTTTAAGTGGATCAAAATATCTACAATCAATATTGTATTAGTCCATGTATATGCTCAAATTCATAAAATCAACCAAATAAGGATTTAAGACTAGTATGATCTTATGTCATGTGCACATGATTCATGTCCAAGCATCCAAATCATCCATTTCTTAGTTAGATAAAGTGTTATCTTTCTAAAAGCTTATCTTGCAAGCAAAAAAAATGGACTTTGATAATTTCCATCCAACAATTTCAATTTTTATCATTTTATTAAGGTTTATATAAATATGTAAAAATTTAGAGGGAGAAAATTGAACATGGAACTATAAAAGGTGGAAGAATATGTGCATAATCATACATTTTAAAATTTGAAATATTAAAATTTTGAAAACTTTAAAATTTTAAGTTTTAACAAAGTCAGGTCAAGCAAGTACTCAAAAATAGCAGTTTGACACATATACATGCGGATTGTTGCTTATGAGTTATATCATAACATCCATATATCAATCATGTTAAAATTATAAAATTTTAACCAACATTCAAATTATTAAAACAGTTCATAATATTTTAAGCTAAAATAGAAAACCAAGTGTTCATAATGTATGTATTAAGTTACCTAGCTGATAAGCAAAATTTTCAAACAAACAAATTTTTTTGATATTTTGTCAACTGTAGACATAGCAGACACACAAACATACATCCACTTTAGCTATAGTTAACCATTAAACATGCAAAATACACCAATTGTATATAGCGGGCTAACAAACATGTATCCGCTATGCAGCAAAGAACATACAAGTGTTCATAGGGCATGATGTTAGAAAAGCATCCGTTGTGAACACAATGGCATTTCAGAGCGCATGACTAACTTTAGTCATCCGTTGTAGAAATGGTGTAAGTATATACAACGTATGTACACAGGTAAGCATACGCTGTACATTATTATTCAAGTGTTCACAACGCATGACAATGAGTCATCCGGTGTGAATATCCTAAAACAATGAAAGTGTACACAGGGCATGACTACTTTGTCATCCGCTATGAACCACCAAATCAATTATTTAAGTTTGCACAGCGCATGTACATATGTTCATCCGCTTTGTAAATAGTGTGTGAATTCACAGCGTATGACTTTTAGTCATAAATTATGAACTTTCATTTAACATACAAGTGTGCACAGTGCATGACCAAATAGTCGTCCACTGTGAACACAATCAAAATCATACAAGGGTCTATATCGTACAACTTAAAATTATACAGCGGACACACTCTTCACACAACGCATGTGATACACACATCGCATGACTTAATATTAACTTTTAAGTTCACACTATTCATACGTTGTACGATCACATTGTATACACAACAGACACTTGTTTTGTCTGTTGTATATATAGATCAGCACTTGTCACTTTCACATTCATCACGAGTGTGCGAGGCAAAGAACTCAAAATTCTAAACGTTGCTAAAGTTCTAACGTACACCGATCATCCAAACCAATATCTATTTGATTTCATCACTGATTTTCAACCGAATAGGTATAATAACAGGTTTATAGTCATCAAACAATCATTAAAACAAACGGTTAATCGATTTTGATTTGTACATTGTTAAACCCTAGTCAAAATATTAACCGAGACCTAAACTGAAATCATTTGATGTTATAAATGAAATCAAACATTGAATACATGTTAAATGATCATAGTCACATGTATTAGGGTTGTTGATTTGAGGAATTTTGCTTCGATGTTCATTGATCAAATGAACAGTCAAAAAGTTCATGTCAAATTTTTTAAAAAAAGTAACTGTTTGATCTTTGAAAATGTTGAAAATGTTTTTAAATGTGATATAACTTAGTAAACATGTTCAAATTATTTTAACAAACATAAGATGACAATTATTTTTGGCGTATAATTAAACAACAAAATCAATCAATGCACACATTCAGTGTGCCTTAAATGAACTCATTTGACTTTAAAAGTTAATTGAATTTCAATGAGTAAATTGTTATGAAATATAATCATTGAATGATTTGAACAAATTAACTCTTTGTTATGAATCAAACATGATCAAACTGAAATGTGATCAAATAACATGAAATCATTAAAACATGCTATGACTACAAGGCCTGCGATCATAGAAGATCACATTGTCCAGTTCTAGAGCAATGCTCATCTAGAGCAAATGCAAGATCAAAAAGTAGTGATCTCTATCATTCATGATCAGAAGATCACCATTTCAGAAGATGTGATAAGGAGAGTACTTCAACTTGGAGATAAAGATACTGAAGGACCTATACAGTTTGATGAGAACTATGTTCTCCATGTTTTCAGACAGATTGCTTACACTGGCACCATAGACGGAAAGTAACTTAAAAATCATATGTTTATGCCCAATTCAGATTTCTCATGGACACCTATTAGAAGACCATGACTAACATGAATGATTGGTTTGGATGCAACTTCATTAAGGAGCTCATCTGCTATTACTAGTCTAATAGCTAGAAGGCCATTTAACTTTGCTGCACAAGTTCAACATGGGATGATCTACAATCTAACTGAAGTGAGGAACAAATTTCATATGTATCCAAGATTTCTTCAGATGATAATTGATGATCTTTTGCCTAATATTCCAAGAGAGGGAGTTGTGTTTGAGCCAGTTCACTTTAAAGAATATGTCTTTAACAGATTCAAGTCAAGTTTATATCATGGTGAGGATATTGTTGTGCCACCTCACATGATCAATCATGATCTCCCAGTTCCATAAGTCTTTCTAAGGATACCAGATCAAGGTGAACCTCACATGTTGTTTCAAAATATGATTAACCAAGATCCAATCATTTAACTAGTGCCAATCATTCAACAAGAAGTTACTATTATGCCTGAACTAGAACAACTCCAAGAAGAAGCTCAAGAGGAGGAGCAGTTTCACTTTGATCAAAACACTTTCCATCACCACCTCACAGCCTTCATCTACCTGACCAACAGACTCTCTCATCTATTTCAAGAGATATAGATATAACCATGGGTGAACAAGCCACATATCATGAGGAAGTGGGAATATCATCTATGCATGAGTCAAAACAAGAATAGTAGAGTGTTCATGTTAAGCAGACTAAAACAGAAGATCAAGAAAGTGATATGCCCACTATAGAATAGATAGAGTACTCAAAAGTGTTCTTATTTACTGAGTACAACAAGTTGATTGAAAAAATAAAACAATCAAGAAAAGAAATTGAAGTATAAGCACAAAAGCAAAGATGATGAGATAGAAAGCTTATAGCATATCAAAAGGCACAAAAGTTGATTGTTCAATTTCTTGAACAACAACTTGAACAATCAGAGGCTGAAGTCAAAGTGAAAGATCAAGACTTAAGCAGTGCAAAGCAAAATATAGCCTCCTTGACTGAAAAAACAGATACAAAAGATAATGAGATTGATGATCTAAAAAGGATAATCTTTGAGCAAAATGAAGATATAAAGAGATTAAACAAAGAGTGGGAAAATGTGGACAAACAACAACCAAATGAGGAAGAATATTCAGATGATCAAGAACAAGATTACAGTGAAGAGTTTTTTATTCAACAAATGTCACCCATTGAAGAAACAAGCACTAGAGAACAAGAGCAAGCAATCATCATACTAGAAGAATCATACTTAATGGATCAGTTATTTGGGGAAACCAATCAATTTGAGAACCTTCATTAATCAGCCATTTTGAGGCCTCACTTCCCTACCCCTACCACACAACAAGCTCAATCAAGCCAAACTGCTATTAATCCTTTATCTGAGAAACAAAAAGAGCTCATCAGACAGTTTACTGAGTCACTAAAAGTGCAAACCAAACCCTCTAAACATCAAGCGTCATCATCATCTCACCCACCCTTGAAAACTTATGAAAGAAAGAGGAAGATGTTGTATCTTGCTACACTAAGAAAAGGAAAAGAAAAGGTGAAAAGGCAAGATGAACCAGATTTGAAGCTACTAAAAGTGAAAGCAGACCTGTAGATGAAGATGATTTCAAGAAAAAGAATCAGAGGTTGTCAACCTAGAAAAATGGGAAATTGATCAACAACAAGAGCCAATCATCACTCTCTCTGATTCTAAAGACGGAGAAGATAAAGATGAGGATGAGAAAGAAAATATCCAAGATCTATTACCTGATGATCTAGAAACTCTTATGGTATAGAGCTTGCAGCTAGAGGTTTTCGATATGATACATTCATGCATCTTAACTTGTCTGAGGTTGAAGAATTCCTCAAAGACTTTCAAGAAGTCATGAAAAGTAAGAATGAGCAAACATAGACGAGGTACAAGGAGATAAAAGACCAGAAACAATTTTAAAAGAACTTTCCAAAAGATCCTCAAATTGAAAAGATGTCATACTCCCTTGTGAAAAGCTGGTTGAGTCATACTAGGATTCCTTATAGGTCTTATGATAGAAAATCTCTATCCTAAATAAAAGATCCTGTTATAGACATTTATAAAAACATGCTAGCAAATGCATTAAAGCCTCGTGTTGTTAGACATCATCCAGCAACATCTCTATCCACTTATCATCAACCACCTCCAGAACATCACCCTATTAAAGAACCAAGATAGTTTACGCCACACATGCTATGGCCTGAAGGGAACGAAGTTAGAGAGATGATCAATGCAAATACAAACTTTGTTAAGCTGTATGACAGGATAACACTGGCTGCAACAATAAATGAGAGAAAAATTGTGGCTTGGAAATATAATTAAGTTTGGGATGTTGTGCTGATCAAAAGAGTATATGCTCTTGTACATTACTTATCATACATATCCCAACTGGGATCATTATCATATGGAGACAGATGACTTAATGCAATTGAGGATGGTGAATCATACAAACAATCCAAGAGTTGTTGATTTCTTTCCTCCTCAGATTATATATGAGCAGACAACATGCTGACATGAAAAGAAAAGCAGACAGAGAAGTTAAGCTACACTTTAACAAGTTGAGAAGAGAACAAAACTCAACTGGTAAACAAATGGCACAAGGTGAAAGAAAAGAAGAACAACTTGATTCTGAGTTACTCAACAGAGTTGGTTATCCACTCAGACCAACTTTTCATAAGCTAATCATGACGAAAATAGAAGGCAATCAAGACAATCATCCAATCACAAAATGGTTTTATAATGAGATTCATTTTGAAGTTGTGTTGGAAAGGAAACTTGAAGGAGAAGAGGCACGAGATATTAGATTGTTTGATCCAGTTGAAGACAAAGTCATTCCCGGCAATTGATGATGTCAATGTAAGGGTGACTGTTGTTATTTTATACACATACTGAGGATCCTAGGCATAGTGTATGTGAATGTCACATCAAAGCAAAGAATTGAGACCAATCAGCAACCTCTAACACACATTGAAGGTATTACAGTCTAAAGATCTCTGAGAATAACAATTTGGAAGTTTTTACAGGTGATCATATTATAACCAAATTGGTTAGCAACATTGTAGTTTGAAGTCTAGATCAATCCACTCTTTAATTCATAGTTTAGCTTCCACTTACGTACAAATATGATGATCAGCTCAATGCAGTTCAATACTTCATAGAATACATTATGAACTGCCAGAATACTTTAAAGGTTGTAACACTACCAAATCAAGTCAAAGAAGTAGAGAAGGATCAAATTATAGAGAAAGATGCAAAAGAGTCCATCAAGGCTACATCTGAAGTGCAATAGACTACAGACGAAGCTTGTCCTTCCAATACATAAATGTTCACTAACGTTCAAATAGGCAAAACAACAATCATACGTATCTAACAAAACATAAGATTTAGAACATCAATCATTCATTAATAACTTAAATATTATCAAACAGAACAACATTCATGCAAACAACAAGTTCATACAAGCACACATATGAATCATAACATACAAAGCAATCTGATTACATATGTGTAATCAGTAGATCATGCAATCAATTTATCATACATAATCACTCTTTCACGTGCAATCGATCAAACATTCATTATAAGTAATAACATGCAGTCATTTAAAATCAAACATAAACAAACATAGTATTACTAACAAATAAAATCACTAACAAGTAAACATAAATAATTGGCAGCAACATCCTTAGGGGGAGGTTTGTTAGACTGAACAAGTGCATTAAAGGATAGTGCCTGCTATAATCAATCATAATGTGTTCTAACATTCAAACAATCATTTACTAACATATAAACAATATTAACATACATACCAAACACTAAATATTGTTTAAATTTATTTTTCATATTTTTTAGATAAAAGAATTTTTTTGCTAAGTGTCCATAGCGGATGAGGTGATGTCCATAGCAAATGAAGTACAAGCCACGAGGGATGAAGAATAAAGTCCAAGTGTTGGTAATAGATTAAGAAAACATACCATCATGACCAAGTCCCATAGTTGATAAGCAATGCACAGCGGATGTACATCCACAGTGGATCAGCACTCCATAGCGGACAACAACATAATAAACAAAAGTATTCATAGCAGACAACATCCAATACACAGTGGACAAGTATTTCAACATTAATAGTGGACAACTTAACATCCACAGCAGACAAGACATCATCCACAATGGATAGCCTATAGACTTAGGATTTTTATGTATTTTGTTTTACATAAGTGTATTTTGTTTTACATAAGGGTATTTTTGAAAATGTACATAGGTTATAAATAGTCATATACCCTATCCTTTGTAAGTTTTTAAACATTCATCAATCAACAAAGCCGTTATTATCATTCATAGCATTCAATCACATAACCATACACACACATAGAAGATCATATCAATAATCATGGGTTTACATATTATGATTATCTGAGTACTGATTTATAACAACTTGTTATTATTGAGAGATTGAAAGATCCTTGGGGGATTCATCAACTTTGTTCTTTCCAAAAGTCAAAAACCCGAATCCATCAACAGTGGGTGTTCACCAGACTAGTACAAGGATTATATGATTTTGATTTGAACAAGGATTGGCAAAATGTAAAATATTAAAATTTACTTTAAAAATGCATCAAAAACTATAAAGATCATTATTTCATATTAGATCAATCTTGTGAGAGAAACGCAAAATGAATCAATCACGGATTAACAATAGAACAAGAAGATGAACTAGAACAAGCAATGTAAATATAATACACTGCATATCACTCTCTAAAATTTTGATTGCACAAGTGTGATAATTTCAGGATAACTATCACAATGAACTAAGCAAAGTATATCTAAAGCAAAAAGGTTTCATGCGAGAACTAGCTTCTTGCGTGGATCAAAGTTCTCACGCGATCTGATAATCAAAATCTCGTTCTGATTTCCTGAGCCTTTAGCTTTAATCCCTATAGTCCCCAACTAGGCTTGGTGAATCAAATCTTTAAAAATTAATATCTACAACTTTGTAACTGCCCTCATAAGCATACATCTTGTTGTTCAGGGCCTCCGTGATTAACCAACCAGATTGAGCTGCTAGAAAATAAATAGATTCATCAGCTTCAATTGGAAAAGCAAAAACCTCATAAAATCTTCTGTTCAAACTTAATCAAGTCAATTGGTTCGATGATACGATACTATTTGTTGGACTCAACAAAGTGCATTAAGAATTATTGCAAGAAAGTATGATGCTTTCCATTATCAAACATTCAACCAATTGTGTTTTAACATACAAATCATACATTAGAAACACATTAACATCATTAACATTCATAATAATCACTAAAATTTATGTAAATTTCTTTTTCAACCAATGCGGATGAAGAAATCCAAGTTCTACAGCGTATGAAGAATATGTTCACACAGCAGATGAAGTCTCTACTCCCATAGTGGATGAAGACTTCACAGTGGATGAAGAGTTCTGATCCCACAGCGGATGAAGAACAAGTTCCCACAGCGGATGACCTCCACAGCTTATGAGCTATTTCCACAGCGGATGAACAAATTCATCATAGCGGATGAACAAACTGTTCTTACAGCGGACGAACAGCTTCTCCGCAGTGGATGACTTATTCCACAGTGGATGACTTAGATACTTAGGATTATTTTTTTGTAATTTTTATTTACATAAGGGTAGATTAGTAATTGTATATAGCTTTTGTGTATAGGCTATAAATAGCACTCTACCCTAATCCTTTGTAAGCTTTTGAAAGAATTATCAATCAAACAAGCAGTTTTATTCTCATGCATTCTAATACACAACATACACACACATACACACACTGAAATCATACACATTCATCATGGGTTTCCACACCATGGTTAGTGTTTGTTGATTTGTGAGAGATTTGCAAAGATCCTTGGAGAAATCAACCTCTTCATATTGAATATTGTTCTTTCAAAGTTCATGTTCAATATGCTTGACTAAGTTGATTTTCATCAGGTGGTATCAGAGCCTTGGCTCAATCAAACATTGATTTCGATCCTCTCAATCTTCAAACTTGATTTTAGTGATTCATTAGCTTCAAAACACACATTCTACAATCTGTTCAAACATCAAAACTCATCTTCTTCTACTCATAACATTCATTAAATGCAAATAAACATGATTTTTGAATCTGTTAATGCATTTTTAAGAAGCGTTTTTGATTTTATAGATTGAGATTTCAAACAAACAAGTTTTCTGTGTATTATTTGATATAACAACACACGGGTATTGTTTATCATTGTCCAAAACATCATCAAATAGATGGTTTTCAAGTTGAAAAACACTTAAAAGTATGAAAACCCTAATCGGGTTTTTAGAGTTTTTGACACTGTTCTTGTGTTTTTCTTTGAATCCACTGCATTTGTTGAATATTCTAAATTCATTAGAGTGTTCATTATCACCACAAACTAGTGACAATCTCACTAGAAGCACTTTTTGTTCAAAATTCAATCATCGGATTGAATATTTTGCATAATCATCAAACAAAAACCTTAAAAAAACCCTAGTGTTTTTGTACACAATTCACGGGTATCGTGTTTTTGTTCTAGAACATTCATCAACAAAATTTTGTCTTGGGCAAAAAGTTTTCAAAACAAACTTTTTGATCTAAAAAGTTAACAAACAAGAGACAAATTGTTGTTTTTTGGGTTTTCTGTAAAAGGAGAATCTTGACTTTAGGAAGAGGACAAAAAACAACATCATTCTTTCCAAAATCTATCTTGTCAACCGTGACAAGAAAGAAACAAATCATAGAACATTATTTAAATAATTAATTAATTTCTTTATTTGGTAAACTATTAAAATTAATTAGTTTATCAATTTATCAAGCAGATCCTAGAGACAAATTAGGATTAATTAAATTTTAACACCGGATTAAAATTTAAAACAATCAAGTTAACTTAATTTTAAGTTAAAATCAAACAAACATGTCTGACGAACTTTTAGGAACAAATAGCAGTCTCAAACCACCAAGACTGAAAAACAAAGCAGTTTATTCTCGTGCATTCTAATACACAACATACACATACAAACACACACATACACACACTGAAATCATACACATTAATCATGGGTTTCCGCAACATGGTTAGTGTTTGTTGATTTGTGAGAGATTTGCAAAGATTCTTGGAGAAATCAACCTTTTCATATTGAATATTGTTCTTTCAAAGTTCATGTTCAATATGCTTGACTAAGTTGATTTTCATCATTATTTGTTAAGACAATAGATCATAGCATGCCCAGTATTATTCTCACAAACCCACCTTATTAGTTTTAATAAACTGGTGATTGGTACAGGCGTGTGAATTAGAATCTTTCAAGCATATCAGGAATGCTCGAACACTCTGATTTTCATTCGCTTGTTGGTGTTTGGATCTATGCATGTCTCATCTTCAATGACTTTGGACTTGGCAGTTTTAAAGTCCTTGAAGTTGGTTTTGATTTGCCTCCAAATCATATTCCTTATCCAATTAGCTTTTCCATAATTGCTTGTATTGATAAATGGCACACGTCCCATTGTATACAAATCAGACACTCTAGGTGTATGGAAATCATGCTCATCTTGATAATATTCTATCGCTCCGGCGCGTTGCTTCATAACATACATCTTCTTCTCTCTATCATAATCCCAACTCAAAACTAGCTCTGAATGTTCATATCTAGTAAACAATTTAGAATGTCTCAATGTATGCACATAAGTAGGAGGTGGAGAAGCAAGCATAGATTGATTCCTAACTTGATATAAAGTTATTTTTCCCATCATGTCACTAGTTTCAGATGTTTTCAACTCAACTCCAGATTCAGTGGTAATCTATTCCTCTTCTAACAAAATATCTAAGTAAATTCTTCATAATATTTCCAAATATATCAGCGTAATCAATAGACTCTTCCAAATCATCAACAGGACCCATATCATCAATAAACTGCTTAGCTAGAATTTGTTGTTGGAATATGTAAAACACTTTCTCGTACATCTCCTCTATGGCTGGATCTAATGGGTTGTAATCCTCTGGATCATCAAGCCTTGGTCTGGAGACATTATTAGAACCTAACTCACTAGAAGGACTGACAAATGAGCTAATGTCTCCTCCCTGACCGTCATCATCATCATCATCATCTTTCTTCTTTCCTTTGTCATCCTTATCATCATCATCACCATCATCAACACCTACATCACCATCATCATCATCATTATCATCATCATCATCACTAAAATCATAATTAATTTTATCCAAACCATCATCTTCATCATTCTAAGGATGCTGAATAACATGCTTAAGGGTAATAATAACTTCTCCAATCTCATGAACTGCCGATTGATATTCGGTATCTTATTCAGTCAAAATAACATTGGATCCAGGATCAACATCAGTGGTCTCTGTAGTTTCAGTAGTGACAACATGATCAAAAAGAGGATCTAGATAAGCAAAGTACTATCTACTAGACTCTCTAATTTTAGTAGATCTACTATGATTAGACTGATCAGATGTAATGAAAATCTAGAAGTAAGATCTCTAATGTTTTTCCTCATTTTTCTCTTGATTCAAATGATGTAACTCATATATCTACTGTGTTTTCTCTAACATCACCCTCTCCAATATTTGAACACTCTATTCCAGTGTAACTGGTGTCGGTGAACTTGGAGATGTTCTAGAAGTATGTCTTTGCTCTGGAGAAGTGTTGATAAAATCATCCATACCTGAAAGGATCTCAGCCTCTAGTTTGATTAATTAGGTTGTATTCGCAGTAGATTTAGCACGAGAATTAAACAGATAAGCAAGAACACAAATGATTTTGCATGTAACAGTAAAATTATAGAGAGAGAAAGAGAGAACAATTCTGCGAAAAAGGTGTTTTCTATTGAATCACATGCTTCGGCAAGGATTACAATTAGGTCATCTACTTTTATAGGAGAAATGACGTATGCTCATGTCACTTGATAGTGACATCAAACGGTTATTAACCAACTACTGAAAGAACACTAAACTACTGAAGATGTCAAACAGCTGACATCTTCTTACAAAATGCTAAGTGTTCTAACTTATTACAAACTACTGAAGAAAAGAAACTACTGAAAGTATTACAACGACTGAAGAACAAGCTCTTCAGTCGTTTACAACTACTGAACTATAACAGCTGAAGAACAAACTCTTCAGCTGTTGTACAAACTACTGAAAAGAGAAAATACAAACTACTGAAAGAGAAAAACCATCACAACAACTGAAGACAACTTCTTCAGCTGTTGTGACAAACTCCGAAGCTTCAGCACTTGGTCTTCAGACTTTGATCTTCAGATGTTTCATCAGCTGATAACTTCAGTAGTTGTCATTAGCTGATGTCTTCAGTCTTTGTCTTCAGACTTTGTGCATCAGTTGTTGATCTTCAGTTCTTCAGTTCTTCAGCTTTTGATCTTCAGCACTTGACTTCAGTACTTGGGATCTTCAGCTGTTGTTCTTCAGATCTTTGATCTTCAGCTGTTGAAGTCTTCAGTCTTTGTCAAACTGCTGATGAAGCTTTCAGCAGTTGTTATGATGTCTTGTGGGACTTAGAGGTTTTTCTGATCTGGTTCATTGGTTCTTTTGGTCCAACAATCTCCCCCTGAACCAGTGCAGCAAAAACCTCTGAGCAATTTATTGTCCCACTTATTGATGGCAGGAAGATTGGTCTTTTTCCTTCTTGATCAGATTAGAAGATGACCCAATTAAGCACTGGCCTGGGAAGAGGTCTTAAGAATTTGTTTGGCATAGTATGGATGGGAACTCTGTTTTGGGGAACTGGACACAGAGTTGTTGTCCCATCCATAAGACCTACTTCCCAACTATGAGCCTGTAGGATTCTCTGGTGTAGGCCTCTAAAAACGTCACTTGTTCCTCCATGGTAAGTACTTCTGCCTCACCATCAAAGAACCCTTCAGGCCCATAGAGCTCTAAGATGTATTTGGCCTGTTTACCACTTTTGAGCTCCACAGTTGTTATGGCCCTATAGGCGAATTCATCTGGGTGATTACCCTCTAAGAACAACTGGAGCTCATTTCTTTGAAGTTTCTCAAACCTCTTGTAGACTAACCCCTTTTTAACAACCCTGTTCTCCAACATCTTTTATGGTGGGAGGTTAGCCTGATAGGTTTTCTTGAAATCTTCTATGATCTCCCAGGGTGATATTACAATGGCCAAGGAGATCTCTTCACCTACGATCCTTTTCACTTGGCCATTATATCTCTTTGGTATGTCTTTCTTCATAATTCTGTGAGACACCCTGGGATCAGGCCAAATACTCACTTTGTTCTTTTGAAATTGGAATGTATGCCTTAAAGTGAATAATCTCAGAGCTTGTTTCCTCATATTTATGATTGATGAGGAAGCAACATAGGCTTTATCTACTCTTTTCAACAGCTCATCATCATGTAGCCTATGCTGCTGTTCTTCTTCAAGCTCAACCTTCACAGCTTCTATCTGTGAGGCAAGAGTGATGGGAGTGATGGGTAAAGTTCTGGGTTTCGGCAAAGATAGGACTGCAGAGAGAGGCAGCCTATCTTCTTCCTCATCATCCTTTTCTTCTTCTTCTTGTAGCCTCAGCACCCTTCTCTTCCTCTTCAAGGGTGCATCATCGGCTATGGGTTTTGATGGAGAAGGGTTGGTTTTGTGGGTTGTGTTTGGGTTTGTCTTAGTGTGGGAGATTGGGCAGGCTTTGCTAGCAGTCTGGATATTAGTGAAGGTTTGGTTTGTTTTGCTAGCAAAATCCTGTTCCCAGCACTAGTTTCAGAAAGGGCTTCTATGACCAGTCCCTTGGTTAATTCCCCAGCCGAACAAATCTTGGTGGCTATAGCCAAGATGCTGTCCCTGGTCCATGACTTAATATCTAGGACTGGTCTCCCCAAGTTCTTCGAAATAAACCTAGTCATAGCCTGAAGTCTCTCTCTTTCCTCTTGGCTATAACTGGTCCATCGGTATTCTATTTCCTTCATCTACAACTTCGTAATTTCCTGATCTAGCATGGCAGTATCCGTGTCAAAGCCTTGCCTGAACTGCTGATCAATGATAGAGTCCATTGATCGGCTATGCTCAGCATCAGCCTCCTTGACCAGGACTGCTAGATCAGTCTCCTTTGTCACCTTCTCTCCCTCCTTCTCACCTTTCTTCTTTTTATAAGTGACACTGAAATCTTTTTGGATTTCAGCCACTTTTATCTATTCAGCTCTCTCCTCCCTCTCCTTCTCCTTCCCCTTCACCCTCTCAGCCTCCTCACCCACATCCCCTCTTTTACCACCCCTTCCACCACTTCTTGCTCCTCCTCTACCCTCTTCCTCTTTGCTTTCACTGATGTCTCCCCCTTTTTGGGTGCATTGGTTAGGGTTTGACGATCAGAAAGCGCCTTAGTTACAGCAACCTCCACCAAGGGTTGTATTTGTGAGGGAAGCCTCTCATCAAGGGTTTTCATTACAATGTCTATGATTATTGGTGTGATGAGAGGTAGGGAACTTTGGAGGATAGCAACTAATTGCTCAGGAGGGTTCTGTTCCTGAGAACTAGTGCCAGAAGCAGTGGCTGGAGGTTGAGTTTGTGGGAGTGGCTGAGTATTTGGGAGACCTTCAGGTGAAGGTGCCATCTGTGGGTGTATGGTGGCAGATGGACTTTGATCCTGAGACATTCTGGTAAGCAGCTTTTTGAGTCTGCTTACCTCATCCTCTAGGATGGTGTTTTATGCAACTACATCGTAGAAGAAGCACAGGTCATCATCAGTTTGCACTGAATCACCTGACCTCCTGACTATGTCAGGATGTACATGCACTGATTGTGGCTCAGTAGTAGCATGTGCCCTTTTGTCTTGGTTCTGGGGACTTCCAGCCTCCGGATTGGATCCATCATCGGTAGTTGCCTCTGGTGAGGTCTTATTGATGTTACCAGCTTCTTCCTGCTCATATGCTGATGCAGTGGACGTGGCAGCCTCACCAGAATATCCCCTCTCCCTTGCCACACTGGGAGATGAGACTTGTGATTCTCTGTGTTGTGCGCTCCCATCAACACTTGTGTCCACCCTCTCTTCGGTTGGATTTTGCCTAGTTAAGATTGGCTTCGGGGGAGAGGGTGGAGTGTTAAGATGGGTCAACACTTCTGCAATAATTAATGTAGGGCTTTTAGGGGCAGTTGCAGTAGGAGATGAGGTAGAAACAGGATGCACATGGGGAGAAGTGTGCATTTCAATGGCAACCTCCTCAATTGAGAAAGGTTCCAGATGTGTGGCAGCCCCAGAAATGGTTGCATCAGGATCTTGTAAAGAGGAACCCTGTGCGTTTGTGGTAGGTGGAGTCGTGGTGATTGCTGGGAGAATCTGGCCAGCAGTCACTTCCTACGTTTGTTGTGCAAGGGCATCCTCAGGGGACTCATCTCCCTGAGTAGCCTTTTTGGGTTTCTTTTTGGATTTGGGCTTGGTGGGGACTTTAGACTTGGAGGTGGAGGCCGTGGGTTCCAGCTGCGTGGGTTTTCGCAGCTTGGCAGCATTTTTAAGTGTCTGGTCGCTGTTGTGCCTGGAGTATACCTCAGCTAAAACAGCCATGGCGGGGACTCCAGTGCCAACTAGTCCCTCGGCGTTAAGCTGGCTCTCTATCATGGCCATAATGAACCGAGGATATAAAATCCATCGGTTAGCACAAGGTTTTAAGGCCATGTCTTTGAGTTCCAAAAATATTATTTCAGTAAAATTTAATGGCTGTTTCTCAAAGATAGAGTGCAATACCTGTTGCTACCTTGTGGACATCTGGTCCCATGAAGATGTCTTTAGGGCCAGACAAACATTCACCATATGGAAGATGAGTCGTTGTGGATCAGGGAAATGTTTCTTCAGCAAGGTGGAAGCAGAGAGGTCACCCTGATAATCATTGGCGGTGAAGGAGAGATAAAGGTTCCCTTTGGGGTAGGCAGTTGGGAAGGTGGCATCCTCCAGCTTTAGGGTTTGTCGGATAATAGCTGGAGTGATGACCACTTGATGGTTGTTCACGGACGACCGGAGAGAGACCTCCCCGTCGTTCTCTCCGGTTTGAACGGTGACGTTCGTCCAGAACCCTGATAGGGAATCGGCATGAATGATCGGATTTAGGAGGAAGGCTGTTTGGTATTGTGAGTTGCTCATCAGATCAATGACATTGTGAAATTTTGACCAGAAGGGCGATTTAGTAAGGTATGCGACACAGTTGTGTCGAGGTTTGAGTTGCATGGTCGCCATTAATGGTGTATGGGAAGTTTCAGAGGTTTTTTTTTGAAAGTTAGGTCAAGTGAGAATGAAAAACTCTGAAGGTTGGGTTGGTATTTATAGGCTAAAAGAAAACGACTGAAGGTTGTGGTGTTAGTCATCAGTTGTTAAAACTACTGATGATGTGGTTTTAACCTTCAGTAGTTGTAACATCTAAGGACTTGGTGTTAGTCTTCAGTAGTTGAAACTACTGAGACCTTGGTTTTGTCCTTGAGATGTTGTAAATGGCTGAAGACTTGTGGTTAGGCTTCAGTAGTTATAAGCTACTGAAGACATGGGCTTCATCTTCAGACGTTGTAACAACTGAGGACTTGGTGTTAGTCATCAGTAGTTGTGAAACTACTGAAGACATGGTTTTGTCCTTCAGTTGTTTGGGTATGAAACAACAGATGTAGGTATCGGCTGAAGAGTAAAGTTACTCATCAGCTGTTTCCGTCAATTCAGTTGTTTCATTCTGACCTCCACATTTACTCATCAGCTCTTTGGCTGACTTTCAGATGTTTCATTGGCCCTTCAGCTCTTGTGAATATTTTATTCCTCAGCTTTTGTGATTAGATGTTCATAAGTGCTGATAAATTATTCTTCAGAGCTGGTGAACAAATTGTCTTCAGTACTTATGTGTAAGATTACACATCAGTACTTATGAACAGAATTTGTTCTTCAGTACTTATTAGTTTGAAAATTATACACCAGTAGTTATAACCACATCAGTAGTTGCTACTATATTAGTTGTTTTCAACAAATAATGTACTTCAGTACTTTGAAGCATTTTAGTCTTCAGTAGTTATGAAAAATGCTGAAGACTAACTTACTCATCAGTCCTTATTTTTGACTTTTGCATACTAATGCTCATCAGTACTTGTGAGCTGAGAGCATCAGTATAAGTCAAATTATTCTAGCTGCAGCATACCAAGCCTTAGTACCAGATTTTGAAATGTGGCACTATCTAAAGGCTTAGTAAAGATGTCTGCAAGCTCATCAGCACTAGGCACAAACTTTGGATCAATCAGACCTTTTTCATAGCAATCCCTAATAAAATGATGTCTGATCTCAATATGTTTGGTCCTAGAGTGCTGGACTGGATTTTTAACAATGCAGAGAGCTGAAGCACTATCCATTAATAATGGAGTCTTAGTCTCTGTAATGCCATAATCCAAAAGTTGGTTCTGAAGCCAAAGTACCTGAGATGTGCAACTTGCAGCAGCAATGTACTCAGCTTCAGCAGTGGATGTAGCAATTAACGTTTGTTTCTTACTCTGCCAAGAAACTAAACAATTGCCTAGGAATTGGCAACCACCAGAAGTGGATTTTCTGGTGACTTTACATCCTGCATAGTCACTATCAGAGAAAGCAACTAATTTGCAAGAATGCCCAGTTGAATACCAAAGGCCTAGTGATTGGGTACCTTGCAGATATCTAAAGATCCTTTTGACTGCAATCAAATGGGATTCTTTAGGTGCAGCCTGAAATCTAGCACAGGCACATGTTGCAAACATGATATCTGGTCTAGAAGCTGTAAGGTACATCAAGGACCCAATCATACATCTGTAGAGGGTTTCATCAACCGCTTTACCTTTCTGATCCACATCCAGTTGTGTGGTGCTACTCATGGGAGTAGAACATGGCTTACAGTTTTGTAAATCAAACTTATTCAACAAATCCTTTGTATACTTGGACTGATGAATGAAGGTTCCATCAGCCCTTTGTTTGATTTGCAACCCTAGAAAGAACTGTAATTCTCCTATAGCACTCATTTCAAACTTTTGCTTCATGAGCTTAGTGAATTCATCATACAACTGGGGATCAGAGGATGCAAAAATTATATCATCTACATAAATTTGAACAAGGAGCTTATGTTGTCCCACATTCTTAATAAATAAAGTTTTATCAATGGTGCCTCTAGTGAACTTATTTTCCAGAAGAAAAGTTGATAATGTCTCATACCAGGCTCTAGAAGCTTGTTTCAGCCCATAAAGAGCCTTATCAAGCTTATACACCCAATCAGGATGTTTATTGTCCTCAAACCCTGGTGGTTGACACACATAAACTTCCTCTTTTATTTTACCATATAGAAATGCACTCTTGACAAACATTTGATAAACTTTAAGACTGTGAAAGGCAGCATAAGCTAAGAACAATCTAATTGCCTCCAGTCTGGCTACAGGGGCAAAGGTTTCATCATAATCGATGCCTTCCTCTTGTGCACACCCCTGTACAACCAGCCTGGCATTGTTCTTGACAATTTGGCCCTTTTCATCTGTTTTGTTCCTAAACACCCATTTAGTGCCTATTGCACACTTACCTTGGGGTAAAGGAACAAGCTCCCACACTTGCTGTTTTCTAAACTGAAAAAGCTCAAGCTGCATTGCTTCAACCCATCCATTGTCTCTTAAGGCAACATGATAATTCTTTGGCTCTTGCTGACTGATGAAGAGAGCATAGAAGCAGAAGTTGGACAATTGACTCCTGGTTGAAACTCCAGCATTGATATCACCCATGATCTGAGACATTGGGTGATTCTTCAGTTCTTGATAGACTATAAGATCAGTGCAAGTGTTTGTAGGACCTTCAGCAGCAACAGGTGGTGATGAAGATTCTTGAAACTATGTAGGAGATGGCCGCTCAAATGAAGTAGAGCATGCAGAAATCTCATCAGCATTTGTTGTGGATGGAGCTGCTGAAGCCACAGGAGCATCAGGTTTAGTTGACTCAGGCAGGTTGTCACTAAACCTGAAAAGGTGAGTACTGGCATCTTCATCATCAGTACCACCAGGTGGAGAACTGTTGACAGGAACAATAGCTGGAGGTTGATAAGGAACATATCGCAGTATGTCCAGATCAAATAACTCTACAGGGTTTTGTGGAATCTTGTCCTTTGGAGATTCATTGAACTTCACATGCAGAGTCTCTTCAACCATCTTTGTCCTACAGTTGAAAACTCTGTATGCCTTGCAAGTTGATGAATAACCAACAAAGTACCCTGCATCCACCTTTGATGCAAACTTCTGGAGTAGATCTCTTGTGTTGAGAATGAAGCATGGACACCTAAAGGCTCTGAAGAAGGAAATCAAAGGAGCCAAATGATGAAGTACTTCATAAGGAGTCTTCATCAACCTCTGATTTAATAATACTCTATTCTGTACATAGCAAGCTGTATTAACAGCTTCAGCCCAAAAGGTCAATGGCAATCCTGAGTCAGCCAGCATTGACCTTGCAGCTTCAATGAGAGTCCTGTTCTTTCTCTCCACCACTCCATTTTGTTCAGGAGTTCTTGGAATGCTGAACTGCCTTTTGATTCCCTTTGACAAATAAAAGTCATCAAGTGTGTGATTCCTAAACTCTGTGCCATTGTCACTTCTCACACACTTGACCGGAAGGGAATACTGCTTCTCCACATATAACACAAAGTTCATTATAGCTTTTGCAGCTTCATCTTTGGAGTGAAAGAAGAAAGTCCATACATATCTGGAGTAATCATCCACAATTACCAGAAAGTATTTCTTCTTTGCCATGCTCATTACCCTGACAGGACCAAAGAGATCCATGTGCAATAGTTGCAAGCAGGCAGTGGACTTAGGCTCTTCTATTGGAGGGAATGAAACTTTGTATTGTTTTCCTTTTAAACAAGCAGTGCAGTTGTCTTCACATTTGAACTCCTTCAAAGGCAACCCTTTTACTAATCCAAGGCTTATCAGCTGATTCATGTTTTTGAGATTAACATGCCCCAGTCTTCTATGCCATAGAGTAGATTCTTGAGGAGAGGCCTTGGAGAATAGGCAAGGATGGCCTTTTAGATCAATTTTCTTGGAAAGATCTAAGGCATATACTCTTCCTGTCCTGTTGGCCTTCAGGAGAGTATATTCATCCAACACCTTGTCAATCAAACTCAGAACTTTGGATGACAGAATCCGACAGTTCTGGCTTGTGAATAGGGAAACATGGCCTTTATCACACATTTGACTGACACTCAAGAGATTGTACTTGAGATTCTCCACATGGTTGACATCATCAAACCTTATTTCCCCATTGGAAACAAAGCCTTTGCCGATGATGTAACCTTTTGCATCATTACCAAAGGAAACAAATCCCTTCTCTCCTTGAGAGTAGTCATTAAGAAGAGAGCTGCTCCCTGTCATGTGCATGGATCCTCCACTGTCTACATACCAGATGCTTCAATGGCATGTTGAAGAACCCTGCAATCATCATAACAGATTAGTTAGTTTTGGAGACCCAAACCTTTTTGTTTTGGGTCTGTTCTCATCAACAGATGTAACACTAACAGGTATGTTATGTGTGACAGTCTGAGGTGAAGGAGATGGTGTAGAAGAGGAACCCTTAGGCTTGGATTTCCTTTTCTGTGGTTTCATCACAGGAGCATCTAAGTGGTTGACTCTTCCCATTAGATGTTGAACCATCATCACAAGTTGTGTCTGACTTTGTGATAAAGCTTTCAGCTCCTCAGACACACTAGTGCTTGCTGGTGATGGATTCCTGTGTTGCACCATCTTCTTTTGAGCAACCTCAGCTGTTACTTGATTAACCCCATCCTTCTTTTTAGATTTCTTCTTTGACTTTGGGGTTTCAGATTTTGATGTTGCTGATACAAACTTGGACTCAAACTCATTTTTCATTTCATTCATTTTCTCTTTAATTTTCTCTTTTTGTTTGAGTTTGGATCCCCTTTTGTACCAGCAATCATCAGTAAGATGATTGAACAAGCCACATATATCACATGGCTTCTTCTTCATCTTATGTTGATCATCTACTAAAGAAGATGAAACTGCTGAAGACTTGTTCTTCAGCTGTTTGCTGTCAGTACTTGCAGTTTTTTTCTTTGCAGTACTTGCTTTCCTGACATCCTCTTTAGTAGTCTTCAAACCCTTTCTACTGACAGTTTTCTTCTCTTCAGTACTAATAGTAGTTGGGGTTTGAACTTCAGGTGTTATCACTTGCTCTCCAGTACATTCAGTACTTCTAGAGACAACACCTGAGTTGATCAACTTTTTGATCATGTGACATTCAACATTTGAACCATCAGCTATTTTAGCATCAGTTGATTGGTTCTGTGAGAAATGAATGCTGACTTCTACTTCTGATGATGCTGTATCAGATAGTAGGTCACATGATGAGAAGGATTGGTTATTGCTCTCTCCATTAGATTCAACTTTTGCTCTGGAAGTATAATCTGTTGGAGGAGCAGTGTGATTATAACCAATTGCAAACTTCACATTGGAAGCTGTTTGCTTACTCAAAAGCATTTCAAAATCCTTGCAGGATTATACCCATCGATCACACTCTACCTGGGTAGCTGCAAGTGTTTCCTTGAGTTCTCTGTACTTCTCTAGAAGTACCTCTTCCCTAGCCTTATCGTCTTTGATTTGGCATTTAAGCTTATAAATCTCATCATTTTTATCATTAATCACAGCCTTAAATTCAGCTTTTCTTTTGGAAATGGTTTGCTCTAGCTCAAAGTTTTTATCAATTAAAGCCACATTTGCCTCTCTAACAGAAGCAAATGCTGCTATGCATGAATCAGAACAAAGCTTGGCTTTAGCCTCAGAAGATACCTGTGATGAAGCATTGGAGGATGACCCATCAGCAGACTCTAGGGCCATGAGAGCAAGGTTCCCAAAGGGATGATCACCACCATGTTGACCAGCACCAGGAAACAGTTGTTCATGACCAGATAAATCATCTTGTAAACTGCTCCAGTCAACAACTCCTGGGGTGAAGAAGCTATGTTGTTGAGGTTGGGTTTGATGATGAGATTAAGAAGGTTGAGGCTCAGGGAGTGCATGTGGTTGCTGAGCAGTGGGTGCTTGAACTTGACTTGGCTGAGGCATGTAGTAGCAGGGGTATGGGTATGGCATATGACCCTGAGGCACAAAGTATGCAGGTGATGCCTGAGCTGGTGATGGATGGCCAGAACTGGAGGAATGTTGCCCTCAGTGCTATGAGCTATTGCTTGGAAAAGTCACAAAGGGTGCAGATGAGTTAGCTCCAGATGATCTACACTCTCTAGCAAAGTGTCCAAGCCTATGGCACTTGTGACACCTCAACTTGCTCTTGTCAAAACCAACTTTGGTTTTGCCAGAGAGACCAGGAAATTTCCTGCCAGTTCTCTTGTAGAACTTTTGAGATCTGATATTTATCATTGCCATTTGACTCAAAATATCCATCTCTTCCAGATCATCATCTGGAATGCCCTTCAAGTCCTCCATCAGAAAGCACAGGTTATCACTGCTACCTCCTGAACTACTATCAACACCAACAAAAGCATGTTCAGAATTGGTAGAGAAATCAATATGCTCATCATAAGAACTCTCTGATGTAGCATATTCTGACTCTTGACCTATCAGTGCAGTATTGCCTGATACAAAGTCATTAGTGAGCTTGCCAGAGGTGGACAACTTCCTTTTCTGCTCTATCTCTCTCTCAAATGTAAGCAGTTTCCCATGAGGTTGGGTGAGAGATAGAGTATCCAGATTTGCACTGGAGCATAGGACAATGGTGTAAGTGTCCTATCTCTCAGGCAGGGACTTGAGGAAACGATTGTTCATCTGACTATTGGAATACTCTTGTTTAACCATTTTCAGCTCAGAAATAAGACAAGAGAATCGCTCAAACTGTTGAGTCAGTGTCTCACCCTTCCTATGAGAGAATGTCTCATATTGTTAGGCGAGGATTTCCCTGGTGTTTGCTAAGACCTCATTGGTTCCTCCGAATTGTTCCTTCAGAGCAACCCAGAGATCATGAGCAGTTTCATGATGCAAAAGCCCTGAATAAATTTCATTTGGAATTGCCATAGCCAGAATTCTATGGGCTTTAGCATCAATTTCGAACAGCTTAAGATCTTCGTCCGAATATTGTTCAGGTTTCTTCGGAACCTTCTCATTTGATTCAGGAACGCTCACCATAGGCATGTGTGGTCCATGTACCACTGACTTCCAACAACCAGAACTGTTGACAGACAAGTGATGGAGCATACGACGTTGCCATATGTTATACTCGTTCCTCACAAGCATCGGAGGCTTTGTTAAGGAACCAGTATTGTGAGGATCATTAGTTGGTGTCACCATTTCAGATTTCAAGTAAATTCAAGGTAAACAAAACAAATCTAGCTCAAAAACCACGAGAACCTCAAGTTTAATGGCCAGAAGCAGCAGAAACTCAATCTCTATAACTAATTCTTGCAAATTGCTAATTCGATCAAACGTAGATAGCAATAGAGCAGTTCCAATGATCAATAGTTAAATCGATCAATGATTAACCAGCTCTAATACCATTTGAAAGGATCTCAGCCTCTAGTTTGATCAATTAGGTTGTATTCGCAGCGGATTTAGCACGAGAATTAAACAGATAAGCAAGAACAAAAATGATTTTGCATGTAACAATAAAATTATAGAGAGAGAGAGAACAATTCTGCGAAAAAGGTGTAATCTATTGAATCACACGCTTCGGCAAGGATTACAATTAGGTCATCTCCTTTTATAGGAGAAATGACGTATGCTGATGTCACTTGATAGTGACATCAAACGGTTATTAACCAACTACTGTGTAAGGCCCTGATCCCAGGAACCTCACAGTTGGTCTTTCATAGCATATATTTAAATAAAACAGTGCAGCGGAAACATTCAAGATAAACTTTTCTTTTACTATAAGTACTTTTGCCATTTAATACAACGTACGCCAATTACAAAATCATCTAATGTTGCCTTACATTACAAAAGCACTATTACAAAAGTTTCTATCTTCTCTGTGTACAAAATGGTCATAAGCGGTGACCTCGAGTAGAAGATATTAAGTTCAAAATTATATTTTACATTATAGAGGAGATTTCTTAAATAATCCTGTTTATCAGGATCCTCAAGAAATCTCGCACTTGCATGCAACATGATGTGTTGCGTGCATTACGGGCCCACAACACATGATGTGGCAGCATAATCAAAAGGTGAGTGCCGTCCCAAAAGAACTGAGTAGCCGCCTCGTGCCATCCTCAGCAACCCTACCTGCCAACTGGAAACACATAAAAAGTCAGCGTTGCTGAGTGATTTCTAGTTTTATAGGTAGTATATAAAAATACCCTTTTCTGTATTATACTATACTGTACTGTATATGCGAGCACGTATCAACTGTGTGAACAAATAACGTTCGTTCTCTGTACTATATGCCTTGTCTGTAAACTTTATCTTTATGTTTCACTTTCTATGTGGACCAGTGAGCGATACCCCAACTATGTGCGCGATGGGAAACGGATGACGGGCCATCTATATACCCCGAAGGGTCAACTATGTTCCCTCGAAAGGGCTATGTGTATCCCCCGAAGGGTCAACTGTATTCCCTCGAAAGGGCTATGTGTATCCCCCGAAGGGTCAACTGTATTCCCTCGAAAGGGCTATGGGTACTATGTACAAGGCCGACCCGATCATCCGGGGCACGCCCCAAAGGTCCTGCCAATCTCATTCGATAGGCCCTGTGTGCGTCAATGGGTAGCTAGCCCGCCACACACTTGAGCTAACGACACACAGTCGTGTAACTCCTATATGCTTGCATGACTTGTTAACTTTTATTAATGTTCCTTCACTTTCTTTATTACTCTTTCACTGTGCTTTACATAATACTTTCATTTTATCTATTAGCGATAACATGTAAAACTGTGGAAGGATAGACATGCATCAAATCGAGGAACATCGGTATTTACTATTCATCAGTCATTACTATCATATAAGGCAACATCATACTTGGCCTACATACATCATACATACACTTCTCTCCACATTCACATCAGCCCTATTTGGGCGATTGAACATGCCCCAGTCGCATGGCCTCCATGCGACTGAGTCATGCGAATGGGCATCTATGCGACTGAATCCTCAGTCGTACGTCTGTACCACTATGCGAATGGGTCTATGCGACTAAATACTCAGTCGTACGTCTGTACTACTATGCGAATGGGTCTATGCGACTGAACCCTCAGTCGTACGTCTGTACTACTATGCGAATGGGTCTATGCGACTGAACCCTCAGTCGCATGGCCTGTCATGCGACTGAGCTCCAATCGTACGACTGAGCCTCAATCGTACGATTGAACATCAGTCCTTTCACAATCGTGCGACTGGCCCTTCAGTCGCATAACCCTAACTGGGCAGCGACTGAAGTTCATCACGAGCAGCAGCCGCGACACTCGGCTGAAAAACCCCTCTAAACTCCATTCCAGCCCAGATTAACCCTCCCAAACCTTAGGGAATCATACTAGGACATCATATAAACATGTGGAGGTCCTAAATCATACTTTAAACACATTATCAAGATTTCACCCAAATGGGTCAACTATACACTTTTACAAAACTAGGGTTTAGATATGTTCCAGCCCCAAAATCGTTTGAAAACATGTAAATGAGGGGTCCTAGAACTCACATTATCAGGTTGGAGTTGAAGAGCTTCGACTTGACTAGCTTCTCGACAAAATCCGAGCCTGAATCACCCCGTTCTCTCTTTTCCTCCTCTGCTCTGTCGCTCTCTGTTCTTTCCCGACTGAAAAATGAAAGTGTTGGGAAGGAGAAGAGAGCTGCTCCTCTTTTATATCTACAGCTCAGTCTCATCTGGTCCAGGGGCGACTGGACCTTCAGTCGCATAAGCACCATGCGACTGGACCCCAGTCGCATGATCTTCATGCGGTTGAACCTTCAGTCGGGCGATTGAACTCTAATCGTACGGTTGAGCTTCAATCGGCCGAATAACATGCGATCGAACCTCCAGTCGCATCAATTCCATGCGACTGAGGCTCAGTCGCATAACCTAGCAAAAAGTCAAACTGCCGGGCGTTACAAGTCCACCCCCCTTATTCAGGTTTCGTCCCCGAAACCTGTTATTCCTCGAACAATCGTGGGTAATGCTGCCTCATTTCTTCTTCAGTTTCCCACGTGGACTCGGATCCCTTCCTGTGCCGCCACTGTACACACACAAGGGGAACTACTTTATTTCTTAACCTCTTCTCTTTGCGATCGATGATCGCCACTGGTTGCTCTACATAGTTGAGCCGTTTGTCTACTTCAACATCTTCTAGTGGAACGATCAGATGCTCATCGGCCAAACATTTTCTCAGATGAGATACGTGGAAGGTCGGGTGAATTCCACTTAACTCATCTGGTAGATCCAACCTATAGGCCACCTCCCCTACTCGAGCAATAATTCGGAAAGGGCCTATATACCACGGGCTCAACTTACCCCGCTTCCGGAATCGAATGATTCCTTTCCAAGGCGAGACCTTCAACATAACCCGATCTCCCACCTGGAACTCAATCGGCCTGCGTCGTTTGTCAGCATACGACTTCTGTCTGTCTTTGGCTGCTTTCATATAAGCTTTGATCTTTTCAAGCTTCTCGGTCGTAGCCTCGATCACTTCGACGCTGCCCAATTCTTTCTGACCAATATCACCCCAACAGACGGGTGTCCTGCATCTCCTACCGTATAGCATCTCATAGGGTGGCATGCCAATACTGGCATGATAGCTGTTATTGTATGAGAATTCGGCTAACGGCAGGTGGTCATCCCAACTTCCCCCGAAGTCAATAACACATGCCCGGAGCATGTCCTCCAAAGTCTGAATGGTCCTTTCAGACTGACCATCAGTTTGAGGATGATAAGCCGTGCTAATATGTAACCTCGTCCCCATAGCATCGTGGAATTTCATCCAGAACTTGGATGTAAACCGGGTGTTGCGATCTGACACAATCGACACCGGTACACCATGACGAGTCACAATCTCCTTGATGAAAAGATCAGCCAACCTTTCGGATGAATATGTCTCGCGCATCGGTAGGAAGTGAGCGCTCTTCGTCAGACGATCCACAATCACCAATATAGTATCGTACCCTTTGGGGTACGTGGCAGCTTCGTGATAAAATCCATGGTGATGTGCTCCCACTTCCATTCCAGGATATCCAAGGGTTGAATCTTTCCATACGGTTTCTGGTGCTCAGCCTTCACTTGTTAACAAGTAAGGCATTTACTCACATACTCCACCACATCGCGTTTCATACCCGGCCACCAATAATCTTTCTTCATGTCTTGGTACATCTTGGTAGCACCGGGGTGAATGGAATATCGAGTCTTATGGGCCTCATCCATGATCTTTCCACGTAGATTCCCAAGACGAGGAATCCACATACGCCCAAACCGGGTTCTAACACCAGTTGTGTTCTCACCCAACTCCGCAACCAGGCCTCTCATACTTTCAGAGTTAAGATGTTCGTCTTTCAAAGCCTCATCTTGGAATTCTTTGACCTGTTTCATCACGTCGGAGGTCATGATTAGCTGGTACGCCTTCACCCGAATTGGCTCGGGCCTCTCTTTTCGGCTAAGGGCATCCGCCACCATGTTGGCTTTGCCCGGATGGTAATGGATCTCACAATCATAATCCTTTATAAGCTCCAACCATCGCCGTTGCCTCATATTCAGATCTTTTTGCTCGAAGAAGTACTTCAAGCTCTTGTGGTCGGTAAAGATGGTGCACTTCGTTCCGTAGAGATAGTGCCTCCAAATCTTCAATGCAAAGACCACAGCTGCTAGCTCCAAGTCATGAGTAGGGTAGTTAACCTCATGAACTTTTAACTGTCGGGATGCATAAGCTATAACCTTTCCCCTCTGCATCAACACGCACCCCAATCCCGAATAAGAAGCATCAAAATAAACCACCATATCTTCGCTTCCCTCGGGTAATGACAGAACAGGAGCTTGGGTCAATCTCGTCTTCAGTTCTTCAAACGCCTTTTCTTGAGCTTGACCCCATATAAATTTCACGTCTTTCTAGGTCAACTTGGTTAGTGGAGAAGCGATTTTTGAAAAGTCTTGGATAAACCTTCGGTAGTAGCCCGCCAGACCCAAGAAACTTCGGATCTCAGATGGCGTCTTTGGAGACTTCCATTGCATCACCGCTTCCACCTTTGCCGGATCAACCATAATTCCATTCGGATTTACCACGTGACCCAAGAACTGAACTTCGCGTAGCCAGAAAGCACATTTGGAGAACTTGGCGTACAATTTCTCCCTTGTCAACGTCTCCAGAACTTCGCGAACGTGACCGGCATGCTCAGTCTCACTCTTCGAATAAATCAAGATATCATCGATGAATACAATCACTGATTTATCCAACATCGGCCGGCACACCCTGTTCATCAGATCCATAAAAGCAGCTGGCGCATTGGTCAAACCAAAAGACATGACGAGGAACTCATAGTGACCGTAGCGCGTACGAAAAGCTGTTTTAGGGATATCCTGCTCCTTCACCTTCAGTTGATGGTAGCCTGATCGAAGATCTATTCGTGAAAACCAGCTAGCACCCTGAAGTTGATCAAACAAGTCGTCGATCCTCGGCAAGTGGTATCTGTTCTTTACCATCAACTTATTCAGCTCGCGGTAGTCGATGCACATCCTCATACTTCCGTCCTTCTTCTTTACGAACAGGACCGGAGCACCCCAAGGTGAGATACTCGGTCGAATATACCCCTTATCCAGCAGCTCTTGTAACTGCTCCATCAACTCTTTCATCTCTGTCGGGGCCAATCGATATGGTGCTTTGGCAACAGGTTGGGCGCCTGGTATCAGATCTATCTGGAACTCGATCTCTCTGTCAGGTGGCAATCCCGATAAGTCTTCCGGGAACACGTCTGGGAACTCACGCACAACCGGAACATCAGACAGTCGTGGTGTTAGCGTTTCTACATCTTTTACGTAACATAAGAATGCGCTACATCCACGCCTCATACATTTCCCCGCCACTTCCATCGAGATCACCTTAGGAATCGTAGTAACCCGATCCCCATAAACTGTCACTGAACTACCGTCGGGCGCTGTCAAACTGATCATCTTCTTGCGACACACAATGTTCGCCTCAAAATCCGCCAACCAATCCATTCCGAGCACCAAATCGAAACCACCCAACGTCATCGCAAACGGTCTAACCGGAAATTTGTGGCCCTCTAATTCCACATCACAACCCTCTATTACCTCGGAAATCCTGGTAGTTTTACCTATAGCAGTCTCTACATCAAACGTTATATCCACATGTCTACTACTAACGAGCAATTTGGCACAGAAAGCAGCAGAAATAAAACTCCTACTGGCACCCGAATCAAATAATACAGAGGCTAGAGTTTGGTTCACCAGAAACATACCGGACACTACATCGGGGTCCGTCCTAGCCTCTTCCTGCGTCATTGTGAATGCCCTGGCGCTTGCTCTCGGACCTTCACTTCCCGTCTTCTTTACCCCTGAAGCCTCAGCCCTCGGCTTCTTACAGTCTCTAGCGATGTGGCCAGGTTGACCACACCTGAAGCATACGTTCATCCCCAATCTGCATTCCCCACCGTGTTCTCTCCCGCATTTACCACACTTCTTTCCTCCTGAACCCGACGCGACCACCCGGCGGTCATCCACCCGCGTCTTCTTATTACTCGTCGAAGTATCACCTCGACCAAACCTCTTTCCCCGCCAGTTTCTCTCTCCACCTTCCTTCTTACTACCCTCAGCCTTTACCAACGCAGCCCGTTCATCGTATAACCTTCCCGCCAAATCCACCGCCGATGTGAAAGTACTCGGTCGAGCGGAAATCAAATGCCAACGAATTTCGGCTGGCAGCCCTTGAATTTACCGGTTGATCTTTCGAGACACCGGCGTCACCTGCTTTGGCACCAACCGCGCCATGTTGTTAAACTTGGTGGTGTATTGTTGGTGGGTCATCGTCCCCGCATCCAACTGCAGGAACTCTCTCTCTAATCTGTCCATCTCCCGACGAGGACTGAACTCCTCGAGCACCATTCTCTTCAACTCGGACCACTTCATCTTCCCAATGGCCCTGCTACCCTCGGCCTGGACAATATTGTCCCACCAGCACAAAGCCATCCCTGTAAAAGAGTGGGTAGCAAACTTCACCTTCTTGTCCTCTTGGCAATCACTAATCTCGAGGACCGCCTCCATTTCTCTCACCTATTGGTGAGCATCCGCAGCCATACCAGAACCATCAAAAGTTGGGGGCTTGCACCTCATAAATGCCCTGTAGTTGCAACCCCGGGCTGTCTCCCGTACATGCTCTTCTTCCTCTCCCTCTTCATCATCAGATAGTACCGTTTCTGCTTCCGTCTGTTGCTGTCTACCTGAGGACCGATTCCTCCCTCGCCCCTCGTCTTCACGTACTGCCTTTATCACTTCGGTCACTACAGACGGTAAGATAGTCTGCATGACCTGGTGCACTTCCTCGACCACTGCCTCTTTTACTGAGGCCCTCAAATTTGCGCTTTCGTCTGCCTCCTCCTGATGAGGAATCTCGTTTTCCTCATGAACTACTTTCTCTGTCCTAGGTCTTCCTCTCGTGGCACGCGGTTCAGCACCACGTCCACCACCACGTGAAGCTTTAGATGATCTACCACCGACCATCTTCTATCACACTGAAAGATTCAAACACCAACACAGTCATTCAAGGAAATAGCTCAGTTTATGTTAAGTATAGTAAGTCCCTAATTACAGTGGCCAGTTGTGATTAGCCACTTACTGTACTCTTCGTACCCCGAGCATTACCTGTCCTGACTACATTAGTATCTAAGTCTAACAGTACACATAAACACATAACACGCGCACGTAATCATGATTAACTTTAAGAAAATACCTGATGGCACGCAACTACTCAGATGGCACTCTTCCCTTTTTCTGTCCCATTTTCAGTTTAAGTTTAGGTTTATTTTGAAAATTTACCCATTTCACTTAAACTTTGGCTCTGATACCAACTTGTAAGGCCCTGATCCCAGGAACCTCACAGTTGGTCTTTCATCGCATATATTTAAATAAAACAGTGCAGCGGAAACATTCAAGATAAACTTTCTTTTACTATAAGTACTTTTGCCATTTAATAAAATGTACGCCAATTACAAAATCATCTAATGTTGTGTTACATTACAAAAGCACTATTACAAAATATTCTATCTTCTCTGTGTACAAAATGGTCATAAGCGGTGACCTCTAGTAGAAGATATTAAGTTCAAAAATATATTTTACATTATAGAGGAGATTTCTTAAATAATCCTGTTTATCAGGATCCTCAAGAAATCTCGCACTTGCATGCAACATGATGTGTTGCGTGCATTACGGGCCCACAACACATGATGTGGCAGCATAATCAAAAGGTGAGTGCCGTCCCAAAAGAACTGAGTAGCCGCCTCGTGCCATCCTCAGCAACCCTACCTGCCAACTGGAAACACATTAAAAGTCAGCGTTGCTAGTGAGTTCTAGTTTTATAGGTAGTATATAAAAATACCCTTTTCTGTATTATACTATACTGTACTGTATATGCGAGCACGCATCAACTGTGTGAACAAATAACGTTCGTTCTCTGTACTATATGCCTTGTCTGTAAACTTTATCTTTATGTTTCACTTTCTACGTGGACCAGTGAGCGATACCCCAACTATGTGCGTGATGGGAAACGGATGACGGGCCATCTATATACCCCGAAGGGTCAACTATGTTCCCTCGAAAGGGCTATGTGTATCCCCCGAAGGGTCAACTGTATTCCCTCGAAAGGGCTATGTGTATCCCCCGAAGGGTCAACTGTATTCCCTCGAAAGGGCTATGTGTATCCCCCGAAGGGTCAACTGTATTCCCTCGAAAGTGCTATGGGTACTATGTACAAGGCCGACCCGATCATCCGGGGCACGCCCCAAAGGTCCTGCCAATCTCATTCGATTTGCCCTGTGTGCGTCAATGGGTAGCTAGCCCGCCACACAGTTGAGCTAACGACACACAGTCGTGTAACTCCTATATGCTTGCAAGACTTGTTAACTTTTATTAATGTTCCTTCACTTTCTTTATTACTCTTTCACTGTGCTTTACATAATACTTTCATTTTATCTATTAGCGATAACATGTAAAACTGTGGAAGGATAGACATGCATCAAATCGAGGAACATCGGTATTTACTATTCATCAGTCATTACTATCATATAAGGCAACATCATACTTGGCCTACATACATCATACATACACTTCTCTCCACATTCACATCAGCTCTATTTGGGCGATTGAACATGCCCCAGTCGCATGGCCTCCATGCGACTGAGTCATGCGAATGGGCATCTATGCGACTGAATCCTCAGTCGTACGTCTGTACCACTATGCGAATGGGTCTATGCGACTAAATACTCAGTCGTACGTCTGTACTACTATGCGAATGGGTCTATGCGACTGAACCCTCAGTCGTACGTCTGTACTACTATGCGAATGGGTCTATGCGACTGAACCCTCAGTCGCATGGCCTGTCATGCGACTGAGCTCCAATCGTACGACTGAGCCTCAATCGTACGATTGAACATCAGTCCTTTCACAATCGTGCGACTGGCCCTTAAGTCGCATAACCCTAACTGGGCAGCGACTGAAGTTCATCACGAGCAGCAGCCGCGACACTCGGCTGAAAAACCCCTCTAAACTCCATTCCAGCCCAGATTAACCCTCCCAAACCTTAGGGAATCATACTAGGACATCATATAAACATGTGGAGGTCCTAAATCATACTTTAAACACATTATCAAGATTTCACCCAAATGGGTCAACTATACACTTTTACAAAACTAGGGTTTAGATGTGTTCCAGCCCCAAAATCGTTTGAAAACATGTAAATGAGGGGTCATGGAACTCACGTTATCAGGTTGGAGTTGAAGAGCTTCAACTTGACTAGCTTCTCGACAAAATCCGAGCCTGAATCACCCCGTTCTCTCTTTTCCTCCTCTGCTCTGTCGCTCTCTGTTCTTTCCCGACTGAAAAATGCAAGTGTTGGGAAGGAGAAGAGAGCTGCTCCTCTTTTATATCTACAGCTCAGTCGCATCTGGTCCAGGGGCGACTGGACCTTCAGTCGCATAAGCACCATGCGACTGGACCCCAGTCGCATGAGCATCATGCGGTTGAACCTTCAGTCGGGCGATTGAACTCTAATCGTACGGTTGAGCTTCAATCGGCCGAATAACATGCGATCGAACCTCCAGTCGCATCAATTCCATGCGACTGAGGCTCAGTCGCATAACCTACCAAAAAGTCAAACTGCCGGGCGTTACATACTGAAAGAACACTAAACTACTGAAGATATCAAACAGCTGACATCTTCTTACAAAATGCTAAGTGTTCTAACTTAATACAAACTACTGAAGAAAAGAAACTACTGAAAGTATTACAACGACTGAAGAACAAGCACTTCAGTCGTTTACAACTACTGAACTATAACAGCTGAAGAACAAACTCTTCAGCTGTTGTACAAACTACTGAAAAGAGAAAATACAAACTACTGAAAGAGAAAAACCATCACAACAACTGAAGACAACTTCTTCAGCTGTTGTGACAAACTCTGAAGCTTCAGCACTTGGTCGTCAGGCTTTGATGTTCAGATGTTTCATTAGCTGATGACTTCAGTAGTTGTCATCAACTGATGTCTTTAGTCTTTGTCTTCGGACTTTGTGCCTCAGTTGTTGATCTTCAGTTCTTCAGTTCTTCAGCTTTTGATCTTCAGCACTTGACTTCAGTACTTAGGATCTTCAGCTGTTGTTCTTCAGATCTTTGATCTTCAGCTGTTGAAGTCTTCAGCTGTTGAAGTCTTCAGTCTTTGTCAAACTGCTGATGAAGCTTTCAGCAGTTGTTATGATGTCTTGTGGGACTTAGAGGTTTTTCTGAACTGGCTCATTGGTTCTTTTGGTCCAACAATACCAAATGCATTATCATTGCTTTGACCTCTTAGATGTGTACTATGAACATCATATGTAGTGGGGATAGGTGATTCTATTACAGTAGTTGATTTTGTAACAATCACAAGAATCCCTAGACGAACAACCTCACTAATAGTCACTAGAGGCTCAGATACTGGTATGATTCTATCAGGTGATACAATAGTCATAGGAGTTTGTGGTTTTCTGATAACCACTCCTCTTCCTCTTCCCCGACTCCTTTTCCTAGTATCTTGACAAGCTCTATTTCTTGCCATAGATATCTTCTTTTTCTTTGTTGCAAGTGAATCTTTAAGCACGATGTCATCACTATCGGTTTCATCATCCTAACTATTCTCAAACCAAGATTCTATCTCCTCAATTACTGTCATACCACTTGGTCGAGTAGAACTTAACAGAGCATCATCTACAGATCTAGAAGAAGAACCAATATGGTCTGACTATGGTGGTTCTTTAGCGGTTTGCTACTGTGTTTGTTAATAAGTTGGCTGGAAATCATCACTAAATCTGCCAAGTTTGACAAAACGGTCTCCCTTCCTAGTATTTCCACGGGAACCCATTAGATAGGTGAATATGTCTTTCTTCATGATCATGACTGAATATATGGTAGACTTAGAAACAACTAACTTAGGAAGAGCAGGGTTAACAATTATCTAATTAAAGCGGGGATATATAATGAACTTCTTCCTAACAGATGCTAACACATTCTCTTGCATCTTGGCGAATATAGCCTTGGATATGTCGTACGGTAAATCATCAACAAGAGAAACCGGCAGTGATCCGAAAACTGCACTAAGGCTATCTAGACTGGCTTTCAAGTTGCTCAAAAAATTGTACGACTACATGAAATAAGAACGTTCAAAAAAGAGGAAGAAGCTTCTTCTCTAAAGATGGATATCGATGATCATATCACATCCTCTGTGGACAGTCTCTGGCAACAACGTCATCAATCTTTATTGGAGTATTGGGTTGAACTTCCAATAATAGTAAACTTTTAATGATCTTAGTGATGATCACAAGTCTCTTTCCTTTATCTGTAGCAACAATGCATTGCTCTTCTTCTACATCTCTTTCATTTGCATCCGATGTCCAGAAATCATTCAAAACATTAGTGTAAATAGTTGGTTAGTAGTAATATCATAGTGAATGAGTGAAGTCTTCAGTCCTTCAATCAGTGAACGAAATGTAACTTTATCATCTGACACATCTCCGAGATAAGCCACAACATTATGGTTTTTGTTAAAAACCATAGATCTAGCCATCTATAATCAAATTAAACATTTAATCACTTATGAATTTCACCAAAATCAACTTAGAAAAATTTCAAAATTTAAACTTATAGTGCGAAATGTAAACATTTCGCATATTTTGAACTTAGAACTTCTTGCGCGAGATGTAAACCTTTTCAAATGTGTATAGTTTTGAAACATTATCTACTTGTCACGTGAAAGGTTCTTATCGCATGAAATTTGTTTTGGCCAAAAGTTAATTTCTTGTCCGACTGGTCAAAGATGCTCTGCGCGAATAGTTGATGTGAATTTCAAAGTTTTCGCATCTGATCATAACTTTAGCGACTTTTCGCGAGCGACTTTTCGTGTGCGACAACATCAAAATTATTTTCAAATGCAAATCATTTCACTTAGTTTTAACCATTAAAGTGTTGTACGAGTGTTGATTTAGCAGTTATAAAATATATTAATGTTCTTTTTTTTATCAAAATAGAAGTATTTAAAGATTTAAGGTTTTGGTTCAAACTCAAAATCGTTCAAATCATCCTTTTAATCATCAATATACCTTGTCTAAATCTAGGTAATCAATAGTCGAATACAATGGACACAAGTATCAAGTGAATCAATGCAGCATTTATAAAAATTTTAGAGGTAAATGAAACAGGTTATGGGACGCCAGTACTTGATTTGTCGCATATTGTTACTTTTAAAGACATCAAACTTCTCACGCGAATACTCAGTTGTCGTATTAATAACTTCTCGCGTGCGAATAGTTTAAATTTTGAACTATTTTGATTATTTAATAATTTTGAATATTTTAACCTTTTTTTTAACCAAGTGTTGAATTTAACCAGAAGCATTCATTTTTGATAAAAAAATTTTTGTTATAAAACAAATCAAATAAATTTTTAATTTTTTTTGTAATTTTGTGATTTTCCTTTCAATTTTAAAATCTAAAATCAAACAACTTCTACTATTCATAACTTAAATCTTTTTGCGAATTTTCTATTATAGAAATAAATTTCTCATAAATTGACTATTAACATCTTCCGGTTGTATTTCGAATAAAACTAGTTAAGTTGATTGTCAATATTTTTGTCAAAATTTAAACTCAGATTTCAATCTTTACTAAGACAAAAATATTGTGATTTTATCATGTTTAATTTATTTACATAAAATCAATGGATCAAACAATTAAAAAAATCATGTAGAACTTCTATCTAGCTTCAAGACACATTTGAGATTTCGAGTCACATCAATTTGACTTAAATTTTGCACCTCTGATAAGTAACCTCATGATTATTGATTTTCTTAGTATATCTATTTGAGCATAACTAGCCCGATAAATATTTCTAAACACAGAATATTAATAAACTTTAAGACTTATTGTTAGATCTAGAGAAAATAGGTCTAGATCAATTTGTATAGGCTTAGAACTTTAATCAATTCTTGTAATAAATGATTGTAACTGATTATCAGTATATATATATATATATATATATATATATATAATATATATATATATATATATATATATATATATATATGCATTGAGTATATAGGTTAACCCATATAATCTGTGTTGCTTTTTCTATGATGACAGATAAAACAATATACTTGGAGAATTCCTGTAATTGACAAAGTGTAAGAAACATCTACGGATGAACAATTTTGTTGATCCGTAGATATAATTCTTACAAGTTTCCTACGAAAGAACAAGAACTCCTACGGAAGAACAAGAACACCTGCGGAAGACAAGTTTCCTACGGAAGATCAAGACACTTGTATGAAACTGTCAAAATTCAACAAGTCAACAAGTCAACGTCAATTTCAAATCCCAAGAGATCCGGTGTTTCCTTAACAGACTCATAATTGTCTATAAATATGAGTCCTAGGTTTCACATCAAAGGATCGAATACAATTTTAGCAATATTACGACTGTCGATTATCATATAATTGTGCAACCCTAGCCGCCGTCACATCAACAACAATATCAATTCGATTGAAGAAATAATTGTTCATAGTTTTATAATTATTCTTTTGTAATCATTACTCAATATTAATGAAATACATTTGAATCAATTATTGTGTTCGTATTTAATGTGTCTTTGTGATTGTGTTCTTCAATTAACAATTAACACAATTAAACAACAATTAATGATAATTCCTGAATTGAGATCCTTGAATTCACAGGTGGTATAAGAGCCAAGTGCTTATTGATTTAGATCAATTGATCTGTCAGTATTAAAATTATTTAATTGTCTTTTAAATAATTAATTCAGTGGCTTATCATTCAACAAGCATTATCTCATTGCTTGATTGATTTAGATCTATATTCACATCAATTGAATACTAGATCTAAGTCTTTGATAGATTTGTCTACTTTAACATTCAGAGTTAAATTCATAAGATTTAATTAAAAATGAGTACTTTTGGTGGATCATATCAACTACCAAAGTTGGAAACAAAAGCTGATTTTAAATCCTGGAAAATTAAGTTCAGGAATCATGTGAACTACACTGATTCTGACTTGTGGGAGTCCATCACTGAAGGTCCTTATATTCCACCCACTCTTGGGCCGGATTATAATGATAAGAATCAACCAATCAGCACAAAAGATCTGTCACCTGATGATGTCAAAAAGGTTAATGTTGATATTAAAGCATACAGTTTGCTTAGTATGGCTTTGCCGGAAGAGATATTGATCAGGTGTGAGAATTACAAAACAACAAATTCCTTGTGGAAGATACTTCATACTCTCTGTGAAGGGAGTGATGAGATCAGAAGCATCAGGAAAGACACCCTCAGATCACAATATGAAACCTTTCATCATATTGAGGGTGAATCAATTCCTCAACAACTCCACGGATTTATGCAACTTGTTACTGAGATGAATATCTTGGAGTTGAAATATACTACTGAGGAACTAAACAAGAAGATGCTCCATACTTTGCCTGAAAGTTGGAAGCAGACTGTGTCCATGTTCAAGAACACCTTAGATCTCAAGACAACTGGTCTAGACACACTGGTTGCCAAAGTAGAGGCTCTTGAAATGGATGAAAAATCAAGAAACAAGAGTGTGAGAACCCATGTCTCACCTTATCACTCAAAGAAACAAAAAGTGCTGGAAGTGCATTTATTTCAAACAATGATAGTGATAACTCTTATGCTTTGAGTGATGATGAAGAGGAAGTTAGTTTCTATGCTTTTAAACCCTCAAAGAAATCAACTCAAAGTAAAAATAAAAGGATAAAGGAAGAACTGCTGATAGAAGAGATACAACTGCAGCCACAGCAAAGTCCTCGCAACAAAACAATCAGTCAGAACCAATCACTGTGATATTGGATTCTGAAGAACAAAAAGCCACATTTGCAGTTTTTAGTTCTAGTTTTCAAGCTTACCTGGGAAGCTCTCTAACTTCAGCAAATATCTGCCAACAAGATTTGGAAGAACTACATTCTGATGTAGTGGATGAGATGGATTTACAATGGCAGATGGCAATGATTGCTTATAGAGCTAAGCAATATCTCAGGAGAAACAAGAACTTGGCTGCACCAAGCAAAACATCAAAGATTGGTGTCGACAAGTCGAAGGTAAGATGCTTCAAGTGCAATCTCTATGGACATTTCTCTAGAGAATGCAATCAACAGTCAAACCCGGAGATGAGACAACATCAGCAGCATCAGCAACATCAGACTCAATCTCATCAACAATCAAACTCTCAAAGATCTCTGCACAGATAACCTCAGCTGACCAATACATCTCCACCAGCCACAAATGAATCAGCAGGACCTAGTAACTCAAAGGAGTCAGGGCTGATCATACTTCAAGATGGAACATGTGACTGGAGTATGTATGAAAAGGAAGTCTTAGAAGAGAATCAAGCTTTGATGGCTCAAATGGAAAACAAAGTTCCTCCAATGGCCAGAGAGGTAAGAGAAAGGTTGTGTTCATCATCATGTGTTGACGAAGTTGAACGTTATAGAGTCCATGCTCAACAGTTGGCTGACAAAGTAAAAGAAACTATGATTTTGAATGAATCACATGTTAGAGAGCATAAATTATATCAAATCAAAATTAATTCTTTGCAAAAGGATTTAGAAAAATTTGTTTCTAAAAACTACAGCCTAAAAGCCCAAGTTGAGCATCTGACCACTTCCTTAACTAAATCCATGGCTGATCATGCATCAACTGAAGTGAAACTTCAGAAGTTTCAACTTTCATCTTAGCAATATGAGAAGCTGTTAAACTCTCATATTGAATCAAAGAACAGGTATGGGTTGGGTTATAATGCTGTTGCACCACCAATAAATGATAATTACACAACTCTACCTGAAACAATGACTAACACATTGTCAAATCATTTTATGCCTAGCACCAAGTTTGAAACAAAAACAAAACAAATCAACATTAACAATGAAGCTGAGGTAAGTGAAACTGAGTCTTCTAAATCAGAATCATTAAAACATAATGACTCAGAATTTGATTATGATAAATGTGATGACTTGGATGATTCTGATGAACATGATGTTGATCAACTGAACATTGGTACGAATGTTCATGTGGAAACTGGTCTTCCAAAAGTTCTTGAAGAATCAAAGCTACTATATCCTCCAAAGCAAAGAAACATGCTGAAGACAATATGCAAGAGGATTGCTGAACTAAATGAAGGACTTCAAGAATTGAATCTTAACAAAAGTTCATCATCAAAGGAAGTTGGTAACTACGGATCAAATGAGCAAGTACCTTCATCTAATATAGATAAAGGTAAAAAGAAACAAGTATCAACTAAACATAAGTAAAACTCTTCAGTTGAAGATCTGCGGAAGGCAAAATGTGATGAATCCGTAGAACATCTGCGGAAGAGTAAAACTAAATCTCCAGAAGAAACATCAAAAATGACTGGCAATAAACATGTTCAGAAAAAGGTGAATTTCAAGAAGACAAGGTCAGCTAAAGTTAAACAAGACTCGGTGGATGGTTCTTCTAGCAAAAGCAAGGAGAAATCAAGTGATGCATTGGAAAAGGAGTTGAAGTCCCACAAGCTGAACAAGAAAAAGAAGTCTGAGTTTGAAGAAAATTCAAAAGAAAAATACTACAAATGATGTGATATGAAAAATCACAATACAGATGACTGCTACTTCAGTAGTTACTGTTCTATATGCAATATGAACAATCACATGACTTCTGATTGCTACTTCAACAAACATTGTGCAATCTGCAACAAAAATAATCATTCAACTCAGGAATGTTATTTCAACAAAAAGAACAAGACAAAGAATTCACATAAGTCAAATGCTGAAGTGTCTGAATCAGATTCTCAATCTTCTGCAAGTGACAAAGGATCAAAGTCCAAGAAAGTCCAACAAAAATCCAAGGAGAAAACATCTGCTGAGGACAAGCCTTTGAAGAAAATTGTATCAAATCAGTCAAAGACAGCTCACAAAAAGGTGGATCTGCCAGACAAGAAGACAAAAGTGAATGATGATTTTTTTGATAATTTTGAAAAAAGAACTCCTGTGACTCAATCAAAATTGAAAGATGATGAAACTTTCAGAAACTCAGGATCAACCTCAAAATCAAAATATCAACCAAAGAAAGATAAGATTAAGGTAGAATCAATCAAGAAAGAAGACACCCAAACATCTGCCTCATCTTCAACAGAATCATCCTCACCATCATCAAATCAAAATGAATCAATTAGGCCTGAAATTAATACTGAAACCTCAAAACTGATTGATGAAGGAGTAACAATTTTAGACACTGTTGGCAAACCCATGACAATTAAGGCTTGGGTTGTCAATTCTAATTGATTTCTTTATTTGTGCAGGAACAATCTTGGAGAGCTGCAATAAGTGGTATGTTGACAGTGGTTGCTCCAGGCATATGACAGGAAACTGTTCTCTTCTCCATGACTTCAATCATAATCATGCCTCATATGTGGCATTTGGTGGGGATAAAAAGAGAGGTAAAATAGTTGGTGAAGGAATGGTAACAAATGGTGTACTAACATTTGAAAAAGTGAATTATTGTGAAAATTTGCAGTACAATCTACTTAGTCTATCTCAAATTTGTGATAAAAAATACACAACATTATTTGATGACACTAATTGTTACATTCTTAAGCCAGGTTTTTAGTTCCAGAAGAATGGATCCTTCTTAAAGCATCAAGAAAAGGAAACACTTATGTTTTAGATATAAACAACACAACACTCACAAATCATGAAACATGTCTTTTATCCAAGTCCTCTGAAGATGAATCTCAATTTTGGCATAGAAGACTTGTTCATTCCAACTTAAAAAATATGAACAAATTGGTGAAAAATGACTTAGTTGTTGGTCTGCCTAAGAAAGAATTTTATTGTTGCTCTTCATGTTACAAGGGAAAACAACATAGAGTGTCTCATAAATCCAAAACTGTCAACACTAACACTACACCACTCAAATTGCTTCACATGGATCTCTTTGGTCCAACAAATGTGATTAGCATTGGAAAAAGGCAATACTGTATGGTGATAGTAGATGATTTCACCAGATTTACTTGGGTCTTTTTCTTAAAACAAAAGAGTGAAACATCTGAAACATTAACAGATTTTGTGATCAAGATTGAGAATCAACTTGATCAAAAACTTATGATATTCAGGAGTGACTAGGGGACTAAATTTGTTATTGCTGATCTAGATGCTTTTTGCAGGAATAAAGGCATTGCAAGGCAATTCAGTGCACCAAGAACTCCACAACAAAATGGAGTTGCTGAAAGAAGAAATAGAACCCTCATTGAAGCAGCTAGAACAATGCTAGCTGACTCTTAGTTGCCCATCACATTCTGGCAGAAGCTGTGAACACAGCATGCAATGTTCAAAACAGGACTTTAATTGTCAAAGAACATAATAAAACTCCTTATGAGCTCTTATTCAAAAGAAAACCTTTTATAGGATATCTTAGAGCTTTTGGGTGTCATGTATCTGTGTTAAACACTAAAGAACAATTAGGAAAATTTTTTGAAAAAGCCTATGATGGTTTCTTTGTTGGATATTTATCCACATCTAAATCATATAGGATTTACATTCCAGAACATAACATTATCAAAGAAACCCCTAATGTTTCTTTTGATGGATCCATTTTTACAACTGTATAAGGATCATCTTGGTTATTTGATATAGATGCATTAACTGAGTCATTTAACACTGGATATTTAATCAATGCAGGTTCTGCTGATACATGCTATCCATTTGTTCCTCCAAGTTTGAATGAAGTGTCACTATTAGCTGATCTTCCAAGGCCACAACATTCAAATATCCTGCAGCAAAAATCAAATAATCTGACAAGTCAGCAGAATGAAGATACATCCGGAGAAGCAAATCCTTCATCCGCAGTTCATGAACATACATCTGCAGATGATCATCCTTCATCCGTAGATGTAAATAATGCTTCAACCGATGCTCCTAAGGGTGGAGGGGATGTTTTGAATCAACAAAACTTGTCAGCAGATCAACAAACTCAATCCGTAGATGTTGCTGTAACTCCTACGGAAGAACAAAACGCCTCCGTAGAAATTTCTGCGGAAGAATACTATGATACAGCTGAAGTTCAAGCTAATCCTGTTGAACCTGAAGAACACTTTGACTACTTCATAGACTTAACATCACAGCTGAATCCCTCTGCTCTAATGGATTTGATGAATTTAGAATCAACCATCCCAGTTGATACTATTTCAACAACCAGAATTCATAAGTCTCATCCATCAGATAATATCATAGGAGACCTGAATGCAAGAACTACCAGAAGCAAAGGGGGAGTGGCAAACATTTGCTTGTTCACTTGCTTCTTATCTCAAGTTGTTCCTGTAAACATAACAGCTACTCTAAAGGACAATAGCTGGATTGAAGCTATGCAAGAAGAACTACAACAATTCAGAAAACAAAAGGTCTGGAATCTTGTAGACTTGCCTGAAGGTCAGCATTTAATTGGAACAAGGTGGCTCTTCAAAAACAAGTTGGATGACAGAGGTATAATTGTGTGAAACAAAGCCAGACTGATTGCTCAAGGATATACTCAAGAAGAAGGAATAGACTATGATGAAGTCTTTGCTCCTGTTGCAAGAATTGAAGCAATCAGGGTCTTTCTAGCTTATGCTTCATTCAAGAAGTTCACTGTGTATCAAATGGATGTCAAGTGTGCTTTCCTTTATGTAAAAATTGATGAGAAGTCTATATGGCTCAACCCCCTGGGTTTGAGGATCCAGACTACCCACATGGAGTCTACAAGTTAGACAAAGCTTTGTATGGACTTCATCAGGCACCAAGAAAGTGGTATGAAACATTATCATCTTTCTTGCTGAAGCATGACTACAAAAGAGGGACTATTGATCAGACTCTCTTTGTCAAACAAGAACATCAAGACCTTTTGGTGGTTCAAATATATGTAGATGTCATCATATTTGGATCTACCAACAAGAAGCTTTGTCAGAGTTTTGAAAAGTTAATGAAATCTGAGTTTCAGATGAGCTCCATAGGAGAATTGACTTTCTTCCTTGGCTTACAAGTTCATCAGAAAACAGATGGAATTTTTGTCATTCAAGAAAAGTACATACATCAGATTTTAAAGAAGTATAATCTTACTGATACATCTTCATGCAAAACACCTGCTTCTACAATTGACAAGATTGTGCCTGACCCTACTGGAAAATCTGTTGATCAGAAATTGTATAGATCTATGATCGGATCCTTAATGTATTTAACCGCTAGTAGGCCTGACATAATGTTGCTATGTGTGTTTATGCCAGGTACCAATCTGAGCCAAAGGAGTCTCATCTGAATGCTATCAAGAGAATTTTCAGATATCTGAAAGGAAAACCAGCTCTAGGACTGTGGTATCCAAAAGATGGAGACTTCAGTCTTTACTCATACTTAGATAGTAACTTTGGAGGATGCAACAACAACAGAAAATCCACAACTGGTCGATGTCAATTTTTGGGACCAAGACTTGTTTCGTGGCAGTGCAAGAAGCAAACCAATGTGTCTGTGTCCACAGCTGAGGCTGAGTACATAGCTGCTTCAGCTGGTTGCTCTCAAGTACTTTGGTTGCAAAACCAATTGCTTGATTATGGTTACAATTTCCTTCAAACACCAATTCATATTGATAATTCAGCTGCTATGTTTATAACTGCTAACCCAGTTCAACATAGCAAGACAAAGCACATTGAAATTAGATATCATTTTCTGAGGGATTGTTCAGAAAAAGGGTTAATCAAGTTAATCAAAGTGGATACAACAAATCAGCTTGCTGATTTATTCACTAAAGCCTTTGATTCAGTTAGATTTAACTTTCTAATTGAGTCTTTGGGTATGATTAACTTAGATTAAATCATCAAAAGCATGTGACTGTCCTTGTGCATAGTAATCACTAATTAATTTAAAAAATTAAAAAAAATATTAATAAATATAGTCTGTCTTTATTATGTGTTATGTTTCTGCATGACATCTGTATGGGAAATGATAGTGCACTATGCCTTTGCTTTCTTCCTGAACTCAACTAACTTTACATCTGATAAAAAACATTCTGATATGTGAGTAGATTCATTTTGAGTGTAAACTACACTAAGAGCATGCCAAACATAATGCAAAAGGTGACTGTTTGTGGGAACTCCATTTTGAGGATCAAGCAAGTAAGTCTTATCCTGATATGATCAAATCACTCCCCCAAGCACACTATGTAAAACACATTATAATCTTCTATCTTTGCAAATTCATATTCCCTCTGTTTTGTGTGAATAAAAGACCTGGGTATATGATTAAAGTGTATGATCTTCATTCTCCCTCTGTTTTGTGTAAACAAAGACCTGGGATAAAAGCACCATTGTTTTACGAAAGTAAATACCTGGTGAACTTGTGAGGATCATATCTCAGCTCTCAAAAGAATCCTTTGTGATCAACTGTATATTATCTTAAAGAGCTTAAACATCCAAGCATTTATGAGACTACAAGTCTGTCTCAAGATAGAATTTATAATTTAATGTATAGTCACTAAATGTGAAAAAGTAATGATTTGTCTCACCAATGGAGGACAAACTCTAATGAGAATTGAATGTGGAGCACATGACAGTTACTTGTTAACAAACTTGAAAACATGATAAATAGCATGACTAGTTGATACATTGCTCTTGTATGAATTTCAGTGGATCTGTATACTTGCAATCAGGTGTTGTATCAGATCATATCTCATCCAAATAATTAAAACAAGAAGGAGCTTAGTGATAGTATGATCCCATTCTATATATACGCCTGCTTGTATCGTTTAAGTCCTTTGTTTAATTTTTTTTCTTCTTAACTGATTATCTCTTATTTGGACTGTCATATGCCTTTCATACTTATTTTCAACATAAATTTATGATGAATGAAACAATTTAACATTAATCACAAATTTAGGGGGAGTAAGTAATGCATGAAAATCAATAAAAAGCTGATTTTTATCAACACATTTTTGAAGGAATTAGAACTTTAGCACTAACGTGGATGCAGGATACAGGAAGTTTGCTTGTACTCAATTGTCATGCAAACAAAGTTAACAAGGTCCAACATCAATAAATGATTCTATCACTTGATAGGAATCATACGTTTAAAGTTTCAATGAAACTTTAATATCCGCAGAAGTTTCAGTAAAATTTCTGCATCCGCAGAAGTAACAGTGAAATTTCAGAATCAGTAGAAGGAACAGTAAAAATGTAACTTTTTGCATAATCATAGAATTGATAAACTAACGGATGTGCAAATGAATTTGAAAGTATAATTCATGTTCATAGAATGGTAATCTATGAATAAGATGTACTCAATAGTAATGTTGCATTTAATTTTTAATTAAGGCATCCGCAGTTGCTATGGCATCCGCAGATGTAATGGTTCCGCAGATGTTCTGCGGAAGCTGTGATACATCCGGAAGTTTACGGAAAGGGATAAAAGGGAAGTGGGCCCAACATCATAAATAAAAGAAACTAATGTGTCTGCTTATAAATGAGGTTTTGAATTTAAGAATTCATTAATCACTTTTCAGAGCCCTTTTCACTTTTTGACCTTGAAAAACGCACTCCCTTTTCCCTCTTCCACAAACATTCAAACCTGCAAACTGAAAACGTTAAAACAAACACGTAATCTTGATCATAGACTATTGCTTTGAAGGTAAAACATGTCATAATCATCAATAGTGAACTGTTTGATTCATTATTATCGTTAAAACTGTTCGTATTCATGTCTGTACCACTGATACTAACATACTCATCATTGTTCTTATGTATAGATGACGAATAGGTTTGCGAAAGAGCACAATGTGTGCGCATTCCTAAACGCTGATGATCCTGCATCAGAAGGATGTCGAGATATCATCAGATATCTTCAACGATCCAGGCAGAGCCTGTGATCCATCAGTCGCACATTATCGACTTCTGGGAATCAGCCCGAGTGGAACAGAATGGAGAACATGAAGTTATCGTGGCTGAAATCAACAATGAAAGGTTGAGGATTGAAGAGTAAAATATTAGAAGGTCGCTTGAACTGGGAGATCGAGAAGTGGGGCACCCAGACGTATTCGAAAACGAATACATAGAGAAGGTGTTCAATGTGATGGGTTACGATGGTGATTTTGACAAGGGGGAAATAAAGAAGGGAAGACTATGCAAGCCCTATAGATTTTTATGCCACACTTATTAGAAGTGCATCTCTAACAAGAAGTCTGGGCTGGATAGATTTTCAAGGCACGTCTCTTCAGGCATCATAGGAATCTTTAAGGGAAGAACTTACAACTATGCAAAGTACATCTTCAATTGTCTATATGACCAAGTAAAAGTGCAAAGGTCAGACAAGATGTACATGTTCCTAAGATTTCTACAACAAATCATCAATGCTGAACTTCCGAGGATTGCAAGGGAAGGAGATGTATTTGTGCAAGCTCATCTGGGTAGATCTGTGCTAAACAAGATAAGTGGGAAATATCAAGGGGAAGATATGCCCATGTTTGCACATGTAGTGGATGCACAGGCTGACATACCACAAGAATTGGTATGGATAGATGAACAAGGAGAGACATCTACTGATTCTAATCAAGCATCATACTCACCAAATCAAACACCCCCTCACCAACACCAATCACCAGCCAGCATAAACACTGAGCCCATCTCACCTATTCATCATCATGTATCCCCACAACAACTATCCACTTCCACTCAAAACACCCAGCCTATCTCTCCTATACTTCAAGAATTATCAGTGATTTCACTCTCATCATCACAAAACACTCAGCCAATCTCACCCTTCCAAACCATATCCCCTCTGCATCCGCTCCCTGATACTCCTAAACAACAATCTTTCGAGAGTGCCAATACTGAGCCCTTACATACACCTCAGTCTCAGAACTCAGTTCACTCTGGTGAGACTGAGTTAATGTCTCAAGCTAGCACCATAAAGCTCTCACTCTCCAACTCCCAAAACACAGTATTCTCAGATCACACTGAGCCAATATCTCCAATTATTGATACTCAACAACTGTCTCAACCTCAACTTAAAGACAATTTTGATAATCAAACTGCTGGTCAACCAATAGAAGAAGAACAACAAGACAATTTTGTTGATGTTGTTGCTTATCATGAGGATGAACTAAGTGACAAAGACATCCCTGTGAGTAAGAGCTATTTGGTTTCTGAGTACAATAAATTGGTGCTCAAATCAAACAAAAGAAAACAAAGAATTCAAGAGCTGAAAGGGATCATCAAAGAGAAGGATGAAGAACTAATAAAGCAAGAAGCCAGACTAAAAAGGCTTAGTGATGATACACAAAGTAACAATGAAGTAATTGATGATCTCCTTCAATATGATCAAGAATTGCAAGAATGTGTAAAACATGAGAAGAATGAAAAAGAAAAGCTGATCTCTAAAGTGGAGCAAATCTCTGATGATGTGTCTGCAAAAACTGAGCTGATAAAGCTGAAGATCAAGAGATTGAGCAGCTAAAGATGAAGATATGTGCATTGGAAATCAAAGGATGCCCCATCTGTCAAACAATCAAAACAATCTTCTGAGGCTTCAAAGCACTTAATTCTGTATTCACGGAAGAGAAAGTACTTGGGTGCTACTCAAAAGAAGGTGATTAATGTAGAAGATTCTCCTGAGAAGCCAAAGCCCACATCTCCTGAACACACTCCTTCAGTAGATTTATCTACTGTGAAGACCATAACTTATGAGGAGAATGATAGTGATGATGAATGGAATAAGCTGACAAAGATGGACTCTCCAACAGATCAAAAAGGATCAAAGGCTGATGATCTTCTAACAACAAAAGATATTCTGGAAGAGAGGCCTGAGTCAACCATGTTTATGACTCTTATAAACCATGGGTTCCCCTTTGACATGGTTGAAAGAATGAATGTCACTAAACTGGAAGATGTGCTTAAGGAATTCGAGCTTGCAAGATTCATTATCCCAAATTGTGATTATGAAGCATTCTCTATTTTTCAATCAATTCAGAAGACACAAAAAGAGTTAGGCCATTGTACACAGCCGAACTGAGCAAATATAACATGACTTGCTGGCTGCAGGGGCATAACTACAAACCACATGAGCTAAAAGGGAGAGCAACTGGTGAACTGAGAAGAATGATGGAACATGTGATGAAAGTTGAGCTTGATAAAGGAGTCAGATTTAGAACTGAAGCTCCAAATCCTACTGTTGAGCATCATAACAAAATGGCTGCTGAACCAGTTGCGGTGGAAAGCAAAGATCAACAAAAAGAAAAGGATAAACTAATTAAAGAGCCCAGAGAAGTAATTCCAGGGAAAGTGTGGCCACTTGGAACTACAGTAAGGGAGATAATAGAACAAAAGTCCAACTTGATACAACTGATAGACCACCTCACAACTCCCAGCTCTGTTGAAGAGAACATGATTATGGCCTGGAAATATGATCCAGACTGGGATTGTGCTGTTATTAAGAGAACATCAGGAAGAGTTGAATACTTCGACGATGTATTTTCTGTGGTGTGCCAGCCGAAGAATGACATCAAAGATCTGCAAAGTCTGACCATCAGCAATTACCCAATTCACCCACAAGGTAGGGACTTCTCAACTATAGTGAACAAATTTAAGACAAAGTTCAAGGATGATGTACTTGCTGAGACTAAAAGAGAAGATGTTGAGCATAAGGAGAGAATTAAAGGTCTTAAAAGGTTTAAGTCCAATACCTCAGAATCAGTAGATGATGAATTCTTGAAGAGGGTTGGATACAACAGTAGAAAAACAGCAGCCATCAAGTCCATTGAAGGGACTCAATACACATATCCCATAACTGAATGGGGATATGTTGAGAAAACAAAGGAGTTTGTGCCACTCAGGAATGCAGAGAACAAGAAAGCAGACCGGATCAGGATCTTTGATCCTGTGTAAATCAAACTACTTCATCCCAGCTACACCTCTTACCTACATGATAAATTTTTTCCCAAGCTGAGTGATGAATTAGCATAAAATGATCTGTTCCTGCATGTCCATATAATACAAGTAATTGACAAATTACATGCAAAAGCTTACAAGAAAAGAAGACACAATGCTGGAAGGGAACACACTATGAAGAAGTCTTAAAGCTAAGGATTTCAAAACAAGATGAATTGGAAATTGTCAACAATAACAATGTTCTGGAATCCCTCACAACAAAAGAAGATGTTTTGGGACTAAGATATGAAACTCTGAAGAAGATCAGCAAGATGAAGATCAATTACAAATATGATGATCAGAAGTCTGTTGTATCATACTTTTACAACAAAATAATTGCCAGAGTCAAGGAGCTTTTAGTTTTGAAGGAATGATTAGAAGTATCTAAGCCTAAGGGGGAGTATTATTAGGTCTAGAGAAAATAGGTCTAGATCAATTTGTATAGGCTTAGAACTTTAATCAATTCTTGTAATAAATGATTGTAACTGATTATCAGTATACATATATATGCATTAAGTATATAGGTTAACCCATATAATCTGTGTTGCTTTTTGTATGATAACATACAAAACAATATACTTGGAGAATTCCTGTAATTGGCAAAGTGTAAGAAACATCTATGGATGAACAATTTTGTTGATCCGTAGATATAATTCTTACTAGTTTCCTACGGAAGAACAAGAACTCCTGCGGAAGACAAGTTTCCTACGAAAGAACAAGAACCCCTGCGGAACAAAAGTTTCCTACGGAAGAACAAGAACCCCTGCGGAAGACAAGTTTCCTACGGAAGATCAAGACACTTGTATGAAACTGTCAAAATACAACAAGTCAACGTCAATTTCAAATCCCAAGAGATCCAGTGTTTCCTTAACAGACTCATAATTGTCTATAAATATGAGTCCTAGGTTTCACATCAAAGGATCGAACACAATTTTAGCAATATTACGGCGGTCGATTATCACATAATTGTGCAACCCTAGCCGCCGTCACATCAACAACAACATCAATTTGATTGAAAAAATCATTGTTCATAGTTTTATAATTATTCTTTTGTAATCATTACTCAATATTAATGAAATACATTTGAATCAATTATTGTGTTCGTATATACTGTGTCTTTGTGATTGTGTTCTTCAATTAACAATTAACACAATTAAATAGCAATTAATGATTATTCCACGCTCATTAACTTGTCACTATTTTAATACTGATAATTCCTGAATTGAGATCCTTGGATTCACACTTATTAACTGCCAGTAGAACTTATGTTTTGCCCTTGCAAAATGTTTGTGACTTACATACCAAATTGGACTTACAAGCCCTATCTTTTGATTTTCCCTCCTCTGTCAGAAAATATTCTTTAAAATTAAAATATTTATCATATAGTATATATGTCTTTGATATATCTTTTATTTGTGTACTCGATGACATTTTTTATTCCTATATATCCTTCTTTGGCATCTTTTTGCTCTTTAGTTATTGAATTCTATGATTTTGCTTTTTGTCCTTTTTCATTTTACACATATATATATACTTATTCTTATGATAATTATAGATTCAGAGAATGATGAGCTTGAGTATAATAAGACTCTAACTCTAACTCTAAGTCTATTTTAGTATGGAATCAGTGTTATCATAAAACTTTGATATGATACCCACTTCAGAAATAGTGGATTTAATTCCAGTGCATCACAAACATTTTGCTTTTCATTCTTGGAAGTATAGCCTATTAACATATCTAATATAATTCAAGTTAGTTTTTTAAGCCTTTGTATGTAACATATTAAAATCAAGAAATGTACTATTATTTCCTTCTTACATAGAAAATTCATTTTTCATGCACTCAAGACCTTTTTAAACTAAAACTGTTAAATGAGATATGTCTAATCTAGCAATAATATAATTGATCTCTTCATAAAAGCATTTCTTATAGCAACTTTCAGAAAGCAAGTTTACGATCACTACAAGAAATGTGACCAATAGGGGCGACCTTATTAGCGGCGACACTATTAGCGGCGACATTAATAGCGGCGACATGTCGCCGCTAATAGTCCGCGATTCGTGCCGGCCTCTGCCACTTAATTTTGGCCGTTGATTAATCCCTAGATCTAACGGCTGGGGTTATATCGTACAACATCAATAGCGGCGACACCAATAGCGGCGACTTGTCGCCGCTATTGATGTTATCTTTACCCGGGATCTTTTCCCTCAATCCGGCTCATTCGCGCGCCTCACCTGCAACCTCCCCAAAAATTTGCGACCGACACCGCCGCACCGGTCCTCCCTTGCCCTCCCCACCGCCACACCGGTCCTCCCTTGCCCTCCCCACCGCCGCACCGGTCCTCCCTAGCCCTCCCCACCGCCGCACCTCCATCCAGCCTCCCCACAGCCGCACCTCCCCTCTTCACCTCCATCCTCTCTTCTCACTGCCGCTCCCCAGCCACCGTCTCCGCCACCTCTCCCCGCCATTTAATCGTCTCTGCTCTGTAAGTTCATCCAAATCCATTAGTTTCATGTGTTGGTTTGTTGTACATTATGCTATGTAGGTTGTACTTTTGGGCTTGGTTACTATGGTTCGTTTGTGTTTATGTGTTTCTTGGTTGGATCGAACGATCGAGACACGCTATGTCCAACTTTTAAATCGTTTGCGTTTATGTGTTTCTTGGCTTGGTTACTATGGTTCGTTTGTGTTTATTGTCTCAAAGGAAATATGGTTTAGACTTACTATCCGGATTTGGCATGTTAGGGTCTAAACTTGGTTTCACACTTATTGAACAAAATGTTATTATCTACGATAAAGATTTTGCTTTACCTAGTGACAAGTTACTTGAAAATGTGACCGAGTATCCAAGAATAGTTGAGGTAAGTGCAAAGTAAATTCGTAAGTCTTAAATATGCGCAATAATTACATTTGTGTTTACTTTTGAAACTAAGATTTACATTTGTGTTTATTTGTGTTTAGTTTTGAAACAAATTTATACATTTGAGTTTAGGCTATCTCCACTAGCATATGTGAAAATATGTGAATAATATTTTGAAATTAGTGTTTGACATGAGACATTAAGAATTTTATTGTGGTTGGAATAATATTTTGAATTTGGTGTTGTTGTTTGTCGATGATGTTTTGTTCATTTTTGACTAATTTATGGAATTGTTTTTCAGTTTTTGGAGTACAAGTTGTTGTTTAATCACTACGTATCACCTTGAGGTAAGTTAACATCAATTTATGCTTGATAATGAATTGTGTATGTTTAGTTGTAAATGTATAAAATGTATGTTTAGTTGAAAATGATATTTTTTAGGTTTTAATTTACACTTACTAAAGATGGTGAGAGGTGTGCCTAGTTGAAAATGTATGAAATAACGTATGCTTGAATATGCTTAGTCAAGAATGTATTTATGTATTTTGTAGATTTTAAGTATAATGATTTGTGTATGCTTAGATGAAAAGGTATGCAATGCGTTCAAATAGTACCACGTTTAAGAATATTTTTTGAATATTTTATCTCATTTAGGATGTGAATATGTATTACATGAATGTTTGTCTAAGAATATTTTATCTCATAGTTTCAACCTTTTTAATTCTCAATTAGTTATTCTCATTTTCGTAGATAGTTTTTCATCCACTTAAATCCAATATTATATTGCAGTTCCATAATCATGCCTATCGATAAAAGTTGGCTTCTTAATCCGAACCGTAGATCACCTGAGTATCAACAAGGACTTAGCTCTTTTATAGATATGTGCGAAAAACTTGTGGAAAGTTATGGCCAGATTCGATGTCCATGTATGAAATGTCAGAATACGGTATTATTAGGATGGGTTAAAATGAAATATCATTTAGAAATATGAGGCATGTGCCGGTCGTACAAGGATTGGATCTATCACGGTGAAAGTTTAATTCCTGAAGTTGTAGTTGTGGAAAACGTTGCGCCAACAAACGAAATGGCTGACGTTATCGAAGACGTTATGGAGGAGAGTAGCGGTCTCCATGAGCCGAGTAGTGGTGTCCATGATGATTTTGAGAACTTGTTAGAAGAAGTTCAATCAGAATTATATCCGGGCTGTGCTAAGTTTTCTTCACTTGATTTTTTAGCAAAGCTTATGCATATCAAGGTGAAGAATAAATGGACTAATAGCTCATTTGATGAGCTTCTTGAGTTGTTACAATCTTCACATCCTGAGGGTAATAAAATCCCATCTTCTCATTATGTAGCAAAAAGGACATTAAAAAAGATTGGTTTAGGATATGAGTCGATACATGTGTGCAAATATGATTGTGCTCTTTTCTGGGGAGAAAACCTTTTGTTAGAAAAATGTCCCGTTTGTAATGAGAGTAGGTGGGTTGATACAAATACAAAGGGCAAGAAGTTACCTCACAAGGTGTTACGATGGTTTCCTTTAACCCCGAGACTACGACGATTGTATTCTTCAAGGCACACGGCAAAAGATATGATTTGGCATAGTACCGGACGATCAGAAGAGGGTACGATGCGACATCCTGTTGATGGTACCTCATGGAAAGATTTTGACATAAAGTACCCGACCTTCTCAAGGGAACCGCGAAACGTTCGCCTAGGGCTTGCAGCCGACGGTTTTAATCCATTTGGTAACATGAGTTCGGCTCATAGCACGTGGCCGGTTGTACTCACCACATACAATCTGCCTCCATGGTTATGCATGAAAGAGTCATCATTTATGTTGTCATTGTTGATTCCTGGTCCTAAATCACCGGGGAAAGACATGGATGTGTTTCTTAGGCCGTTGGTGGATGAGCTTAAGCAGTTGTGAGTGTCAGGCGTACGTACTAAAGACGCGGCGACAAACACGTTCTTTACAATGAAAGCGGCATTGTTATGGACTATAAACGACTTTCCAGCTCGTAGTAGTTTATCTGGTTGGAGCGGGCAGGGTTACAAAGCATGCCCGACTTGTAACGAAGACACTCCTTCTATGCGTGTTACAAATAAAGTTGTATATGTTGGTCATCGGCGATTCTTAGATGCTAACCATGAGTGGAGAACAAGTTTAGAATTTAACGGAGAACCCGAGATCAGAGCCCCTCCGAAACAGTTTAATGATACAGACATAGAAGCTCAAATTAGTCGTCTACGCCATCGTTTGCCGGGTAAACATCCCGATTTTGGAGGTGTAAAATCAAAGCGGGAGGAGTTTGAGTTGAACTGGTCGAAACGAAGCATATTTTTTGAACTTGAGTATTGGTCTTCTCTGCAGCTAAAACATAACCTAGATGTGATGCATATCGAAAAAAATGTGTGTGACAGTTTGTTGGGTACTCTTCTAATGAATGAAAAGAGCAAAGATACGCCAAATGCACGCGTTGACCTGAAAAATCTAAATATTCGAAGTAGGCAGTGGTTGGAGAAAAAGAATGGCAAGTGGTATAGTCCACACCCAAAATACTCATTGAAGATCAGTGATCGAAAGTTATTTTGTGAGTTTATAAAAGATGTTAAATTGCCTGATGGGTTCGGATCTAATATCAGGAAGAGAGTGGTAGATAACAATACTAATATTACTGGGTTGAAATCTCATGACTGTCATATTCTCATGCAGCGTTTAATACCGATTGGGGTTAGATGCTTTTTGACCAAAGATACTTATACACCAATAGTTGATCTTTGTACGTTTTTAAGCAACTCTGCTCAAGAACACTATTGGTCGAGGATATGAAGAAAGCTAAGGATGCCATTCTTATAATATTGTGCAAGTTAGAGTTGATCTATCCTCCGGCGTTTTTTGACATTATGGTTCATTTAGTTTTGCATTTACCTGATGAAGCGATTCGTGGTGGTCCTGTATGTATGAGATGGATGTATCCGTTTGAAAGACATATGAAAAAACTAAAAAATTATGTTAGAAACAAAGCAAGGCCGGAAGGTTGTATAGCTGAAGGTTATGTTGCTGAAGAAGCTCTATCATTTTGTTCGAGATACCTTCGAGATGTTGAGACTCAGTTTAATCGCCCTGACAGAAACGAGGATGTCATTATCCAAAAAAGAAACGTGTATGCATTTGAGTCTAAATGTCGTCCGGCTAGTGCAACAAAGATGAAATGTAACACCCGAAAGTTTGACCTTTTGGTAGGCTATGCGACTGAGCCTCAGTCGCCTGTGATTTATGCGACTGGAGGTCATCCGCATGGCTATTCGGCCGATTGAAGCTCAGCCGCACGATTGGAGTTCAACCGCCCGAATGGAGTATGAGCCGCATGGAACATGTGCGATTGAGGTCCAATCGCATAGTGTTGATGCGACTGAAGGTCCAGTCGCCCCTGGACCAGATGCGAATGGGCTACGGGTATAAAAGGGGGGGTAGCTCCATTCTCCTCCCCATTTTCAGTCGGGGAGAGAGCAGTGAGCGACAGAGAACAGAGAAGAAGAGAGGGAAAGTGCTGCCCGAGTTCAAGATCGATCGTGAAGCTAGCCAAATCGAAGCTCACCAACTCCTACCTGACAATGTGAGTTCTAGGACCCCTCATTTACATGTTTTCTAACGATTTTGGGGCTGGAAACACATTAAAACCCTAGTTTTGAAATAGTGAAGGTTTGACCCATTTGGGTAAATCTTGAGTAATGTGTTTATGGTATGAATTAGGACTAGTATATGCTTGTATGAGGTCCTAGTAGGAATCCCTAAGGCTTGGGAGGGTTGAATTGGGCTGAAAATGGGTTTATGGTGACTGGGGGGACGGGGGTTTCGCGACTGTTGTTCATGAAGAACTCCAGTCGCTGCCCAGTTAGGGTTATGCGACTGAAGGGCCATTCGGCCGAATGAGTAATAGTTGATGTCCAATCGCCCGACTGAGACTCAGACGCCCGATTGAGTCTCAATCGCACGATAGGTGATGCGACTGAGGGTTTCGGTCGCATAAGCTCAATCGCAGAGTAGTTCAGTCGCACGGTTAAGAGTTAGTCGCATATAACCCAGTCGTAGAGTGTCTAGTCGTACGGAAGGAAGTTCAATCGCACGTTTGAGTACCCATTCGCATGAGTAGCCCAATCGCATGACCCAGTCGCATGGAGGACATGCGACTGGTGGTAGTTCAGTCGCCCGGACAGGGCTGATGTGAGTGAATGTAGAAGTGTATGTATGATGTATGTATGTTAGTATGATGTTGCCATGATAGATGGTGAATACTGATGATATGTAAGTATGTATGTTCCTTATGTATATGTGTCTTATCTTTAATAACTTTACGTGAATGAATGAACGAAAGAAACGAATGTATTAAAAACGTAAAGTGAAAGATAATGAAAGAAGGAACATGATGAATGAATGCATGCATTAATGAAAGAAAGTAAGAAAGGCTTGCAAGCAAATGAAGGAGGTGCACACCCCTGGCAGGTGTTAGCTCAACGGTGTACGGGTTAGCTACCCCGAAGGATGTACATCGGGTCAATCATTGAGATTGATAATGAGGTGAGCAACTTCGTGTTGCAAGAGACTCGGTTAGCAGGCAATCATAAGATTGTCACTGAGGTGAGCAATCGCGTGCTGCAACAGACTCGGCTAACGTATGTTAGTAGTGAAGTGAAAGATAAGTGGTGCATGTACTTACCCCAGGTGACTGGATCAGCTTTGTGCACAACGTTCGTGGCTAACCACCACAGGTCCAGCACCAATAGTATGTATGATGAAAGTGGGGTATTGTACATGTCACCGAATGTAATGAACGTTCGAACGAAAGTAAAGAAAGTATGAATGAATGTAATGAATGTTCGAACGTAAGTAATGAATGTAAGAATGAAAGTAAAGTACGTACGAAAGTACGTGAAGTATGTATGTATGAAAGTAAATGAGAATGATGAAGAGTACATGAATGAAAGTAAGTAATAAACGATGAGATAATAATAATAATATTATCTACGTGTATGTATGATGTGTGAACACATGTATGGAAGAACAGTTAATGAGTATGTTTTAATGTAAAACTAGAACTCACTCAGCAACGCTGACTTTTATGTGTTTTCCAGTTCGCAGGTAGAGTTGCTGAGGATGGCACGAGGCGACTACTCAGCTCTTTTGGGATGGCATCCACTTTTTGATTATGCTGCCACATCATGTGTTGTGGGCCCGTAATGCGCGCAACACATCATGTTGCATGCAAGTGCAAGATTTCTTGATAATCATGATAAACATGATTATTTAAGAAATCTTGTTTATGAAAGGAAATATGTTTTTGAACTTAATATCTTCTTTACGAAGAAGAATATATTTTCTTTCTATTATTTTATTTCAGTAGAGGTCGCTGTATGACCCTATGATTGCTGTGGAATATGCATCAGCAGCAATCATAGTATAGTTAAACAATGTAAAGAAAAGCTTGTATTTTGTAATCAAGACAATGATGTAAAAGCTTTTATGATGAAATGAGAATGCATGTTTTATTAATTCCGCTGCGTATTTTATGATCATGTAATAAATGTATGTTTTACGTGTGATGATGACCAACAGTAAGGTGCCCGGTGAGCGGGGCCTTACATGAAATACCTTTCTCCAAGTGAAAAGCTTAAGTTAGAATGGTTTGTGCTCGATAGCTGTCAAGAAGTCAGAGATTATATGAAGTAAAGTTTCCTATCTTTAACTTTGCATCATTAATTAAATATATTTCATTGTCACTTATTGTATATTTTTATCAATATTGTAGTGAATTTAAATCTGTATGTCCACATGAGGATATTAAAATCAAATTTCCATCATGGTTCCTCGAGAAGGTAATCTATATCAAACACGTGTTACTATATATTTGTTAGGTATTCCATATATAACATGTGTTAGTCAATATTTTCTTAGGTTTATTCGATGAAAATAAAAAATTCTCCAAAATTTCATTCAGAGTTGTATGCTCTTTCAATGGGTGCGGATGTAAATGCCTATACTTACACTGCTTGCATAGTCAACGGTGTTAGGTTTATGGTAGTTGATCGTGACGCGCAACGCACAACGCAAAACTCCGGTGTTTTAGTGGAGGGAGAGAATGGTGAGAAATATTATGGGCAACTTGAGGAGATTATTGAATTACATTATTCAAATGGGTATTTAACTGTCCTATTTCGTTGCAAATGGTTTGATACTCAAAGGGGCGTTTCATACGACAATAATATCATTAGTATCAACACAGAACGTGAATGGGACAAAGACGATCAACTCATATTTGCCTCTCAAGCTAAACAAGTGTTCTACATCCGAGAACCTTCTCGAAGAAATCAAAACAATAATCACCGGTGGGTCGTCGAGAATGTTAATCATCGAAAAATTTGGGATCGCCCTACAATCAATGATGGTGTCATGGAGAACATTCAAAATGTTGACAATGACTTGACAGAAGATCTTGATGTTGTTCACAACCACTCTTCATCTAATAGCATACTTTTCATTGACTTCACACAATACTTTCATAACATACCAACTCATGTCACCGAAGACGAGACTCCAAGTGAAGTTAATCCGCCAACTGTTACCGCTGAAGAGGTGTTTGAAGACGAGGATGATTATGATGAGGACGATTCTGATTATGACACCGAAGAGTCTGACGAAGATACTGAAGTATATGAGGGTGACTCTGATTGAAACATTTGTTAGGATTTGTATATGTATTTATTTATTTAAACCTTTGTTTGTATTTCATGTTGTACTACAAAACTTTCTTCTTATTTTAACATTATGTTCTAAATCTTATATTTCAAGACATGATTTCATTGTGGATTGTTTTCGCATACCTTATGGCTGATGTGATGAGTCACGGAGGTGATGGCGCGGGGGATCCACCACTTCCTCCATTTGACACTCATGGAAGTCACGCGTTAGACGGTAATGGTTATTATAATTAATTTATATACTATGTTTATTCAATTATTATTAATATATGATGCAATCAATGATTTTTTAATCTGATTACAGGCACGCCTTCTCGTAAAACAAGAGGCAAGGCGAAAAATAAGAAATTGCAGCAAGAGCTAGCTAAAAAGGGAGGACCTTTATCTCTACCCTTTGATAGAGCTGCCACGTATACCCCCGTTGGCGAACTTAATGATATGTTTGTTCGCGAGGTGGGGATATACATGGAAGCTAATTTACCTTTTAATGTTCGTTCGTATGAAAATCTTTCCGATGCTCAGAAGAATGCTTTGGAAGAGCATATGGCGGTAAAATTTTATAAGTTATATGTTTGTTATTCATTTTTACATAAATAACTTTTATTTTGTTGAACTTAAATGTAGCGACGCTTTGACTTTGATGAGATATTGCGAGATCGTGAGCGCGCACAGATAGAGGGTGGAATCCGTGCGGTGTTTCTCAAACGATTTAGAGATCGAAAAAATGTGGCAAAAAACATTTTGATCGGGTTGGAGGCTACGATAATGTAGAACAAGCAAGGGTCAATCCTCCAACAGGAATGAATCATGATAATTGGAACAAAACCGTTGACTATTTTATGAGTGACGCATATAGGAATGTGTCAAGTTCAAACAAATCAAATCGTCAACAACAAATATATACAAACCGTGGGGGGACTGCTTCATATAGTAGTTATTGTTATAAGCAGGTAATGATTTAAATTTATATATTTGTGTATTATATATTAGTATTTTTAATATATAATATACTTTTTAAAAACAGAATAAAAGCAGACTTGAAACGTTTCATGATGCTCATACTGGTAAAGATGGGACATTTGATAGCGAGGTAGCAGAGCAACAAATGTAAGTATTTCTTAAAAGTATAATTTTTAAATATATATTTATGTATGTATAAATATGTTGATATATTTTTGTTAATTAATACAGAACCAATTAAAGGAAAGGTTTGATGAGCTAAGTCAAACCCAAAATCAAGAAAGTGGATCATCAACGCTGAATGAAGTCGATATCTTTGAGTCGGTGTTGGGACAACGACGTGGACATATTCGGGGGATTGGGCGTAAACCATTATCATCTGCAGGGACGAGTTCTTTTGTTCATGATCATGAACAAACTCCTCAGTCGTTTACACAGGTAAGTGCATCATAGTTGGATGTGTTAAGTTCATCATAGTTCACTTAGGTTTATTATGACTTTTTATCCCTAAAATAGACTTTAATTATCTAAGTTTAGCTTAAACGGGTCAAAATGGGTGAAAACAACATGATTTGAGTTAAAACGGGTCAAAATGAGTTAAACTTGGATGTGTTAAATTCATCATAGTTCACTTAGGTTTATTATCTTTTTATCGCTAAAATAGACTTTAATTATCTAAGTTTAGCTTAAACGGGATAAAATGAGTGAAAGCGACATGATTTTGTGTTTAAATGGGTGAAAATGACTTAAAGTTGGATGTGTTTAGTTAATCATAGTTCCCTTAGGTTTATTATGATTTTTCGTCCCTAAAATAGACTTTAATTATCTGAGTTTAGCTAAAACGGGTCAAAATGGGTGAAAACAACATGATTTGAGTTAAAACGGGTCAAAATGAGTTAAACTTGGATGTGTTAAGTTCATCATAGTTCATTTTGGTTTTTTATAACTTTTTATTGCTAAAATAGACTTTAATTATCTAACTTTAGCTTAAACGGGTCAAAATGAGTGAAAACAACATGATTTGAGTTAAAACGGGTCAAAATGAGTTAAACTTGGATGTGTTAAGTTCATCATAGTTCATTTTGGTTTTTTATGACTTTTTATTGCTAAAATAGACTTTAATTATCTAAGTTTAGCTTAAACGGGTCAAAATGGGTGAAAACAACATTACTTGAGTTAAAACGGATCAAAATGAGTTAAACTTGGATGTGTTAAGTTCATCATAGTTCATTTTGGTTTTTTATGACTTTTTATTGCTAAAATAGACTTTAATTATCTAAGTTTAGCTTAAACGGGTCAAAATGGGTGAAAACAACATTATTTGAGTTAAAACGGATCAAAATGAGTTAAACTTGGATGTGTTAAGTTCATCATAGTTGTTTTAGGTTATTATGACTTGGATGTGTTAAGTTCATCATAAGTGTATTTGTTTAACATGATTAATTGACAATTCATATACTTAGCCAAGATATAAATGTATATTTTGTTTTTGTAGGAGCAAATTTCAAGTCTATTTCAAAACGCGCAATTTATGTCACAAATGACGCAATTAATTGCTTCGCAAAAGGCTCCAAATCAAGTCGAAGAAGAGGATTCAGACGAGGGGGATGAATAGCATAGTTTATGATTGTATGACATTGCGTAATCTAGATTTTAAGCTTTTAAACATGACTTAATTATGTATATATGATTGGATGATATTTTGTAATCTAGATTGTAGTTTATGTATGTAGTTTATGTATAATTTTATGATATTGTGTAGTGTAATCTAGATTTGATAAACCTAGGTTTATTTTGGCTGGAAAACATGATTTCCAAAAAAAAAAACAAAAAAAATTAAAAAAAAGACCATTAGCGGCGACATATGTCGCCGCTAATAGTCACAAAATACCATTAACTGGCGACTATTATTAGCGGCGGTTTTGTGTTTTTAGCGGCGACACTTTTAGCGGCGACTTATTAGCGGCGATTTTTTGGTCAATAGCGACGAACTTTTAGTGGCGACTTATTAGCGGCGACTAGTCGCCGCTATTACTATTAGCGGCGACAACTGGGGGTATTAGCGGCGACATATGTCGCCGCTAATGGTCTTCTTCCTTGTAGTGGATATTGGAATGCGACACCCATGCACAATGTAATGATGATAGCGTTTAGTTATTTCGTCATGTATTTAATTGTATTAGAAATATAACTTTTGATTAGTCAAAGTCTATAACAATTCTCTAGTAAGTTGTACCAAACGAAATTACATTGATGTAATTTCTCCTAACATTGGTGAAATTAAGGACTTTCATCTGGTACAAGCCCTAGACAAAATTGTCCTTCTCCCTCCTTATAAATAGCATGTTATAGAGGAGACAGAGACAACTTTTTATAGGTTGCGGAGAAAAGGTGTTTGTGTCTAAAAAACTCTTCGTACAATCTTATTTATAAATAAATGAAGATCAACATTTAAACTACATTATTACGTTAGTGATCATGATTGCTTGATTGTTGTCACTAACACCAGACAACACGCACATGAATTCCACACATGTGTTTGGTGATTTTAGTCAAACATGAAAATTGAAGACTGCAAGTAGGACCCACAAGTGGTATTAAAGTGCTAGGATCTACATTAAGATATGTGTGATTTGTTTCATATTCAATTTCATCAGTTTTCATCATACTCTCTCTCTCTCTCTCTCTCTCTCTAACGTTCAAATCACCAACGTTCAACACACCCACCGGCGACCTCCGCCGACCGGCGAGCTCCGCCGACCTACCACCTACCACCCGCCGACCACTGTCGCCGTCACCTACCACCCGCCGACCGGCGACCTCCACCGGCGACCTACCCGCCACATCAACCACCACTGTCGCCTTCACCCACCGCCTTCACCGACCGACCTCCCCCCCCACTGCCGCCGTCACCGACCACTGTCATCCACCACTGTCACCTTCACCCACCGGCGACCTACCCCCCACATCACCCACCGGCGGCCCTGCTTGCTCAGTTGCTAACCGGAACAACGACTACCGACCGGCGAACAGAGCAATAGCCCACCGGCGAGCTGAGAATCCGCTCGTGCTAGCTGGTCTGTTTTGGTTCACGGCTGAAACTTGCTGTTTGGTGTTCTAGGGTTAAAACCCTAGATCTGCATCACGAATTGGGTGGTGCTAGTTGGTGCTGGTTGTTGTGCTAAAGGATTGGAATACCCTAACTTGGGTACCCCTGGGTGAGTTCGTTCCATCATTCTCTTCTTCCTGTTTTTTATTATTCTGCATCACGAATATTATCTTGTTGTAGGCATTGTTTGGGCTGGGTTAGGAGGACCAGCACTGTTTTAACAGGGAGAGCCATCCCCTGTCTCTATTTGTGAGCATCTAGTTGTGTTCTTAATTTGGGTGATATATTTATATTTTTGTTCTTAAATAGCTACTTGTTCGTTTAATTTGGGTGATCTATTTATATTTTGTCATTTGGACTGATTGTTCTGATTGTTAGGTTATATCTCTGCTACTAGTCTGATTGTTAGTTTATATCACTGCTTCTAGTCTGATTGTTAGTTCATATTCTCTGCACCTGATTGTTAGTTTATATCCCTGCTTCTAGTCTGATTGTTAGGGTGAGTGAGGTATAATAGATAACAGGAGACATTATGTTGTCCCGAGATCATGTACGGTGACGAGAGATGCAACTACAGGGAATAAGGGTTATAAATTACGAGTGGCATCGTGGAATGTAGGAACACTTACTGGTAAGTTATTAGAGATAATAGATGTGCTAAGGAGTCGTAAGGTTCAGATAGCGTGTCTCCAGGAGACTAGATGGCGAGGCGGGAGGGCAAAGGAGTGTAATGGGTATAAACTATGGTACTCAGGGTCAGATGGAACAAAAAATGGAGTAGGTTTTTTAGTAGCTAAAGAACTTCAGGATAATGTAGTGGAGGTTAGAAGAATCGATGATAGACTGATGTTGTTAAGGATAGTAATAGGAGACGAGGTAGTGGCTGTAGTTAGTGCGTATACACCGCAAGTCGGACTAGGGGATATGGAAAGAAAGAAATTCTGGGAGAGTTTAGATCAAGTTATGGAAGCCATACCCCGAGAAGAAAAAATATTCATAGGAGGAGATTTTAATGGGCATATCGGTAAGGACAACGATCATTTCCCGTTGGTGCATGGAGGCTTTGGGTATGGTCTGAGGAATGACGTCGGTAGGGAGCTTCTTGACTTTGCATTAGCGCATGAACTAAGCATCATAAATTCGTTTTTCAAGAAAAGAGAATCGCATCTAATTACGTTTAGCAGCGGCGGGAGACACACACAGATAGATTATTTGCTGATGAGGAGAGAAGATCGTAGCTCGTGGAAGGACTGCAAGACAATACCGGGACAGACAGTAGTCACTCAACATCACATGTTGGTGGCAGATATACGACTCAAGAGAGCAAGTGTCCAACCAACTAAGAGAAGTAGACCTACGATCAGATGGGGACAACTCAAAGACGAAAAGATTACCATCTTTAGAGATAAAATCATACCAATGAACCCGAGTGAGCCACAGGAAGACGCAAACCAAAAGTGGGAGGCTATGGCAACTAGAGTCATTCAAGCAGCTAAAGAAACGCTTGGGACTACAACAAATAGGAAAATCGGTCACAAGGAATCCTGGTGGTGGAACGAAGATGTACAAGAGAAGATAAGAATTAAACAACAAAGTTTTAGAGAGCTTTTACGCTGTAATAATGAGGAAGAACGAACAGAGCTAAAAGATAAATACAAAGAGGCAAAACGAGAGGCGAAAAAGTCTGTGTCAGCGGCAAAGAACACAACATACGAGAGGATGTATAAGCGATTAGAGACGAAAGAGGGTGAACATGACATGTTTAAGATTGCCAAGGCAAGGGAACGTAGTAGACAGGACTTGAGATCGGTGAAGTTTATAAAGGACGCGGATGGAAAGGTCTTGGTGAGGGAGAAAGACATCAAGGGGAGATGGAACACTTACTTCGATAACCTTTTCAACATAACGAACCGGAATCAACAAACGGAGATCGACGAAACAACTCAAACGACGCAACAAAACAAGTGTTATTGTAGAAGCATCACAGTCGATGAAGTTAAGAGAGCTTTGAAGAAAATGGGAAGGGCTAAGGCGGTGGGACCAGACAACATCCCGATTGAAGTGTGGAAGTGCCTAGGAGATGAGGGCCTACAATGGCTAACGGACTTATTCAACACTATTTTTAAGACAGGAAAGATGCCAGAGCAGTGGAGAAGCAGTGTCATAGTCCCCATATATAAGAAAAAAGGAGATGTCCAATGTTGCGCAAATTACAGGGGAATAAAGCTATTGAGTCACACGATGAAGCTATGGGAAAGAATTGTTGACACGAGAATTAGACGCGAAACTCAGATAGCGGTAAACCAATTTGGATTTATGCCAGGCCGCTCTACAACAGAAGCTATACACGTCATAAGGAGGATAATGGAGAAATATAGAGAAAAGAAAAGAGACCTGCATATGGTATTCATTGACCTAGAAAAAGCATATGACAGTGTGCCGCGGAAACTCATCTGGGAAAGTCTACAACTTAGAAAGGTACCAGAAAGGTATATCAAAATAATAAAGGATATGTATGACGGGGCAAAAACATGTGTACGAGCACCTGTCGGAGACACAGACTACTTCCCGGTGGAGGTAGGACTCCACCAAGGATCGGCATTGAGCCCATTCCTCTTCACAGTGGTGCTGGACGAGATGACCAAGTCTATACAACAGCCAGTCCCATGGTGTATGCTGTTTGCGGATGATATTGTCTTAATATCAGAATCTAGGACGGTGCTTAACGAGAGATTAGAACAGTGGAGAGCAGCAATAGAACGCAGGGGCTTAAGGATAAGTCGCGCTAAGACAGAATACATGCATTGTAACTTTAGTGGTGAGGCCGAAGAGGACACCCAAATCAGTATCCAAGGCATGGCGGTCCCCCGGACGTCTAGGTTCAAATACCTTGGCTCGTACGTACAGGAAGATGGAGAGATACACAGCGATGTAGCACACCATATACAATCAGGATGGTGCAAGTGGAGAGCAGCATCAGGGATTTTGTGTGATAAGAGGTTCCCGGCAAAACTAAAGGGAAAATTCTACAGAGTGGCAGTACGTCCAGCTATGTTATACGGCACAGACTGTTGGGCCATAAAGAAATCGCACGAGAGACAAATAGAGGTCGCAGAAATGCGAATGCTGAGGTGGATGTGTGGACACACAAGATTGGATCGAATAAGAAACGAAGTCTTTCGTCAGAGGCTAGAGGTGGCGTGTATCACAGAAAAGATAAGAGAGGGAAGATTAAGATGGTTTGGGCACGTGAAGAGGAGAACGATGGCAGCACCAGTCCGAGCAGTAGAGAATATCAGCTTAGAGGGTAGGAGGAGCAGAGGTAGACCTAGGTTGACTTGGGACGAGGTTATTAGGAGAGATATGATGGACTTGCATCTCTCTGAGAACATGATCGAGGATAGAAGCGAGTGGAGGCGAAGAATTAAAATTAAGGATTTTTAGTGGGTTTGGTGGGTGGGAAGGGTATACGGTGACATATGGCCGTACCCCACACGTTAGGTGTAGTTTTACTCTTCTACCCTTTTTGGGTGTTACATGCGCATTATCTAATTCTTCGTGTGATATATATCATTGTGTTATATGCTTCGTATCATGATGGTTACTGCCTTTGTTATGCTTTGTTATATGCTTTGTATATGCGTTGTATTATGATTGTTATTGATATATATCATTGTGTTATTTGCTTCGTATTATGATGGTTATTGCCTTTGGTATGCTTTGTTATATGCTTTGTATATGCGTTGTATTTTGATTGTTATCGTTATTGCCTGTGTTAACGAGTCGGGGGTCTCTTCGGAAGCGGTCTCTCTATCTTTCTAGATAGAGGAAAGACTTGCTACCATATACCCCTCCCAGACCCTGCCCTCCAGCGGGAGACACTGGGTATGTTTGTTTGTTTTGTTTGTTTATCTCATTTGAACTTTATTTGATCAAAATAATTAAGCATCAATCAGGTGAAAACATTCTTCATGTGTTGTAGATCAATCCTACTAGCAGATTTCTTCATGTTTGATTTAAAGAAGGAATTATAATAATTAATGGGTGAAAAAGTTTGGCTTTTTGCAATAGTCTTAAGAAAATCGGTTCGAAACTCATTATGCTCCTAAGTTCAGCGATATTGGGTGTAGCAAACAGTTTAACAAAATTACCCAAGGTAAGAGAAATTACAGTGGTTAAGCAAAAGTAAATCAGTGTAAGCGAAATTAAGAGGAAGCAAAATTAGGTAATTTTGCCTACCTTAAGCTAGTGTATGCAAATATGTGAAATTACACAGGTGTATGTGAAATTATTTGTTGTTTACAAAGTTGAATTTTGAATATTTTCAACAATGTCATATCAATCGAACCTTTCCATGATGTTGACTTACAATAACAAGATAAGAATGCTAATGAAACCTTAGAATCTTTTGGCAGTTTCCGATTATTCGAATTGGAAGGATCGATTTAAATCATATGTTCTGTACATAGATACAAGTATGTGGATCCTAATTAGTTAAGGGTGCAAGCATCTGACATATGTTTATGAGTGATAAATGAAAACCCCCCGTGGTTATCGAAGTCAAAAGATAAGCATATGATCTTGAAGAAAATCTGGACAGATTTGCTACAAAGCAGTTTGTGTTGTTTAAACACATGAAACATAAGATAACTAATGATCGTATTACCATATACTATCAATACGTACTTACCTGACTAGAAAACTAAATGAAAAAAATTCTTGAGGCCTTTCCTTTAAAATTTAAATTCTACACAACATTGATCAAAGACAATAAACTTCAGTATGATGTCATGGGAAGATGTTATAGCTTAGATACAAGCTTATGACATGAATATGAAGAAGAAAGCTACATGATCTGCACAAGTTCAGAATCTCAAGTTATATCTTGGAAATGCTTCTTCCTCCAACACAAACGGTGTTGCAGTTTTATAAGCATATGGGATTCAAGAAGGTAATCAATCAAATATGGGTAACACTAGGTTCCTCATGGATGTTCACATAGTTTCCTTCTACTCCAGTTACAAACCCTTGTTTGTGCCAGCATTTTCATTTTTTGTATCTAAAAGGAGTTCATATCGTTTCTTCTTATTCTCATCTTTGATAAGTTCATATGATAATTTCATTAATGGAAGGATTACTCCTATTGACCTGATTTATGAGGATTATGATCAGATTGATCTAGATGTTTTAGAAGATATTAATGTATTATAACATCCAGCCCCTCACACTACCGATATTGTCCGCTTTATCCACGAGGAGCTCATGGATATGCTTTCGCTTGCCGGGGTGAAAACTTCCCAGTAGCTCACCTGTCTTGGGATTAATGCCACCTAAGCACGCTTAACTGTGGAGTTCTCCTCCCATCCACAGACAATACGCCCAAACTGCGTTGGTGATATTTGTCACACCTCAAAATCCATGTGCAAAGTTTCTCTATGAGGCGTGTACACAAACTAGGATCCAAGTCATTAGTTACACTAAACGGCTCTATATGAATCTCAAAGATGAATGTTAGAATTTAAAGTTTAAAACATTATAGAAACATATATTAAATATTCAAAACCCAAGTTATTTAAATGTAAATACAAAACACTCACCCAAACCATTGTTAAAAAGTTTATTTAAAACTAAATGTTAACAGATGAATGTTTAAATGCATGCTTGACCCATGATGTGCTCCTAGGGGCACCTTCAATTAACAACCTGAGAAAGCATACTAAAATGTCAAAAGAAGGGTTGGTAAGTTCAAGTGTTTATAGATAACACAAGCAATAGTGTTTGTAAAACATAAATATAGTGAAGTAGATAGCTAGTCTAAATCATAAGTAATAACAATTGTGACTTTATGATCGAAGCTGACTGTGTTAGTTTGTTTGCCTTCCTATAAGGTTTACACATAAAGGCTGATTCAACCAAAGAGCTCTCTGCATGGATGCATGAAGTACAAGGAAGTTACTTTGGAAGATTTTACATAACTCAGGAAAATATGCTAAGTGTAAAATCTTTCGAATCCAAATGACCATATCTTTGGAAGCCAAATATGAAGTCTTCCAAAGCTTCAGAGACAAAGTCTTCCGAAGCCAAGATAGATTTCTTACGAAGATAGAGAAGACATGCTTTCTCTGATCACCTTTTGACAAAAGCTTAATTATTTTCCGCTGCCATCTTTGAAGACTCGCCAACTTAGATGAGTTGGGGAAAAGTTCCATACTTTTTTCGACTGTAGATTAAGGTCATTGGTCTGTAACTTTCTACTTTTGTACCTTTTCTTATTTTGTAATATATTAAGATATGAGCTATGACAGGTAATAGTCACAAGTCAAAAGCCAATCTCCCTTTTGACTTTTGTTGGTACACATGTCCCCAGTTCTAGTCTAGTGAGCTTAAATGTAATAGACTTTCGTTTCTTGTAACACTTATGTAATGTTTGATTAATACAAATGAGAAACTCTTCTATATATGTTTATTGGTTGTTTAATGTTATATCTATTTATATTATTTATTGTTACAAACATATATGACAATGTTAAATAGGTTTACGGTTGTTAGACATAGTTCTGAACCATTAAAGGTTTAAGAATGTGTTTAACTAAGTATCCTGATTTAGTTGCACGACTGGACCATGCGAATAGGCCAATCGCACGACTAAACCAGGTGATTGAATCAATCGCACGATTGAGTCATAAGACTGACTCAGTCGCACGAATGGTTCAGTCGTATGACTCAGTCGCACGACTGAGCCAGTCGCTTGGCTCAGTCGTACGAATGAGAGCTGTAACCAATAAATACCACTTAATTTTATGGAAAAACGAAACACTTCGAATACTTAGAACCCTAGTCGACCCAGAGCGCCCTGTTCGTCCCTTCCAAGTTCATAAAACGTTTCAGATCATTCCTAGTTCGTTCTTAACGTTTTCTAATCGTTACGTTTGATCTTTTTAACGTTTTCCCTGATTGGATCGCCAATCAAATAGGATTCCGCACTATTTGATCTGGTTTAACGTAGAATCAGTTAGTACTCCGTCCGTACACGGTCCTAACAAGTGGTATCGGAGCATTGGCTCTTGATTCTTCATGGATGCAATCTTGTTTTGAAAAAGTCAACGTTTTTAAGCGAAAAGATTCATTCTTTCTGCTCAAAATCAAGTTTTTACGTGTGCATGTTCTGAAAATTCAATCTTTTTCAAGTTTCAGCCGTCTAGGGTGTAAAAACTTGCATTTTAGGTCAAAGTGTGTGAAAAACCTCGATTTCAGCAGTCTCAGTCGCACGATTATCTTAATCGTACGACGGAAGTCCAGTCGCCTAGTTCAATCGTACGATTGAACTCAGTCACTTGTTCAATCGCCCGGTTGAGTCAGTCGGTCTGTCCAGTCGCTCAAGTGTCACAATCGCCTGTCCAGTCGTACGATTGAGTTCAATCGCACACTGTTTGTGTCAGTCGCCTCTCAGTCGTACTCTCCAGTCGCCCAAACAGTTCACTCTTCAAGTTTAAACTAAGACAAAATGGACTTCGAAAATTTTGCCTTCTCAGCTGGGAAGGACTCTAGGATTCAGAACCTTCTGTTACTGGAAAATGAAATTGGAAACCACAATAAACCACCTAAACTACTGTCTATTGATGAATTTCCTCAGTGGAAACAAAGATTTGAAATTCATCTAAATGGTGTTGATACCAATTTGTGGAACTCGATTGAGACTGGATATAACATGCCTGTTGGTGCTGATGGAATACCGTTGACTTTAAGTGGACTAAGTGATGCACAAAAGGTTGCCTATAATGCTAAAAAGAAGGCTTATGCAATTTTGACACAGTCAATTCCCAAAGACATCTTCCATCAATACTCAGAGCACAAACAGAGCAAAAAGTTATGGGAAGCTCTTGAGAAGAGATATGATGGCAATTCAACACTTAAGTCACTGAAGGCTAAAGCGTTGAAGAAAGAGTTTGACAACTTCTCGTCTATTGGGAATGAAAGCATGGATGAGATTATTGATTTCTACCATCTGATGAGTGAACTTCACACTCATGGGGTTAAGACGTCTAAAGAAGATAAAGTTCCAAGCTTGCCTGAGGGTCTACCAGCGAAGTAGGATTCCTTTATTTCCACTTTACGTTATAACTCAGTTTTGGAGACTTTGGATATTAATGACTTCATCCTGAAACTAAGAGGAAGAGGTGCGACAGAAGTACAGAACGAAGAAAGGAGCTTACACTCAAGATCCATCACTCTACAACGTTACTCCTACTTCTACTTCTACTTCCAAAACCTCCAGCGCTCCCCTGCAAACTGCTTTTGTGTCAAATGCATCACCATCTTCTGATCAAGGCACATCATCTGCTAGTGAGTCACATGGTGCATCTGGGGTCTACAAAGTCCTATAGTTACTCAATCAACGAAGTTAATGACTGAAAATTTGGGAAAAGTAACTGTGGATGTTGCAAAGGAGCACATGGATCTACTTGCTGTGGTAGTTCATTCCTATGATGGTTTAGTGGCTGGGAAGATTGGAAACTGCCACCTGGCTAATGAAGACTACAAGCAGGTGGATGAGAATGAGCTGGAACGAATTGATATAATGTAGGCTCTAGCAAGTGCTGTGCGATGAGCTAAGAAGTTTGCGAAAAAGACTGGATAGAATCTACTGGCTACCAAAGATACTACATTTGGGTTTGACAAGTCCAAAGTCACTTGCTTCAACTGTGGAGAAAAAGGCCACTTCAAGAGGGAATGTGTCAAACCAAAGAAGACTGGCAACGGGAATCCATTCTCATCTTTCAACAAACAAGATAAGGAGAAAAAGACAGATCCAACAAGCAGTGACTCCAAAGCTATGGTTGCTCAAGGTGATGAAGGACAGGATTGGTCCTTCCGATTCTTATTTGACAGTGAAGCCAACATAGCATTAGTTGAAGATTTGAATGAAGGCTCAGCGAGTGATGGGGAGAGCTCAGCTGAGATTGATACTGCTGAAATGGATGAGACTTTAGCTGCCGTTAACCAAATTGTTGAGAATGAGCTGAATGCTGAATATGAAACACAACCACAGTCTCAAAATGCTTTCATGGCCGGAACGTCCACATCTGCACAGGTGGAATCAAAAGATGAACTGTTTGCTAAACATGATTATGTTGAATGTGAAAAATTTAGGGAAAGCATTGACTTAAAATTTGCTAGGTTATTAGATCATAATGATAACTTAGTAAAGGACTTAAAATTGTGCACAGAGGCTAACAAAGTTTTAAAACAAAATGAAAGCAGTTACAAAGAAAAGGTTGAGGCATTAAAGAAACAATTAAAGGAGACTGAAGTTGTTGCATTCAACCAAGAGAATGATATTAAATTCTATTTAAAGACCATTGAAGAAACTAAAAAGGATAAAGCAGTTTTACAAGTTGAAAATGAGTCTTTAAAACAAAAACTTCATAGTCTTGCGAGCTCCTCGCATATTTTGAAAAACTTGGTTAAGGAACGCAACAATGGGGAGGGTTTGGGTTATAAAGTTGTGCCCCCACCATATGAGATTCTATTGAACACCAAACAATGTCCAATCAATAATAATAAAATTAAAGATCATGTGGTGACAACCCCTCTGGTAAATGACCGGAACACAGCAGTTAAAAATGTTTCTTCGGGTACTGATCAGAAAACCTCAACATCAGGCACAACTGGAAATGAAAGTACAGAAAAACGGGTGGAAGAGCATGTTCAAGCATCTCTTGGATTGGGTTCAAAGTCTACTAACACACAATCCAAGATTTCCAAAACCACTCAAACTAAACCAGTTAAGAAAGATAACACTCATCTTCAAAAGCAAATAAATCATAATGTTAAACAAGTTAAGTTTGTCAAGGAAGGTGAACATCAAACGACCAAGACCAAAGAGCCCATACCTGAGGTCTACTCCTCACCCCACAAGAGATCTCCTAGTCCCTTTGAAAGGAGATTCTGTTACGCTTGTGGTAAACGAGGTCACATATCTTCTAGTTGTCCTCGCTATCAGACACCTAGGGTTAAGATTGAACTAGACAAAGAAGTTACTCAGTTCCCAAAACAGAGATCTAAGACTCCTGTTAGGTCTAACGCACCTGCTAGGTCTTACACATCTCCTCAACACCACAGACAACACAGACAAGTCATTGGCAAGTCTGTGATGTCTGAGGTGAAACCAGTTCTAGAAACTAAACCAAAGGTTCAAACTGTTAATCAATCAACTGTCTATCACAAACAATCTTTTCATACAGATGGTATGTGGAAAGCTAAAATGTCTGATGTGTGACAAACTGAAGGTTGAGGTCCCACCAACTGACAAAGGACAGTGGGTAGAGTTCATAATGTGTGATGCCTCTGGGAAACCCAAGGAAGTTAAGGCTTGGGTCCCCCTCCTTAACTAATTGTTTTCAATTTTGTGCAAGTTGTCCGCTACAGTGCTTCTACCAATACATGGATTGTAGATAGCAGAGCTTCCAGGCACATGACAGGAAATAAGTCTCTCCTTTTCAATGTCAAACAAATTTAAGGGGGACACGTTTCCTTTGCTGGTAATAAAGGAGGATACATTACCGCTCAAGGCGAAGTAGGTAATGCAAAGGTAGGATTCGACAAAGTCAATTTTGTACAACAATTAGAAAACAATCTGCTTTCAGTGTCACAGATATGTGACAAGGGTTTCAAAGTGATGTTTGACAATCGCAAGTATTACATACTGAAGAAAGAGATGGAGATTCCAGAGGAGCAGGTCTTAATGTCAGCATCCAGGTACAATGATTTATATGTATTGGATATGTCTAATGCTTCTTCCTCTGAGTCTACAGTTCAATGTTTTTTATCCAAAGCAACAGAGAAGGAATCCATCTCATGGCACAGAAGAATGGGACACATTAATCACAGGAAGATGAATCATCTGATTCATAACAACTTAGTTGATGGAGTTACTGTCATGAACTTCAAACTTCCTGATTTTTGTGTCTCATGCAAGAAGGGAAAGCAGACCAGGAAATCTCACAAGACCAAGCATGTCAATTCTATAGAGATGCCCCTGGAGCTACTGCACATGGATCTATTTGGTCCTGTAAGCACGAAGAGTATAGCAGGAGACTGGTACTGCTTTGTAGTCACAGATGACTACTCACGTTTTACTTGGGTGATGTTTCTGAAAGCTAAGTCAGAAACATTTGAATCATTCAAGGTGCTAGTCACGACGCTGGAGTCACTCTACAACCTGAAGGTTAGGAAGATTCGTTCAGACAATGGAACAAAGTTCAAGAATCAGTGGATGTATGCTTTCTGCAAGGAGAAGGGAATTGTTCATCAGTTCACCTCAGCATACACGCCACAGATGAATGGAGTTGCAGAACGAAAGAATCGGAGCTTGATCGAGACTGCGAGGACAATGTTGGCGGATTCTAAGCTTCCAGTACAGTTTTGGAATGAAGCAGTTGCAAATGCTTGCTACACTCTTAACCGGGTGTTAGTAGTCAAAAGGCATGGCAAGACTTGCTATGAGTTACTTCAGAAGCGAAAACCTAACTTGGAGTATCTGGAATCATTTGGAGCTCCATGTACCCTGTTGAAGAAGTCTCAGGAAGGCAAGTTTAGCAAGAAAGTCGATCAAGGGATTTTTTTGGATACAGCATACCAGACAAACGAGTATACAATAACTCGACAGGTCAGGTTGAAGTGTGGTGCAACGTAGATGTGCAAAGATACACCACCCCCTGCTGGAAAAGGTCCATCGTCATTCTTTGATTACGATGGCTTTTTCAAATCCTTTAATCTTCCTCAGCTTGATTCAGATGATGTGATTGCTACTCAGATGATGTACGATGTTCTAAATACACCAAATCTGGATTTAAGCAACACGACACCTGCAGATGGTGCTTCAGGCTCCTCAACTCCTGCTCAGGATAAGAGTGATGATTCATTAGATAATGAAGACGCAGCTGAACCAGACATTGAGCATAATGTAAATCAAGAAGTTGGCTCGTCAGCTGCTGAACCGGCATTGGGAAATCCGGATACTGAACAAGTAGTCACAAACCTGGATTCTGAAGTTGTTGTTCCTACAACACCAGTGACTAGGATCAGTGTGAATCATCCCCCCACAACTATCATTGGGGATATTCCATCCGGTGTGCAGACACAAAATCAGCTGTACTCTGCTGATTATGTTGCAGTCTTGGAAAAGGGATACGTTAATGACGGGGCTTTCTCAGGTTTTGTTTCACAAATCGAGCCTAAGACGTTAGCAACGCCCTCAAAGATGAGGCCTGGGTCAATGCTATGCAAGAAAAACTGCTACAGTTCAAGAAACTTGGAGTATGGACACTTGTTGACAGGCCAAAAGGCGTGAAAGTGATTGGTACCAAATGGGTACTAAAGTGCAAGAAGGATGACCAAGGTGTTGTTATCAGAAACAAGGCACGGTTGGTTGTTCAGGGATTCAGACAAGTCGAGGGATTCGACTACAATGAAGTGTTTGCACCGGTGGCACGAATGTAAGCAATTCGGATATTTCTTGCCTATGCATCGTATATGAAGCTCAAAGTTTATCAGTTGGATGTGAAGAGTGCATTCCTTCATGGGGAAATCCATGAGGAGGTATACGTCAGTCAACCCGAGGGATTCGAGGATCCTTATCATCAGGACAGAGTCTACAAGTTAGACAAGGCTCTGTATGGGCTACATCAGGCTCCTCGAGCTTGGTATGAAAAGCTCTCCACCCATCTGTTGAAACACGGCTTTCGCAGGGGTGTGATTGACTGTACGTTGTTCATTAAAGAAAATGATGGTGATTTGCTTATGGTGCAGATCTATATGGATGACATCATCTTCGGTTCTAGAAACGAAGAGTTGTGCATAGAATTCGAATCTGTGATTAAGGCAGAGTTTGAAATGAGTGCCATGGGAGAAACGAAGTTCTTCCTAGGATTACAGGTGGATGAAACCCCAACCGGTATTTTCCTGCATCAGACTAAGTATGTCGGCGACATTCTGAGTCGGTTTGATATGGAAAATGTCACTTTTGCCGGTACCCCTCTCGCCACAAATCCTGATGTGGCTCCTAATGAGAACGGGGATTTGGTGGATGCCACTATGTATCGTGGGATGATCGGATCTCTCATGTATCTCACTGCCTCTCGTCCAGATATCATGTATGCCACCTGTTTATGTTCTAGATATCAAGCGAAGCCAAAAGTAAATATCTTGATAGGGGTGAAGAGGATTTTCCGTTATCTGAAGGGTACTCCAACACTGGGGTTGTGGTATCCTCATGATGATGACTTCGAGCTCACTGCGTACAGCAATTCAGACTATAGTGGGTGCAAGATGAACTTCAAGTCAACATCAGCAGGGTGTCAGTTCTTTGGTAGGTGGTTAGTCACGTGGCAATGCAAGAAGCAGACCTCGGTTGCATTATCAACCTGTGAAGCTGAATATGTTGCTGCTGCAAGTTGCTGCTCTCAGATCATCTGGATCCAACCGCAAATGCGAGACTACGGTTTGAAATTTTCTAACACTCCTATTTATGTTGATAACTCTGCTGCCATAGCTGTAACTAAAAATCCTGTTAACACCCTAAAACAAAACACATCGGAATAAAGTATCATTTCATACGCGACTGCTATGAAAAACAATTAATTGATGTGGTGAAAATAAACACAGATTTTCAACGTGCTGACCTCTACACAAAACCGTTTGATAAACCCAGATTTTTCTATCTGTTAGAGGTCAACGGTGTTAAAAAGATAAATGACGTTATCTCAGAAGACACATACGTGTAGTCCGACACATGGTTATTTTTTTATTTTTAATTTTCTAGTTTTATTTCATTTAATTTCCTTGTCGATTAAAATCCAAAAACACAAAAAGATTTTCTGTTTTAGTATTTTAGGGGGAGATTAGGTTATGTTCAGTAATTATTTACTTAAAAAAGGGGGGGGGAGGTTAGTTAAGCTGAAAAGGCAAAGACAGAAAGACTGGAAATGTGATTCAGCAAAATGGAAAGTGATAGTACACAGGCGTCGTGTTACTTGGAACACCAAAAGGTTTTATGTTCTGCAAGGTTAATTAAATCACAGAAAATTATAAATCAGAGAAGTCTAGGTCTAACATATTGGGAAAATGATAGTACGCTTGGTTGGTACTGTAACTACCCGGAGAAAGTAGATCTAGGGTGGTGCCAGTGCATTGTATGAAGTTGTGGGTTTTCATGGTGTCCCTGGTCTGCACAATCAATCAATTTCCAATAAGAGGTGAGGAGCAAACAAATGCCACAAATGTGAGCAAAAACCTGAAAAACAGAGCAAAAGATGACAAATGTCACTGAAAACAATGTATATTCCAATATAGTGCTCTAAGAAGAAGATAGGTGTTACGCCTCTCTACTGTGCGGTTGCACTGACCTGAGGCTTAGCATAACCTATCCGTTCTAAGAATTCATTGTTGTTTGCGCCTCTCTACTGTGTGATGGCACTGACCTGAGGTTTAGCATCTCTTTGAAAATTCTTAGAACCAAATCTTCTAATTCCCCAGACCGCTCAAAAATCTCCTGAGGAAGATTGATTACCATATACCTGTGGAACACGCAAACACTTGTTGACCTAATTTACCTAATTAATCACTGATGTTTGTCAAAAGTCTGTGTATGGATTTAAGTGGACAAGTATACTGACAATCGTCGTGGCTGCATTGCCTGATGCTCAAATCAATGGGTGTTATTTATCATATCAAGCATGATTCCCGGTTAGATCTTAGAAGTCTTAGATGAGTGAAAAACTGTGATATGTAATTTATGCAAGTGTTTAAAGTTAAATACAGATAAAAGGTTCCAAGTAATGGCGTTTATGCCTGTCTGATTCCATATGAGTCTGTCCTTGATATGATGTGAATGCTAATAGGCTACACTAACCTGGCCTAACAAAATCACAAAAAGATGTTTATTTTGTTCGTAGTTTAAAATTTTCAAGTTATATGTGTTGTGTGTCAATGTCGGACTGTGCATAATGTTCTCTGTAAACGTCACCAAATGAGCTTAATGTTTATCTAAACAAATTGTTTTTGAAAGGTTAAATGGATCACGTCTAAGGTGATCGGGTTGATAAATGGATCACGTCTGAGGTGATCAGGTGGATAAATGGATCACGTCTGAGGTGATCGGGTGGATAAATGGGTCATGTCTGAGATGATCAGGTGGATAAATGGATCACATCTGAGGTGATCAAAAAGTTGTATTTTAAATGGTCATGTCTGAGATGATCAACCTGCTCATAATGTTTATCTACTGTTAAATGGAACTAAGTGTCGTATGGTAAGAAGGTCAAAATGTCACAAGTATGGCCAGTCGCACGACTGAACCATAAGTATGATCCAGTCGTACGATTAAAGCATATGCATGAGTCAAGTCGTACGAATAGACAATACGACTGAGCCCAATTGCACTATTGGAGGTGACCGACTGTGATAGTCGTGCGAATGACCCTCAATCGCACGATTGGAGATGACCGAATGGGTGAATCGCACGATTGAGACTCAGTCGCATGTTTCACTCATGCGACTAGGGTCAGTCGCATGACTGACCTATGCGACAGGGCTCAGTCGCAAGACTGGGAGTTGCCCTAGTATAAATATAGGTCGTATCGGCCTCAGTCGCCCATTCACCCAAATCGCCCCTCTATACGTACGACTTAAAGAACCGCTGCCAAATTTTTGTTTGATTCACTTTTACCATATATTCGTGTGTTCTGACATTCTCTTCTGCTTACACAGGTAATATTTGAAGTGGTTCATCAATAAAACCGAACAATGACAACACAAATCACTCAAATTTTGACCTAACAGTAACCGTGGACAAATGGACAAATAAACCACTCAAACTTAGCTAAAAGTTCAAACAAAACATAAAAGATACTAAGTCGGCCTATTCTGAGTGTAATGAGCCCAATTTCCACGTTTAACATCAAGTATAGCTCAAAACACAAATTTGAATGGACAAACAGTCGAATGAACGACTAGACACTCTGATGAACCTCAATCGTACGACTGAGATGAACGATTGACTCAATCGCACGACAGAACAATACGTATGAGCTCCATCGCACGACTGAGGTAAACGTATGAGAAGTCTTGCGACTAAGTCCAATCGCATGACCCAGTCGTACGAATGAATTCAATCGCACGACTAGGTCTCAGTCGTGTGTTCAGTCGCACGACTAAACCAAGGTTTAAAGTTCATTAACTTACTTAGCTATCTTGAACATGTACTAACATTTATTTGTTTTGTGTGAACAGATGGCAAGCAGATGGACCATGAGCACTAAGCACAACATGTGTGCTCATCTCGATATGACTTCCCGTAATGCGGCAGATTTCACGGAGATCATCAGCTTTCTAAGACGCTCGAGGATATTCCGAGCGATCTCCGCTATGTGCACACCTTATCGATCGATACAACAGTCGTTTTGGGAAAACGTTGTGGTCGATAGGTCCAGGGAGTCGTATACTATCAGAAGCTCTATCTTTGGTCAAGATATCGAGCTATCAGAGGAGGACATACGGACGGTACTTGAGTTAGGGGATGATGCTGATTGCCCAACACGTCTGCATCCCCTTACCGTCCGAGGCTGCTTTTTGAGGGCAAAGTACTCGGGGGACATAAACTCGAGTATGCTCAACAAGAGCAACTTGAGCCCTCAGTTCAAGTACCTTGCCCATATACTTCTACGATGTTTAGCCTCAAGGAAAGGCGGGTTTGATGAGTTGTCAGACCAGATGCAGAATGCATTTGCTGCTCTGGTGCTGAACTTCCCTTTCAGCTTCTCTCGGATGATCTTCACCTATCTGGTGGAGAACATCGAAGCTAAGGGAAAGGAGAGCTTTTGTATGTACCCGCGATTCATCCAGATGATTGTCGACCAAAAGCTTCCTCAACTGCCCAAAGCTCAAGAAGATGCAGTCGACCTAGAGGTTATGGACGACACTACACTGGGGAGGATGAAAGTCTATCGGGAAAGCAGGTGAAACCCCCGGTAAGGAGATTGTTTGGGCATCTGGCCCAGGAAGACTATGTGGCGCCTTCGAAGAGGAAGTAGCGCCATGATGAGAGTGATTCTGATTCTGAGCCAATAGCTATTCCTGATGATGACTCAGACGATGATGATAGTGGTGATAGAGATATAGGCCCCGCACAATCTAGGGCTACTACTACCGATATGACATCTCCATCACCCACCCAAGGCGGAGCTGAGAGAGCTAGCTTCCATCAGGGATTTCAGCCTGATGAAGAAGAAAGTGATGAGGAGCCTCTGACGAAGACTGTGGGCAGTAAGGTGATTGCCACAGAGAGAGGCATGAGGGCGGTTGGTGGACGCCCAGTGGAGTCCGGGGATGCTACTGCTGAATCAGATCCCTCATATGCCCCGGACCCGCCCATCAGCCAAGGGGGAGCATCAGGATCCAAGGGATCCAGGCTAAAGAGGATGGCTCAGCCCCACGGGAAGAAGCCCAAACGCCGAAGGCTTACTCTGCGTACTACTACCACATCCACCACCACTACCTCAACCACCCAAACCACCTAAGCTACCACAACCACAACTACACCCATTCCACCACCTGTCACCACCACCTAACCTACTACCACAGTACATCCCACTCCAGAATCCACTCACATTCCACCTCCAATATTCACCACCACCACAACCACCACCACTAGCCACCGAGCTGGCCCGTCCTCAGCCACTACAGGTTCACCCCTCCCTCCTATTGGAGTGGAGGAACAGCTAGCAGCACTCAACAGGATGGTGCTAAAGCTGCTAGCAGCTGATGAAGAGAAGACACCGAGGCTGCTTCAGCTTGAGGAGCAAAATGCTTCTCAAGCAACTCAGATTGCCCAACTCCAGGAACAAAATGTCCTGTCGACTCAAAAGATAGAGGAGTTGGAGTCTGCAAATAAGAAGATTATGCTCAAGCTGAAAGGGTCTCAAGCTGATCCTCTTAAGATAAGAGAGGGAGATGGTGATGATGGTGATGATGAAGATGATGATGATGAGGAAGATGATGAAGTAGAGGATAGTGAAGATGATGATGGAGGTGATGATGAGGATAAAGGAAGAGATGGTGATGAAGATGAAGGGGATGCATCAGTATCTGCCCCTGGTCATGAGCAACGGACTAAGAGAAGACAGGACCAGGGTGCATCAGCTGCTGACCCACCGACCTCCCCATCTGCAGAAGACCCAGCCAGGATCCAGGACAAAAGTATTGATTAGATGTTTTATTCTTAAACTTTTGTACTTGATTCTTCTGTTGATGTATATGAAACTCATGTAAATATTTAATGATTAATGTTTATTTAACTTGAGTTTATAATAATGATTGCTACTCTACATGTTGATATTAAACAGATAAGGGATTTCAGCAAGATGAGCATGATGTTGCTCCTCTCCAATAGATCAAGTCTCAACTCACAATGATTCTTGATCTGCAGGGGATCGTCAGAAGGTCGGTGAGTTATACTCCTGAAGAAGGAGAAATAATTCACGACCTTACTAATGAGCAGCTTGCTGAAATATTTCGTCTAAATCCAGACGAAATTGTTAAGGAAGCACCAACTTTTGATGATGCTGATGATGACGAGCTCAACGACGTTGAAGAAATAGAAATTGACGACATCACAAATCAGCACTACCCAGAATACACTGACCGAGAGGGAAACGTGTTTCCAGATTTGGTAAACACCCTCGACAGTGATATTCTGGGTAAACTCAGTGAAAAAGAGAAGAGAGCAGAAGCCTCACTGAGCCAAGCCCAAGCCACGGACGCTGATGTTGATATTCGAAAGGCTAAATGGGTGGCTTGCTTCGCCGAGGTCTGAGCCCAACATGCTGCAGCGACACAGAGTACCTACACCAAACTCTACAAAGTCAAGAAAAACATGAAGGTGTCAGGGAAAATCATTGCTTGGGCCTATTTTGATGACCTCGGGGTATATGCAGTAAAACGGGAGAGGGGTATCGAGTACTTAAGATTCCCTCATGATCTGAAGACTCTCCCGGGTTTTGAGTTCAACCCGCTGGTGCGCCTGAAGCTATTATACGCAGATCCGAAGAAAATGTCAGGCTGGTTTGAAGCTGCCCTGAGGAGAGAATACAGGTTTAGATGGGTCAACTTCAGACCACAGCAGGCCACACGTTACATCAAAAGGTCCGAAGTAAGTCCCATTACTGGCTGACCTAAGATTGTCCTGAAGTGGCACCCTCCGCGTACTATGTCTAGAATTCCACTGAGGGAGATGCCACAGGACTTTACCCCACATTTTAAGTGGTGGTATTATGATTGGCGCTCAGAAGAGGCAGTCATTGTTTTGGATAGGGAAGGATCTGTGGACACAATCAGAGTGTTCGACCCCATGTGGCTAATAAACTTGTCAGCTTCGGATGTCTATACGCTATACAAGTGGCCACTGTTTTTGGCACACAGGATATTGTGCAAGCACTACAGTTCCAACATGTCATACGTATCTGCTTTGCACCGAATATTCATTCTGGGGTCTCAAGAGAAGAAAAGGTGAAAAGGTATGAAGGTTCAAGAAAGAAGTCAAAGTTTAGATAGAACTAGGTCCAAGGGGGAGTTTGTTGGTACACATGTCCCTAGTTCTAGTCTAGTGAGCTTAAATGTAATAGACTTTCGTTTCTTGTAACACTTATGTAATATTTGGTTAATACAAATGAGAAACTCTTCTATATATGCTTATTGGTTGTTTAATGTTATATCTATTTATATTATTTATTGTTACACACATATATGACAATGTTAAATAGGTTTACGGTTGTTAGACATAGTTCTGAACCATTAAAGGTTTAAGAATGTGTTTAACCAAGTATTCTGATCCAGTCGCACGACTGGACCATACGAATGGGCCTTTCGCATGACTGAACCAGGTGATTGAATCAATCGCACGATTGAGTCATAAGACTGACTTCAGTCGCACGAATGGTTCAGTCGTATTACTCAGTCGCATGACTGAGCCAGTCGCTTGGCTCAGTCGTACGAATGAGAGCTGTAACCTATAAATAACACTTAATTCGTGGAAAAACAAAACACTTCGAATACTTAGAACCCTAGTCGACCCAGAGCGCCATGTTCGTCCCTTCCAAGTTCATAAAACATTTCAGATCATTCCTAGTTCGTTCTTAACGTTTTCTAATCGTTAGGTTTGAGCTTGTTAATGTTTTCCCTGATTGGATCGCCAATCAAATAGGATTCCACACTATTTGATCTGGTTTAACGTAGAATTAGTTAGTACTCCATCCGTACACGGTCCTAACAACTATACATTGATCTTGTTGTCTAGATTAGTGTTTCCAGCTGACTTTCAAAGTATAGTTGGTTGTATGATGTAGTATAAAGTATCTCAAGTACTTGTCTTTCTAGGTATGCTTTGTAACACTTGTAATAGAACTTGAGAGCAATATACATCACTATTGAAAACCAATATTATCTTGTTCTTGTTCTGTCTCATACTTACTTGTGTTCTTACTATCATCAATATAAACTCGGTTCCCTATTTGATTTGATAAGTATTCCAAGTCTCTCCCCATTGTGAAACTGTTGCATTGACCACCTTCAACGGTCCTGTAATTGGTGTCAGAGCATTTTAGGCTCTTGATTGTAAGATCTCACCATCTTAAATCCTTTCAGTATCACAAAACACTTAACAACTCAAATGGCAGCTCTTGCTAAGGCTGATAAGGAAACCGGTACTATGACAAATCTCCACTGATCACTCCTGATGACTTTGATACTTGGTGCCAAAAAACGAAAGGTTTCATCAAGTCTCAAGACAGCAGGATGTAGGGATCTATTGTCTCAGGACCTCATATACCATGCACCACTTCAGCTGCTGCTGGTGGTGGCATGATACCAAAGGAAATGGTTGATTACTTAGAAGAAAACTGGAAGAATATTGATGTAGATCAGAAGGTCATGACCCCCTCCAAACTGCTCTTCCAATCTATATCTACAGAGGTTTCAAGAAGTGCAAGAGTGCAAATCAACTATGGGATGCACTGAAGCTTATGTATGAGGGGTCTAATGAAGCAAAAGAGAAGAAGAAAGACGTCTTAAAGTGGTAGTTTGAAAACTTCACCTACAAGACAGGTGAAACCATGACTCAAAAATACTTCAGGTATGTTGAGATTATGGATACTCTAATGGATGTTGGAGTAACTCTAGATAATAGGGACATTATGAGGAAGTTCACGTCCTCTCTTCCCAGACAATGGACACACTATTATGTGGTCATTAAGAGGACTAAAAACCTCAAGACCCTCACTCTCACTTAGTTGTATGGTATCCTCAATGGACATCAGATGGAGATGAACATGTAAATCCATTTGGTAACTCTTCTAATATTCAGTAGAGTTTAGCCCTTCATGTGATTGAAAGGGATTGCAGAGAAACATAGCATCATCTCATCTGTTACTTGGAAACCTCACAAAAGGTTCCTTTTATCACCTTCTCCGAGATACCATGGGAGATCTACATCCAAGGAAGCCCATTCCAAGAGTCAAACTCTTCTCAAGCCTTTGTGTCAACTTATGAATGCAGTGGAAACTTTCTCTTCACTCCTGAAGGCTTGGACAATATAAATCTAAATGATCTTGAGTACGTGAAGATAGTCCGGCATATGGGTCTTCTCACTCACAGGGCCAAGAAGTTCTATAAGAGGACAGGCAGGATATTTCCCAGCAATGTAACAAGAGGAAAGTTTAAGCTGGATAAAAGCAAGTTAAAGTGTTATAACTATAACCAAATAGGACACTTTGTTAGAGAGAGCAAGGAACCAAAGACAAATGGTGGCCAAACACAATCTAGAACAAACTACGCTGATGGAACTCCACAAACTGCAAAGCCCAAGTAATAAGCGACAGTTGTTATTGGTGAACGAGGCTTTGACTAGAGCTTTAAGGTTGAAGATGCTTTCCCAAACCAAGCATTGATGGCTGATTATAAAGAAGCCAAGGTATTGGAACATATTCGCACTCCTGAATGTATTGCTAAAGTTAATAGATACAGGTCCTATAACTTGGAAATAAGATCTAATTTTGTAAGGCCCCGTTCCCGGAGACCTCACAGTTGGACAATCAATGTATTATTACATAAAACATTAGATAATTCATAAAATATATAGTGGAAATTCATTTAACAAAAGCCATTCATAAATCATTAAAGTTACTGTTGTTAAGCAATACAACGTTGATCATCAGTTACAAAAGAATTGTTTAATTGCATTACAAAACAACAATAGCATCACAATATGAATGAATGTCAGTCTTGTCCCGCCGAGTAGCTTCCCCCTCATGCCATTCTCAGCAATGCTTACCTGTCAAATGAAAATGTATAAAAGTCAGCGTTGCTGAGTGAGTTCTAGTTTTAAAAGCGTTAAAATACCTTATATAATTTATATATAAAAATACTCTTTTCAATAAAATACTTTCTTTACTTTCGTACGTGAGCACGCATCATACATACATCAAAGTAAGCTTTCTTCATTAATCATTATCGTATGCCTTTTTTCCTTTCGTACTTTTATCATTCTCTTTCACTTTCTTATGGACTAATGTGCAAGACCCCGAACATTATGCACGAAGCTGATGCTCAGCATGTGGTCTATAAATAGACCACGAACATTGTGCACTAAGCTGACCCACTCACCTAGGGTATGCTACAAGGGTCCCTGTTAGTCTCAATGACTAACCCTGCATGCATCCTTTGGGTTAGCTAAACCGCATACAGTTGAGCTAACGATAGCATGGTCATGCACCTCCTATTCATTTGCTTGTAAGACTTACATTCTTTCATTTACGTTCCACTTTTCGTTATCATTAATCTTTCACTTTATTAATGATAATACTTTACATTTATGATCGTAAACACACCACATAAAGTCACATAATAATAAATAATGTGGAACATAAGAACAACTCATAATCATGCAATATAATATCATTTATAACCCTAAAGTCAAACTAGGGTCAAACTGTAATCATTCTGTTTTCTACAAAATTTCCAGAAAAATTCTAAGTGTTAGGCGCATGAGCACTATACAGGCGCATGAGCCCTGCTTTAGTGCTTCAGCACTATTTGGGCGCGTGGCCCTACACTTAACCTCTTTTCCCTACCAAGTCCTGGGCGCATGATAGATCATGGGCCTGCTTGGGCCCTGCTTGGGCGCATGGTCTTACTTAAATTTTTCTAAGGCAAAAAGGCTAGGTGCATGGGCCCTGTTTGAGCGCATGTGCAACACTTAGCTCTTTCTAAGGTATTTTCAGGCGCATGGGCCTTATGTAGGCGCATGAACAAACTGTTTGACATGTCCTAAATTATTTTTCAGTCTCAATCATCATATCAACCTGTTCAAAGTTTACTATAACTATTCTAAGCTTAAACATAATATAAACAACCTTAGAGCATCACCATGAAACATATATACATACGGTTACATACATAAAAACTATAAAGTCATTTTTAATACATTTTCAGCCCAAAAAAGAGTTAAAATATGTAAAAACACGGGGTCTAGAACTCACCTAATGCAACAAACAAGTAAAACTCCTCCAAACTTGCTTGTTCACGAGTTCAAACACCCTAACAAGTCATAATAAACACCAAAACACGTATAACACTTATAAATCGGTTCTAAGGTTGAACACCTCTCATAACCGAACCAAAAACACAAGAAAACACTGACCTATTATGAATTTCAGCCTTTCTTCTTGAAAAAACGAGAGAGAACTTCGGTTTTCTCTTCTCTTCCCTTTTTCAGTCAAAAACAGTAGCAGCATGAACATAGCATGGGCGGCCATGCTTTTAAAAAGCGAAATTTGTCCTTTTTGTTCTATTTACATAATGCCCCCTCAACTTTGGCTCCTTTTTATTTTTCTCAATATACTTTTATTTCCTTTTCTATTATTTTGTCAAAATTTTCCAGGCGTTACAGATTTTGAGTCCTTAAATATCTTAAAAGCTGATTTTTAAAAGAGCTGAAAATAACTATAAACTTAAACAGAAGATCTAGAGAAAACTATGTCAACTCTAAGCATGAACACACAAACTATAGAACTCAAATCAAGGATCTCATTACCAAGTTACCTGAATGCTAGGCTGAGCTTGTGATCAGCAAAGCCAGGGCAAGAAAATATGTTCTTGAATAAGAGACCTTCAGAACATTAATTCTCATCCTTGCATGCAAAGATTTGTTATCAGAATAAGTAGGGACTAGGATCTACTGAGATAGCTCATCCACACACTCTGCTATCTATAAGATCTCCAAGGTGTGTAACTTGTCAAGATGATCTTTCTTTCATAGACCCAATTCAAGAAGAAGATGAAGATGAAGAGGAGATAGTGAAGGATGGATCTTAGATGAGTGAAGAAGATGATCCTTAGAAGGAACACTAATCTCCTAAGGAGAGAAAAGAACTAGGGATGACCAAGTCCAAGAGAAAGAACTTGATCAGAGCAGCCAAGCGAAAGTCAAAGAAGGATCAAGATATCAAGGTCACCTTTAAATCCAAGCAGAAGCAAGTCTTTATCTCTGTAGGATTTGAAGTGGTAAGTACCGAAGACTCAACTATGGACTCTAGTTCTAGGAGTCCTATTTCATGTCCAACTCATCCCTATAAAGAAAAGGAGGCTGATCAGTTGTGCACCACTGATGCACACCTGAATCATCTAGTTTCAAGAGCAAGCATCACCCTAAGAAGCATGCCTCATCATCTATGAAGATGAAGATGGAAGTGGAAAGGTGATCAAGCTCAAAAGAAGACTTCACAAGGAAGCCAACTGAATGTATCATGTGTGGTAGTACTTCTCATTTTGCTAAGGATTGCATCTAAAATTCTAAAAGTACTAATCACATGACTAAGAAGAAAACTTCTGAGAACAAGAAGAAGAAGATAGCATCAGAAGGAAAATCTTTTCCTTTTAGAATCTCCAAAGTGAAGAAGAAGACAAGTGAAAACTTGCATTCGGAAGAAAATTTGGTCTTGGAAGAAAGGAATGCTTTTGAATTATTGAAGTCTGCTACAGTGGATGCAAACTCTTCTGAAGGTCCGTTCTCCAAAATTCCAAAGTCATCAAAACTTTCAAAGTGTTGAAGGTCAAGTCTAGTCTTCCAAAGATGGTGTGTAAGATAAGGGAAGACCACATGACTGAAAGTTCTTCATCAACAACAGCAAATGATCCTCAGTCTTCATATAGGATCAGTCATTACTGCATTGTCTTCAGTCCACTTTGATAAGCCTAAGACCAATGAGTCTTGAGTTTCCAAATGTAACTAACCATCTTTTTTTGTACAGGGACAGCTAAAGACCAAAGAAAATGTATGGATCATTGATAGTGGTTGTTCCAGGCACATGACATGTAATGGTTCTTTGCTTCAAAACATTGAGAAAATTGATAAAGGGCCAGTTGCTTTTGGTGGAGATTCAGGTGGTTACATTACTAGAAGGGGCAGGGTCATAAATGGTAAGCTCAGCATTAAGAAGGTAAACTTTTTCTAGGAGCTTGGGTGCAATCTACCGAGTGTATCCAAATTGTATGATCAGAGACACAACATTATATTCACTGAGCATCAGTGCATTGTTCTTAAGCCCGGGGTGGTCATTCCTCAAGAGCATATCCTACTTAGAGCCCCCAGGAAAAGGAACATGTACAAATGGATTTGTAGGAAACATTTCCTTCAGGAGAAGTTTCTTGCTTTCTATCTAAAGCAAATAGTGATAGGTCTTTCCTCTGGCATAAAATAATGTGCCATGTAATCTTTAAAGACATGAATAAATTAATTAAGAATTATTTGGTAACTGAAATGCCAAAGAAAGAGTTTCTAAGTGACGACCATTGTGTTGCATGTCTGAAAGGGAAGCAACACAAAGTGTCTCAAAAGCCAAAGGAAAGGAACTCCTTCACTACACCTTTACACTTATTACATATGAATCTCTTTGGCCCCACCAGTGTAATGAGTCTAGGAAGGACCTATTATTATTTGATGTATCACAGATTATTTCACAAGATTCACTTGGGTTTTCTTTCTTAGAACTAAGGATGAGACTCTAGAGATCTTGAGGAACTTCATTCTGAAAATTGAGAATCAATGTGATCGTAAGGTCAAAACCATAAGATGTGATCAAGGAATCGAATTCAAGAACCAAATCCTTGATACATTTTGTGATGAAAAGGGTATTATAATACAATATAGTGCTCCAAGGACTCCTCAGCAAAATGGTGTTGCTGAGAGGAGAAACAGGAAACTTATTAAAGCTACAAGAACCATGTTATCTGACTCTAAACTGCCCATCAACTTCTAGGTAGAGGTAGTTGGCACTACCTGCTATGTGCAGAATAGAGTTTTAGTTGTGAAGACTCATGGTAAGACTCCTTATGAATTGTGGCACAAAAGGAGACGTTTCATTGGTTTCCTTAGATCATTTGGATGTTATTTCACCAACTTGAATACTAAAGACCAAGTAGACAAATTTGCTGAGAAATCAGATGATGGACCCTTCATTGGATAGTCTTCGCAAGCTTAGGCTTATAGAGTATGCAATCTCAAAACTAGAGTAGTTGAGGAGTCAGCAAATTCGACTTTCAATGAGCACACTCCTAGTGTGAAAGGTTCTGGTCCTGATTGGTTGTTTCATCTTGATTTAGTTAACAACTGTTTTAATAAATCTTATGATAATGTTTCAGGATGTACAGGTAATTTATCGACAGGAGATCCTGACCTAAGATTTGAGCTAAGAAGACCAAGCAAGAAAACTACTTCAGCTCCGGCTGTAACTAACCCTTCAAATGGAAATACTATCAACATAACAATGACAATTTCAGCTGATACATCTGAGGTGCCTACAAATTCTAGCTTAGTGGCACAGAACTCAAATGAAGGAGTTTCCAATGTAGATGGTAATGGAAGTGGTGATAGTGATCAAGAATTTCTTGATACTGACAACCACTCCATAAAAGACAAGATCAATAATGTCACACTCTTATTGGATCAACCTTCTCTTAATAAGTGTGCTGATGTGGTGGGTGACACTCTATTACCTGACTTAATTTCACAAATTTAGATCCGTCCAACCAACCACTGTGATTCCTCAACTAAGAATCTACAAGTCATACCCTACAATAAACATCGTTGGAGATGTTAATACAGGGATGGGAACATGAGTAAAAACCCATGACAAAAGTGAATCTTTATATTCTTGTTTCTTGTCCCAGATAGAGCCTAAGAAAGGTGATGAAGTTTTGAAGGATGGTAAAGGGTTAAAACAATACAGGAGAAGCTACTTCACTTCAAAAGACAAAGGGTTTGGAACCTATGTCCTCTTCCTCAAGGGAAGAACACAATAGGTACCAAATAGGTATTTAGGAACAAGAAGGATGATAAAGGACTTGTCATCAAGAACAAGGCACGACTAGTGGTTCAAGGATACACACAGAAAAGGGGATTGACTACACAGATGTTTTTGCTCCAGTGACAAGACTTGAAGCTTTTAAGATATTCATTGCTTTTGCTGCATCCAGGATTTTAAGGTCTACCGTTTGATGTCAAGTGTGCTTTCTTATATGGGGTGATTAATGAGGAAGTATATGTCAAACAACCACCTGGCTTTAAAGACCCAGATCATCCTAATTATGTCTGCAAGCTTGATAAAACTTTTGAGGGGCTACACCAAACTCCAAGGAAGTGGTATGAGACATTATCTCTGTATCTCTGTCAGTATGGCTACAAGAAAGGACTATAGATAGTACACTCTTCATTAAAGGAACAACGAATGACTTGATGCAGGTTCAGGTTTATATAGATGACATTATCTTTGGGTCACCTAATCAAAAGCTCTACAAAGACTTTGAGAAGCTATTGAAGAGTAGATTTGAAATGAGTGTGATGGGTGAAATCAATTTCATTCTAGATATTCAAGTGAAGCGGGTTGATAATGGCATCTTCATAAATCAGTCAAATTATGTACAAGACAAACTCACAGGATTCAACTTTACTAACTGTAAGGTTTTAAAGACCCGTGGACTTGATCTTGAGGGGGAGTGTGTGGATGAACATCTCTTCAGGCTATGATTGGGTATCTCATGTACCTCACAGCCAACAGGTCTGATATCATGTTTGCCACATGCATTTGTTGAAGATATCAAGCAAACCCTAAGATGTCACACCTAGTTGCAATCAAGAGGATCCTTAGATATCTCAAAGGTGCTCTAAAACTAGGCCTTTGGTATCAAAAGAATTCTGACTTCAGTCTGTATGCTTATATAGATTGTGACTATGGTGGCTGTAATATGACTGCATAGTCTACATCTGGGAAATGTTAATTCCTTGGTAGATGGATAGTCTTATGGCAATGTAAGAAACAATCATGTGTGTCTGCATCAACTACTAAAGCTGAATACATTGCTGTTGCTAGTGTTGTGCTCATGTGCTTTGGATTCAAAATTAGATGCTAGACTATGATTCAACTTCAAAGAGACTCTCATCCATACAGACAATAATAGTGCTATCTCTATCATAAAGAACCCTGCGCAACACTCAAGGACAAAGTACATCAATATTAGGTATCATTTGATTAGAGATAATTTTAAAAAGTGATTGATAAAACTAGTCAAAGTTAACACAAATGAACAATATGTTGATTTGTTCATAAAAGCTTTTGATGAGCAAAGATTTAAGTATCTTGTATCAGTAATTAGGATGATTAACTTTAAGTAGATTTTCTTAAACTAAACACAAGATTATTTTTAAAACATGTGTGTTCTAAGTTGTCTATATTATCACCTACATAAGCCCAGTTTACGTTGAAAGAAAACTTTTTAAATGTTATTCCATAGAATTCTGTAAATTTTAGAATATTTTCTCTTGGACGACATTAAGTTGCCTTCGGAAGAACATTATGTCTTCAAAACTAATAACTACTTACATGAAATTTACCATCGGAAGAAATTCTGATATATCTTCCAAAGCTCAAATATGCTTCTAAGTACTTATATGTTTTTGAAGGATAATTTTCTTCAGAAAGCAATTAAGCCTTGGAAGATTTATTCTCTTATGAATAAAATTCTTAGTTTTAATCTCTTCCAAAACCAAACATAACGCTGAAGTAAAAATACTCTAAGTATTTTTCTTCCGAAGCGAAAATTTCCATCAAGCTAAGGAATATCTTCAAAAGTCAAAATGTTCAGAAGCTTTAATAAAACTTCCAAAGAAAATTACCTTTGCAAGATTTTTGACATCCAAGAAAACTACCTTTTTGGGTTCTTTTTCAAAGGTGGCACCGACATCCGGAATTCAAAGTTTATCCTCTTGCATTAACTTTGTCCCAAATCCAGTTCATATAAATATACCTTTAATGGTTCCGCCTCTTTCACTTTCTTATTCAACTACAAACTTCATAACCTAAATGCACCCACAAACCACCTTTGTTCTTATCTTCCTTCATCACAAAGTAACTCATAAATGGCCAACCCTGATCCACGAAACCAACTTGATTTCTCCATGGAACTACAAAGGCAACACAATTAGGTTGCTCTGTTAACGTCTGAGAAAGATCCTGGTTTCTTAGATGTTTGCCAGTTCTTAGCTCTATCAAACTACTTCACCTCCGTCACCATAGATCCTCCACCATATGAAGACCATCTCTAAAAGTTCTAGAGGACCTTTCAAAAGGTCATTATAGATGGGGAGAAGGCACTGTCTGCCACAGTGCAGGGCAGGATAATTTTCATCACTCCAGCCACTATTAACACCCATCTCATACTGAATGATTAAGAAGGCAAATTGTCCTTCCCAAAATCTGTTATGAACCAGTCTTTCTGAAAAATGAGCTATGAGGGTGATTACTCCATAAGAACCTTTAAGAAAGGAAACGTCTCCTCCAAGTAGAAATCTCCTCCATGTTGTCATTCACTGTATATCAAACAAGCATGGAGGCTGTGATCAAATTCTAGAGTACCTTTCCTATCTACTCCATAGAATGGTTCAAGGGGTCAAGTTTAGGTATTCTTTATTTGTATATATAAATCTGCTCGCAAACTTAGACTCCTTAGAGTATTATATGTTCCATAGATATGGTCAATACAATCTTAATTGTAAACAGGGCTCATAGTTAAGGGAACAGGTAATGTTCTTAAAATGGGACCGATGAAGCCTAACATCTTTAAAACATTGAAAAAGCCTAATGTGGGCTTCTCAGGGGTAGAAACAGCCCTAGTCCTAAAAATGTTAGAGCTCATTGCTCAAGGTGATAACTTGGCAACACAAGCCAATGTTGAACCCACACCTTCAACATCTGCACCACCCACATATCCACAAATCTCCCTCAGCTACTCAAGAAGATCCAAACAAACCCCTGCACAAACTACTCAGATTGTGTAGGGCCCCATATACTGACGCACACCGGAAAAAGAGGACACTCAAGCTCCCACTTCTCCTGAGGAGCAAACCGCTCCCATTGCTTCATTTATCGGTGCTGAGGTTCCTCATGCTCATCCTGTTGAGCTCATAAATCCAACAGCCTTAAGCCTTAACTCAGAGTCTTAAAACTCTAGTGAACAACCTTCAGGGGAGAGTTACCATCCCCAGCCTTTAGATCTAAACCAACTGCAGGACTGGTTAAGGGATGGTTAATACAATCAGTCTCACAATAAGGAGAGTGTTAGAACACTTAACAGATCAAATAGGGAACCAGGTTTATATGAAAGACACTATAAACAAAAGTATGTAAGAAGACAGAACAAAGAACAAGAAAAAGATAAGTATGGTTTTCAAGAATGTTGTATATTGCTCTCAAGTTCTATTACAAGTGTTACAAAGCATAAGATAAATACAAGAACCTGAGATACTTTATACTACGTCCTACAGCCGGCTATACTTTGAAAGTAAGTTGGATACACTAATCTAGACAATAAGATCAACGTACAGTCAAAAGGCATATTGCCTTTTGACTTGTAACAATGATATGCCATAGCTCACATCCTAATCTATTACGAAAAGGATAAAAGGTATAAAGTTGAAAGTTACAAACTCCAAACCATAATCTACAGTTTACAAAAGCATGGACCTTTTTCACCAACTTATACAAGTTAGTAAGTCTTTAGAGTGGCAGCGGAAAGTTGGTTAGCTTTATGTAAAATTTGATCAGAGAAAGCATATCTTCTTTGTCTTTGAAAGAAATCAGTCTTAAGTCTCTGGTTTCAGAAGAATTTGTCCTTCAAGCTTCGAAAGACTTTGTCTTTGGCTTCAGAAGATTTGTTCTATGGCTTTGGAAGTTTTTACACTTAGAATATTTTCTCTGAAGTATGTACACTTCCGAAGTAACTTTAACTATGTAATTCATGCATGCATGCCGGAAGCTCTTTGGTTACTTTGGTTGCATCAGACTTTCAAGTGTAACCTTACAAACTCCTCCTAGGCTGCTGCTATCAAAATAAAGAAGCATACTCAGATATTGACAGTCCTCATCAAGATCAAGACCATTCCTTTCTTCATTAATTAGTCAGGATCCCTCGGACTCTCATAGTACATTCTCAAGTCATAGAGATCATGAAGAGGAAGATAAAAACATGTCTTCCTAGAAATAGACATCTTTACCTCCATGATCTCTGATGACATACCATCTGTTTGGATTTGCAACAAAAGTCCAGGATAGGATGGGTCTTTCAGCTGCAAGAGGCTCTACTTGTGTTGGAATTGGTTAAGCAGCCTCTTCTTGAGCTACTCTTGAGGTGTGGAGGTGGATGCCTTGGACTTCTTCTTCTTTTAGTGTCCTTCTTCCTGACCATCTTGTTCCTCCTCTTTGATGACTTTAATTGAGAAGATTGATAACTGAAAAGACACCCAAGAACAACCTGGTGTTGAAGGCCATTCTTCTTAGTTAAAGTCTTTAAAGAGGAGGAAAAGGATGGCCATGAAGAGGGATACTAAGAAGAAGAAAAAGTCCAAGGCGTCCACCTCAACACCTCAGGATGAGTCAGGGCATCCTGAGGTAGCTCAAGAACAGGCTGCTCAACCAACTCTAAGACAAGTAGAGCCTCTTGCAACTAGAAGACCAATCATGTCCTGGACTTTTATAGCAAATCCAGACAGATGGTATGTCATCAGATGAAGGAGGTAAAGATGTCTATTTCTATCAAGACATGCTTGATCTTCCTCTGCATGATCTCTATGACATGAGAAGGTATAATAAGAGTCTGAGGGATCCTAACCAATTGATGAAGAAAGGAATGGTCTTGATCATGATGAGGATTGTCAATATCTGAGTAACCTTCTCTGTTTTGGTAGCATCAGCCTTGGGGGAATTTTTAAGGTTATACTTGAAAGGCTAATGCAACCAAAGCACTTCCAGCATGCATGCATGAAGGCAGAGTAGAAGTTACTTCTGAAGTTTTACACATTTTAGAGAAAATATTCGAACTGTAAAATCTTCCAATGCCAAAGACCAAATCTTCTGAAGCCAAAGATGAAGTCTTCCGTAGCTTTAAAGACAAAGTCTTCTGAAGACAAAAGATTGAAGACTGATTTTTACAAGGACAGGGAAGATATGCTTTCTCTGATCAACTTTTGCATAAAGCTGACTAACTTTTTATTTCCACTCTGAAGATTCACCAACTTGTATAAGTTAGTGAAAAGGTCCATGCTTTTGTAAATTGTAGATTATGGTTTGGGGTCTGTAACTTTCTACTTTATACTTTTTATCCTTTTTGTAATATATTAGGATGTGAGCTATAGCATGTCATAGTCACAAGTCAAAAGGCAATCTACCTTTTGACTGTACATTGATCTTGTTGTCTAGATCAGTGTTTCCAACTGGCTTTCAAAGTATAGCCTGTTATAGGATGTAGTATAAAGTATCTCAGGTTCTTGTATTTATCTTTATGCTTTGTAACACTTCTAATAGAACTTAAGAACAATATACAACATTTTTAAAACCATACTTATCTTGTTCTTGTTCTTTGTTTTGTCTTAATACTTGTGTTCTTAGTATCTTTCATATAAACCTTGTTCCATATTTTCTCTATTAAGTGTTCTAACACTCTCCTTATTGTGACACTTATTGTATTGACCATCCCTTAACTGGTCTTGCACTATGTCATACTATGCATAACATATAATAGTTAAAGCGTTTGCAAAAGAAAGTATGCTTTCTCCCCCAAAAAGAAGTATACACAGGTAGGGCATTGAACTCACCTAATGTGTAAGAAGAAATGAAATATGAAGCTAGAAGTAAAGAGAAACAAAGTAGTTTATTAAATCCTAAGTGTTTAATCAAGCACATTGATTTAAGTGTTTTGTAAAATATTAACGTGTTTGACCCAGTTGACCCGTTTAACCATTTAACTCGTTTGACCAATTGGTGACATATGATATGAAATCTTGTCTGCTCAAGTTTAATAACTCATTATTCATGATTCCCATGCAATGCCATTCACACACAGCATCTAATGAACCTTAAGTTCCAGCAAATGCTCAAAGTAGCATAACCTATCATGCAACACATGTGAACCTTAATAGATAACTACCATGCTCATTAAAAATAAAATAATATTAAATTCCTAATCACACATTGAGTTTAATCATGCACTACAAGCCATATGAAGTAACTTACTACTTCACATCCTAAACCCTGCCAATCCTATTAAGTAGGGGCCTTAGATTTACATTTGTGTATGATGCTAATCATCATATTTCCAAACATGAATCATAATAGATAAACAATCATAATATACCATATTGATGAAATATAATTATCAAAGTATAAACCCTAGTTTCTAACATAGTTCCATCACGTCGCATAATTACTTCACAAATGCTAGAATATACAACATTCTAAAAATAGCTTACATACGATCTAACCATTGCACTCTAACACATTAAATGATATCAGTAATCAATCTAACATGATTTTATCACCATAAGCATGCTCAAATTATGAAACTTTACTAAACATGCTAATAAAGTTTCCACTTTGGAAAAGTAATCTTACAACCTAAATTTCATCAAAACAAATCAATGATTCATCAATTACATTCCTAAACTAGTTCATAACAATCATAAGAACATAAGAAACATCAATAGATCATAAATCCCTATGTCCTTGAGAATTAAATTTTCTACATTTAGTAACATATGAACGATACGTTAAATCCATTGATTTTATGCATAAATCACTTAAACTAATAAAATATACTATCAAACTAACACAATAACGTCTTCTAACAACATCAGATTCATATTATCATGCCTATTCGAACTAAGGTTTGTTCTTAGATTAAAAACCATAAAAACTACTTGAAAAATCACCTTAACCATTTTAATGATCAAGAATTGCAAGTGCTATCACGTTGCTTGAGCTTGAAATCGCAAAGTGAGAGGTGTGGGATGGGGATTACGGCCAAAGGGGGGAATGGGGCTAGGGTTTCATAGTTTCCATGTAAATACCCATGCAATCATAATTTCCCCTTTAACCCCTTTTAACTTTTATAAATCGCGAATCTTGTTTTTAAATCACTTTTCATTCCATAATATTTAAACTTAATAAACCAACTAATAACATGCAAATCGAAGAATAACTACCACTCACGAACTTTATATAATTCACATAGTCACGTTGTAAAGCATACTTCATAAAATAACACGTAACACCTTGATTCACTTAAACACATGATAATTGTCAAAATTTTAATCAAGTTAATCTTAGTTAAACCAATATTAATTATTTATTAAGTCACCACTGTTCAACGACAACTAGTGTGTGCTTACAACACATGTATGCAAGACCTAAAGGAACTAACACAATTTTGGTAATGAAAAATTACTGGATGTCACAATTGTTCGGACCGTGTACGTACGGAGTACTAACTGATTCAACGTGAAACCCAGATCAAATAGGTGGAATCCTATTTGATTGGCGATCCAACCAGGGAGAACGTTAATCCAATCAAAACTAACGATTAGAATACGTTAAGAATTGATTAGAAGTGATCAGAAAACGTTCTATGAAGTTGGAAGGGACTCTCTGGACGAACAGGGACGGCTAGGGTTAACAATTCTCGAAGTGTTACATTTTTCCACGAATTAAGTGGTATTTATAGGTTACAGTTTTCATTCGTACGACTGAGCCATGCGTATGGCTCAGTCGTGCGACTGAGTCGTATGATTGATTAACTCGTACGACTGAGTCAGTCTTATGACTCAATCGTGCATTTGGCTCAATCACCTAGTTCAGTCGTGCGACTGGCCCATTCGCATGGTCCAATCATGCGACTGAATCATGAGACTTAGTTAAGCATATTCCTGAACCTTTAACGATACAGAACTATGTCTAACAACTGTAAACCTATATAACATGTTCACATAAGCGTGTAATAATCAATCATATGAATAGATATAACATTCAATAACCAATAAACATTCAACGAAGAGTTTTCATTACATATATCAACCAATACATCAGTGTATCAAAATGAAAGTCAATTACATTTAAGCTCACTAGAACTAGAACTAGGGACATATGTACCAACAAACTCCCCTTGGACTTAGTTCTTTCTATTCTTTGACCTCCTTTGTAAACTCTTCAAACCTTTTGACTCTTTCTTCTTTAGAAACCCCAGCATGAATATTAAGTGCAAAGCATAAGCGTATGACTTGTTGAAACTGAAGTGCTTGCACTATATCCTACGTATCAAAAAACAATGGCCACTTGTACAATGTATAAACATCAGAAGCTGACAAGTTTATGAGCCACATTGGGTCAAACACCCTTATTGTATCCACAGTTCCCTCCCTATCAATGACGGCTTCTCCTGTGCGCCAGTCATAGTACCACCATTTGAAATGGGGTGTAAAGTCTTGTGGCATCTCCCTCAAAGGTATACGAGACATCGTGCACAGAGGGTGCCATTTCAAGACTATCTTTGGTCTGCCAGTAATGGAATTAACCTCAGATCTTCTAATATACCTCGTCACCTGTTGAGGTTTGAAATTAACCCACCTAGTAAGGTATTCTCTTTTCAGTGCAGCCTTAAACCAGCCTGACATCTTCTTCGGGTCAGCGTATAGCAGCTTTAGATGTGCTAGCTGGTTGAGCTCAAAACCGGGGAGAGTCTTTAGATCATGTGGAATCTAAAGTACTCTATTCCCCTCTCCCTCTTTACTGCATAGACGTTAAGATCCTCGAAGTATGCCCACGCTGTGATCTTCCCTGACACCTTCAGATGCTTCTTCACTTTGTAGAGCTTGGTGTAGGTACTTGCCTTTGCTGCAGCGCACTGGGCTCGGATCTCTGAGAAACAAGCCGCCCATTCAGCCTTTCTGATATCTACATCGGTGTCCAAGGCTGGGGCTTGCCTTGTTGATGCACCTGCTTCCTTTTCCTTCTAATTCAGCTTCTCCAGTGTATTACTGTCGAGAGTACTACCCAAATCGGCAAACACAATTCCCTCTCGGTCAGTGTACTCTGGATAATGTTGGGCTGTAACATCTTCAATCTCGATTTCATCTATGTCGTTCAACTCCTCGTCACTAGCCCCATCAAAAGTAGGAGTATTCTTGACGATCTCATCCGGATTCAGCCGGAACATTTCAGCAAGTTGCTCGTTAGTGAGATCATGAATTATTTCTCCTTCTTCAGGAATATAACTCACAGACCTCCTAACGATCCCTTGCAGATCAAGTATCATAGTCAATTGCGACTTGATCTGCTGTAAGGGAGCAACATCATGCTCATCTTGCTGATATGTTAGATCTGCTTGGTTTAAACATGTAGCACAGCAATAATTAGTACATAATCAAGATAATCAAACACTGAATAATAAAATATATACATTAATTATATATCATCAATTAATGATTTCAATTACTAAATTTTAATAAAATATAACATCTAATCTTTACTTTTTCCTTGAATCCTTGCCGGGTCTTCAACAGATGGGGAAGTAGGTGGGGCAGATGATGAAGCTCCTTGGTCTTGTTTCTTCTTCGTTCTTTGCTCTATAGGAAGATCAGAGGCAGCTGAATCGCCTTCATCATCATCATCATCCTGCCTCCATTTTTCTGCTTCATCACCACTCACATCATCATCATCATCACTTTCATCATCTTAATCATCATCCTCATCATCATCTCCTTCCCCGATCTTCAGAGGCTCATCCTTAGATCCCTTTAGTTTGAGCATGATCTTCTTATTCTCAGCCTCCAACTCCTCCAATTTCTTAACAGATTCATCCTTGTGCTCTTGGAGTTTGGCGATCTGCTCTGCCTGCTGTGAGATCTGCTGAGCTTGGGAAGCATTGAGCTCCACCAGCTGACATAGCTGTGCAGTCTTCTCCTTATCAGCGGCTAACATCTTCAGCACCATCCTGTTCAGTGCTGACAGCTGTTCCTCTACCCCAATGGGGGGTAGAGTAGATCCGGTGGGGTATGTGAAAGGGTCGGCTTGGTGGCTGGTGGTGGTAGCAGTGGCTGTGGTGAATATGGGTGGTGGTGAATGGATGGGTGGTGGTGAATGGATGGGTGGATAGGTATGAGGTGTGGTTATGGAAGGTGGAGTAGTAGTGGTGGGAGGTGTAGTGGTAGTGGGTGGTGTAGTGGTAGAGGTGGTGGTATGAAGTGTGAATCTCGGCCGCTTCCCCTTCTTACCGTAAGGCTGAGCCATCCTCTTCTTTCGAGTCCCCTTGGACCCGGAGGCTCCCCTAGGCTACTGGGCTGGTCTGGGGTGTATGATGGATCTGAAATAGCCTCCCCAGACCCGCCCGGATGTCCATCAATAGTCATAATCCCCCTCTCAGTGGCAACCACCCGGCTGCCCACCGTCCGAGTCAGCGGCTCCTCGTCCGACTCCTCCTCTTCATCAGACTGGAAGTCCTGATGGAACCCCGCAGTCTCTAAATCACCTTGTGGAGATGGTGGAGATATAACATCAGCAGTAGTGGTCTGAGTATAAGAAAGACCTGTATCTCCACCATCACCACTATCATCATCATCAGAGTCATCATCAGGTAAAACTATCTGCTCTGTATCAGACTCACTATCATTGTAGCGCCACTTTCGCCTAGCTGGCGCCACATAGTCCTTCCGGTCCAGATGCCCGAATAATCTCCTTATCAGGGGCTTCACTTGCTTGCCCCGGTACACCTTCATACGCCCTAGTGTTGTGTCATCCATCACCTCGAGGACAACAGCATCCTCCTTCTCCTTAGGCAGCGAGGGGAGCTTCTGAACTATAATCATCTGCAGAAAGCGTTGGTACATGCAAAAGCTTTCTTTCCCCTTCGCCTCAATGTTCTCCACCAGGTAGGTGAAGATCATCCTCGAAAAGCTGAATGGATGATTCAGCACCAACACCACGTAGGCATTCTGCATCTGATTGGAGAGCTCGTCGAAGCCACCCTTCCTTGAGGCGATGCATCTCAGTAGTACATGGGCTAAGTATTTGAAATGGGGGCACAAGTTTCTCTTGTTGAGCATACTTGAATTGATGTCCCCCGAGTACTTAGCCCTCATGAAGCAACCTCGAACAGTAAGGGGATGTAATCGAGTGGGGCAGTCAGCATGATCCCCGAACTCCAACACTGTCCTGATATCTTCCTCTGAAATCTCTATGGCTGCCCCAAATATGGAACTCCTGATACGATGGGGCTCAGAGGACCTATCAACTACAGCGCTTTCCAAGAAAGCCTGTTGTACTGATCTATAAGGTGTGCACTGTGTCAAGATAGCTCGGAATATCCTCGATCGACGTAGAAATGAAATAATGTCGGCAAACTCCGTAACATTACGGGATGAGAGATCAAGATGAGCACAGATGTTGTGCTTAGTGCTCATCATCCACTGACTCGCCATCTGTGACACAAAGTAAATAAACATTAGTACGTGCCAAAGAATACCAATTTTGTTCCATGAACTTGAAAATTTTGTTCAGTCGTGCGACTGAGCTGAGCGACTGAGATCTAGTCATGCGAATGAGCTGTGCGACTGAGATCTAGTCGTGCAAATAAGTTGTGCGACTGAGTTCTAGTCGTGCGAATGATCTCATACGTACGACTGAGTCATGATACTGGACTTAGTCGTACGTTCTCTCATGTGTTTACCTCAGTCGTACGATTGAGCTCATACGCATGGTTCAGTCGTGCGACTGAACCATTCGTCCATCTCAGTCGTGCGGTTGAGCCATTCGCATAGCTCAGTCGTGCGATTAAAGTTCATCAGGGTGTCCAATCGCATGTCCGACTGTTTGTTCATTTAAAATCAATTTTTGAGCAATACTTGATGTTAAACGTTGTGGATTGACTCATTAGGTTAGCAGATGACGGACTAAACCTCTAATAACTTTAAATTGATCAAAATGCTTAGTTTTAGTGGTTTATTAGTCATATTTAGGTTCAGATAACATTAGGTCATAATTTCGATCTGTTAGACGTGTAGTAACTGTTTTTTCGTACTAACAATGTCGCGCAGTACCTGTATAATCAAAACAAATCGTCAGATAGAGTCAAACAATGGTCTATAAAGATCAAATGAATTTTTTGGCAATAGGACTTGTGTCGTGCGTCTGAGAGGCGATTTGGGTGAATGAAACGACTGTGACCGACTCCCTCTCTTTTTATACTAGGGCAACCTTCAGTCGTGCGACTGAGCCTAGTCGCATGATTGATTCGTGCGACTGAGCTTCAGTCGTGCGACTCGCCCATACGGTCACCTCCAATCATACGATTGAGGGTTATTCATGCGACTGTCACAGTCGGTCACCTCTAATCGTGCGATTGGGTTCATTCGTATAGTCCAATCGTACGACTGGTCCATACTTATGGTCTAGTCGTGCGAATGGATCATACTTATGAAATTTTGACTTTTTGACCATTTGACACTTAGCCCCTTATAACAGTAGATAAAACATTTTGAGCTGTTTATCATCTGAGACATGACCATTTTAAATTAAAGAACCTTTAATCACCTCAGACGTGATCCATTTATCCAACTGATCACCTCAGACGTGATCCATTTATCCACCTGATCACCTCAGACGTGATCCATTTATCCACCTGATCACGTCAGACGTTATCCATTTATCCACCTGATCACCTCAGACGTGATCCTTTTACTTCTTCAGAAACAAGTGATTCAAGATTAACTTTAACTTCATTTTGTGACATTTACAGAGATGAATAACATAGCACAATCCGACGCTGACACACTTTACAAATAACTTGAAAACTAAAACTAAGTAACAAAATAAATATGTTTTTGTGATTTTGTTAGGGTAGGGTAGAATAGCCTATTAGCATTAACATCATTTCTAAGACAGATTCATATGGAATCAGACAGGCATAAACATAATTACTTGGAACTTTTATATATATATATTGAAATGGAAACTAACATATTTACATATCACAGTTTTTCACTCAACTAAGACTTCTAAGCTCTAACTGGAAATCATGCTTGATCTGACATGTAACACACATTGATTTTGAACATCATGCAGTGCAGTCACGACGATTGTCAGTATACTTGTCCACTTAAATCCATACACAGATTTTTGACACACGCTGGTGATTAATTAGGTGAATTAGATCAACAAGTATTTGTTTGTCCCACAGGTATATGGTAATCAATCTTCCTTAGAAGATTTTTGAGCGGTCCAGGGAATAAGAAGATTTGGTTCTAAGAACTATCAAAGAGATGCTAAGCCTCAGATCAGTGCCATCGCACAGCAGAGGGGCGCAAACAATAATGAATTCTTAGAACGGATAGGTTATGCCAAGCCTCAGGTCAGTGCCATCGCACAGCAGAGAGGCGCAATACCTATCTTCTTCTTAGAGCAATATATTATAATATACATTTTTTTCAGTGACGTTCATCTTTTTGCTCTATGTTTTTCGGGTCTTTGCACACACTTGTGGCATTCAATTGCTCCTCACCCCTTATTGGAAATTGACTGATTGTGCGAACCAGGGATACCATGGGAACCCACACCTTGTTGATTGATTTAATTATAAGTTGAATCACCAATGATGTCTACTAGTCTATTGTGTTGAATCTATCGACATATCGTATAATGAACTAGCACCTCCCTAGATCTACTCTCTCCAAGTAATTACAGTAACAAAGAAGCGTACTATCATTTTCCCAAATTGTTATATTTAGACTTCTCTGACTAATATTTTTCTGTGATTTAATTAAACTTGCAAAAATTGAAAATCTTTTTGGTGTTCCAAGTAACTCGACGCCTGTGTACTATCACTTTCCATTGTATTGAATCTCATTCTTAATTTTGTTATTTTTTGCCTTTTTAGCTTATCTGCCCTCCCCCCACCCCCTTTTTTATTGTTTTTTATTTTATTTTTTTAGGTAAATAAATACTAAAACTAAACTAATCTCCCCTAAAATTCTAAAACCGAAAATCTTTTTGTGTTTTGGATTTTTGTTTTTTTTAAGACAAGGAAACTAAAATAAAAAAAATAAAAAATAAAAAAAACTAAACAAGTATCAGACTAAGCATCTGTGCCTTCTGAAATTATGTCACTTTTCTTTTTCACGCCGTTGACCTCTAACAGGTATAAAAATCTGGTTTATCAAATGGTTTGGTGTAGAGGTCAACGCGCTGAAAATCCATGTTTACTTTAATCACATCAATTAAATGTTTTTCATAGCAACCACGTATGAAATGATACTTTATGTAACATCCCGAGCGTTTGAGTCATATGAACTTCGCATTTCATATATTGTCAAACGAGTAGGTAATGACTAAATTGTCTATTTAAAGTTTGAAGTTTTTAGATGAAATTTTTATGTTATAAGAGACCGTTTGAATATAATAATAATATATTATATTAGAACCTGCTCCATTAATAATAATATATTATATTCGAACCTGCTCCGTTTTTTACGAAACTTAGGTTGACTCGTAGAGAAAAATATGCTCGTCACAACGACATATTTGAAATTTCATAATACGTTATATTTTAAAAGTTATAAGAGAAAAACGAGTTAAGCAGTTGAATTAATTATAATAATATAATATTATAATATTATTATATGAAACTTTCACATTGCAATTGAAGTGAATTGAAGTTTCAGACGTCTCAACATGCAATCCCACATCGCCCCAGAAAGTTTTTCACCTGCCTTCTGCTACCTTATAAATAGAAGTCTTAAGGTTGAATTTAGAAGATAAGTTTCTTTGGGAACGCTCTAATATAAAGAGAATCCCATATTCTCAATACCCCGTTGGGTGTTGCTAGTAGTTGTTTTGGTACTCGAGTAGGAGCGCGACTAGGAGCGCGAGTAGGGGAGACTCTACATCAAATTGCCGTAGATAGTTTTCAGGTACGCCCTTGTTTAAGGTTATGTTTAATTATTATTATAGTCGTTATTATTATTAGTATTATCATTGTAGGTTGTATTAATATAGTTATTATTAATATTATTATTATCATCTTTATAGTTATTATTATTATTATAGTTGTTATTTTTGTTGTTATAGTTAGTATTATTATTATTTGTTATTTTTAGTGTTGTAGTAATTATTATTGTTATTATTATTATTATTAGACTTTAAGGTTATCATTAGGGACGGTATTAGGTAACCCCGAGGGTTGTCTCAAGTATGATGGAAATGTCCAAGTTATGCCAACTAGTAGGGGTTGTACCAAAGGGTTGGCATAGGATAAAAGAAAGTGCCCGAATAAAACCAACAAATAGAAAAAGATAACGAATAATCACTAAAATTGTAATGCCCCGATCCCGGGCACCTCACAGTTGATCATTCATTGCACATAAACATACATTTTACAACTATTTTAAATAGACATTGCAGTGGAAACATTCGAAAGAGACATCTCATTTTATCATAAAAGCCTTTGCAAAGCGATACATCATTAGTCAATTAGAAAATAGTCATAAACAGTGACTTTTAGTGGTTAGAGGATTCCTTAAGTAATCCCGTTTATTTGAATCCTCAACAAACACCACTTTGTTTTTCTAAATACATTCAACATTATATATTACAAAAATGTTAACAAAGAAATGTCATCCCAAAAGAGCTGAGTAGCCGCCTCGTGCCATCCTCAGCAACACTACCTGCCAACTGGAAACACATAAGAAGTCAGCGTTGCTGAGTGAGTTCTAGTTTTATAATTAAACATACTTTTCTTTCATTAAAACCGTTCTTACATACATGCGATCACACAACATACGTACACGTAGATAATATTATTACTATCTTCATCATTCATTCATTAGCTTTCATTCATGTACCGCTCATCGTTATCATTCACGTTCATTCGTGAACTCTTTCTTTCGTTCATACATTTCTTACCTTCATTCATACATTCAATACATTCATTCGTACGTTCGTTACATTCATTCATACATTCAATATGTTCGTTCGTATGTTCATTACATTCAGTGACATGTACAATACCCCGAACATCGTGCACTACTGCTGGTGCTGGACCTGTGGTAATCAACCACGAACGTTGTACACTACTGCTGATCCAGTCACCTAGGGTAGGTACATGCACCACTTATCTTTCCACTTTCATTCTGGATCAATGCCATATGCTATACCCCGAACATTGTGCACTACTGCGGATGTTGGACCTGTGATGATCAATCACGAACGTTGTGCACTACTGCTGATCCAGTCACCTGGGGCAAGCGGCAAGGATCCCATACATATGGTCAATCACAAAGACTGACCCCAATGTGCATCCTTCGGGGTAGCTAACCCGCACACCGTTGATCTAACACCTGCAATGGGTGTGCACCTCCATACATTTGCTTGCAAGCCTTTTCTTACATTCATTCGTTCATTCATTAATGCATGCATTCATTCATCATGTTCCTCTTTCATTATCTTTCACTTTACGTTTCTTATTACCTTTGTTTCATTCATTAACCATAACACGTAAAGTCGCAGAAGGATAAACACGTATCGAAAACAAGGAACATCGATATTTACAAATCATCAGTCATTACCATCATATAGGGCTACATCATACTTATCATACATACATCATGCATATACATGCAATACTATCTCTCTCCTCGTACACAATAGCCCTATTTGGGCGATTGGACATACTTCAGTCGCATGGCCTCCACACGACTGGATCATGCGATTGGGCAACTATACGAATGGACATAAAATCGTGCGAATGAACACTATACGAATGGGCTTCTATGCGACTGAACCCTCAGTCGTGCGACTGAGCAGCTATACGAATGGACCTATGCGACTGGACCCTCAGTCGTATGACCTGTCGTGCGACTGAATCCCCAGTCGAGCGATTGAGTTTCAGTCGTGCGAGTGGTCCTCAGTCGCCCCTCAGTCGTGCGACTAGCCCTTCAGTCGTCTAGCCCTAACTGGGCAGCGACTGGAGTTCATCCCGAACTACAGCCGCGACATACGGCCTTCAAACTCTTCCAAACTCATTTCCAGCCCAAATTACCCCTCCTAAACCTTAGGGAGTCATACTAGGACATCATACAAGCACATACAAGTCCAAAATCACTCTCTAAACACATTACATACAATTACACCCAAATGGGTCAAACTCATACATTTCAAAAAACGGGTTTATATATGTTCCAGCCCCAAAATCATTTGAAAACAAGTAAATGAAGGGTCCTAGAACTCACACAAACAAGAAGAAGATGAAGAGCTTCGTTTGGACTAGTCACTCGACGAGTTTCGAGCCCGAATCACCACTTTTCTCTCTTTTTTTCTTATTTCTCTCTTCTTTCTCTCTGCTCTTCTTTCCGAATGAAATTTGCAAGTGTGGGGAGGGGAGATGGCTGCCCCTCCCTTTAAAGCTACAGCTCAGTCGCCTGAGCTCCAGGCGACTGGGCCTTCAGTCGCCCGATCACCATGCGATTGGACACTCCAATCGTGCGATTATCATGCGTATGGAGCTCCAGTCGTGTGAGCTCCATGCGACTGAGCCTCCAGTCGCATGACACTCCAAAAAGTCAAATTTTCGGGTGTTACAAGTCCATCCCCCTTATTTAGGTTTCGTCCCCGAAACCTGTCATTCCTCGAACAAACGTGGGTAATGCTTCCTTATCTCTTCTTCGGTTTCCCACGTTGCTTCGGATCCTTTCCTATGCTGCCACTGTACACGCACCAGAGGAACCACTTTATTTCTTAGCCTCTTCTCCATTCGATCGATGATCGCCACTGGTTGCTCCACATAATTGAGCCGTTCGTCTACCTCGATATCCTCCAGTGGGACAATCATATCCTCGTCCGCCAAACACTTCCTCAGACGAGATACGTGGAAGGTCGGGTAAATTCCACTTAACTCATCTGGTAGCTCCAACCTATAAGCCACCTCTCCTACTCGAGCAATGATTCGGAAAGGGCCTATATACCTCGGGCTCAACTTGCCCCTCTTTCTGAACCGAATGATACCCTTCCAAGGTGAGACCTTCAACATAACCCAATCACCCACCTGGAACTCAATCGGTCTGCGTCGTTTATCAGCATACGACTTCTGTCTGTCTTTGGCTGCCTTTATGTAGGCCTTGATCCTTTCTAGCTTTTCAGTCGTAGCCTCGATCACTTTGACGCTCCCTAATTCCTTCTGACAAATATCACCCCAACAAACGGGTGTACTGCATCTCCAGCCGTATAGCATCTCATAGGGTGGCATGCCAATGCTGGCATGATAGCTGTTATTGTATGAGAATTTAGCTAACGGCAAGTGGTCATCCCAACTTCCCCCGAAATCAATCACACATGCCCGGAGCATGTCCTCTAAAGTCTGAATGGTCCTTTCTGACTGACTATCAGTTTAGGGATGATGAGCCGTGCTAATATGTAACCTCGTCCCCATGGGTGTCACGATCAGACACAATTGACACCGGTACACCATGACGAGTCACAATCTCCTTGATGAAGAGATCGGCCAACCTCTCGGATGAATATGTCTCGCGCATCGGTAGGAAGTGAGCACTCTTCGTCAGACGATCAACAATCAGCCATATAGCATCATACCCTTTCGGGGTACGTGGCAGCTTCCTGATGAAATCCATGGTGATGTCTCCCACTTCCATTCCGGTATATCCAAAGGTTGAATCTTTCCATACGGCTTCTAGTGCTCGGCCTTCACTTGTAGACAAGTAAGGCATTTACTCACATACTCCACCACATCACGCTTCATACCCGGCCACCAATAATCTTTCTTCATGTCTTGATACATCCTTATAGCACCGGGATGAATGGTGTATCGAGTCTTGTGGGCTTCATCCATGATCTTTACCCGTAGATCCCCAAAACAAGGAATCCACATCCGCCCGAATCGGGTTCTAACACCAATTGTGTTTTCACCCAACTACGTGACCAGACCTCTCATTCTTTCAGAGTTAAGATGATCTTATTTCAGTGCCTCATCTTGAAACTCCTTGACTTTCTTCATTACGTCTGAGGTCATAATCAGCTGGTACGCCTTCACCCGAATCGGCTCGGGCCACTCTTTTCCGCTAAGGGCATCCGCCACCATGTTGGCTTTGCCCGGATGGTAATGGATTTCATAATCATAATCCTTTATAAGCTCCAATCATCGCCTTTGCCTCATATTCAAATCCTTCTGCTCGAAGAAATACTTCAAGCTCTTGTGGTCGGTGAAGATGGTGCACTTTGTCTTGTAGAGATAGTGCCTTCAAATCTTTAATGCAAAGACCACAGCTGCTAGCTCCAAGTCATGAGTAGGATAGTTAACCTCATGAACTTTCAACTGCCGGGATGCATAGGCTATAACTTTTCCCCTCTGCATTAACACGCACCCCAATCCCGAATAGGAAGCATCAGAATAAACCACCAGATCTTCACTTCCCTCGGGCAATGATAGAACAGGAGCTTGGGTCAATCTCGCCTTCAATTCTGCAAATGCCTTCTCTTGAGCTTGACCCCATACAAACTTTACATCTTTCCGAGTCAATTTGGTTAAGGGAGAAGCGATTTTAGAGAAGTCTTGAATGAATCTTCTGTAATAGCCCGCTAAACCCAAGAAACTTCGAATCTTAGATGGCGTCTTTGGAGACTTCCATTGCATCACTGCTTCCACCTTTGCCGGATCAACCATAATCCCCTCCGAATTTACCACGTGACCCAAGAACTAAACTTCACGCAACCAGAACGCGCACTTGGAGAATTTAGCATACAACTTCTCCCTTCTCAACGTCTCCAGAACCTCTCGAATGTGACCGGCATGCTCCGTATCACTCTTTGAATAGATCAAGATGTCATCAATGAATACAATCACTGATTTATCCAACATCGGCCGACACACCCGATTCATCAGGTCCATAAAAGCAGTTGGCGCATTGGTCAAACCAAAAGACATGACAAGAAACTCGTAGTGACCGTAGCGCGTGCGAAAAGCTGTTTTAGGGATGTCCTGCTCTTTCACCTTCAGTTGATGGTAGCCCGGTCAAAGATCTATCCTTGAAAACCAACTGGCACCCTGAAGTTGATCAAACAAATCAACGATTCTCGGCAAGGGGTATCAGTTCTTTACCGTCAACCTGTTCAGTTCACGGTAGTCGATGCACATCCACATACTAACGTCTTTCTTCTTTACAAACAGGACCGGAGCACCCCAAGGTGAGATACTCGGTCTAATGAACCCCTTATCCAACAGCTCTTGCAACTGCTCCATCAACTCTTTCATTTCCGTCGGAGCCAATCGATACGGTGCTTTGGCAACAGTTTGGCCTCCTGGTATTAGATCAATCTGAAACTCAATCCCTCGGTCAGGTGGCACCCCCGATAAGTCTTCAGGAACACATCTGGAAAGTCACACACCACCGGAACATCGGATAGTTATGATGTTTGCGTTTCTACATCCTTCACATAACATAAATAGGCGCTACATCCACGCCTCATACACTTTCCCGCCACCGCCATTGAGATCACCTTCGGAATCTTCATGACCCGATCCCCATAAACAGTTACCGAACTCCCGTCAGGCGCTATCAAACGAATCATCTTCTTTCGACAAACTATATTCGCCTCGAAGTCCGCCAACCAATCCATCCCAAGCACCAAATCAAAACCAGCCAAAGTCATCACAAATGGTCTAACCGGAAATTTGCGGCCCTCTAATTCCACATCACAACCCTCTATCACCTCGGAAATCCTGGAAGACTTACCTATCTTAGATTCTACATCAACGGTACATCCACACGTCTACTACTAACAGGCAGTTTGGCACAGAAAGCAGCAGAAATAAAACTTCTACTGACGCCCGAATCAAATAATACAGAGGCTCGAGTTTGGTTCACCGGAAACGTACCGGACATAACATCAGGGTCCGTCCTAGCCTCTTCCTGCGTCATCGTGAATGCCCTGGCGCTTGCCTTCGATCCTTCATTCCCCGTCTTCTTCACGCCGGAACTCTCAGACCTCGGCTTCTTGCAGTCTTTATTCATATGGCCACTCTCCTCACAGTTGAAGCACCTCATGCCCTTACACTCTCTAGCCATATGACCAGGCTTCCCACACTTAAAGCAGACATTTAACCCCATTCTGCACTCCCCACTATGCTCCTTTCAACATTTGCTACACCTCCTCAGTCCAGTACCCGGTGTGGCTACACGACGGTCATCCACCCGTGCCTTTTTGTTACTCGTCGAGGCATCACCCCGACCAAACCTCTTCCCGTTCCAATTCCTGTCACCACCCTTCCTATTACCATCAGCCACCACCACCACTGCCCTTTCATCATACAGTGTCCCCGCTAAGTCCACCGCAACCTAAAGGTGATTGATCGGGCGGCGATCATAGGCCTGCGAATATCCGCCGGCAAACCCTGAATATACCTCTTAATCTTTCGCGTCAGAGGAGTCACCTGATCCGGCACCAGACGTGCCATCTCATTGAACTTCATGGTGTACGATTGGTGGGTCATCGTCCCCGCCTCCAGCTGCAGGAACTCTCTCTCAACTTTATCCATCTCCCGATGAGGACAGAACTCCTCGATCACCAACCTTTTCAGCTCGGACCACTTCATTTTTCCAATGGCCCTGCTACCCTCGGCTTGGACTATGTTGTCCCACTAACATAGAGCCGAATCCGTGAAAGAGTGGGTAGCGAACTTCACATTTTGGTCCTCCCGGCACTCGCTGATATCGAGGACACCCTCCATTTCTCTCACCCATCGATGAGCAACAGCAGTAGTGCCATTACCGTCAAAAGTAGGGGGCTTGCACCTCATAAATGCCCCGTAATTATAGCCTCGTGCTGTCTCATGCACAGGCTCCTCCTCCTCATCCTCTTCATCATCAGAAAGAACCGTTTCTAGCCCTGATTGCTCCTGTCTTCCCGAAGACCTATTCCTCTCTTTTCTTTCTCCTTCCCGGACAACCTTTATCACTTCAGTCACCACAGACGGTAAGATCGTCTGCATGACCTGATGCACCTCTTCAACCACCGCCTCTTTTACCAAGGCTCTCAATTTGGCGCTCTCGTCCACACCCTCCTGATGAGGGTCTCGGTTTCTTCATGAACCACTTTCTCCACCCTAGGTCTTCCTCTTGTGGCCCGTGGTTCGGCACCACATCCGCCACCACCTCCACCCCGTGAAGCCTTAGAAGATCTACCACCAGCCATTCTCTATCACACACTGAAAGATTCAAACACCAACATGGTCATTCAAGGGAACAGCTCAGTTTATGTCAAGTATAGCAAGTCCCTAATTACAGTGGCCAGTTGTGATTAGCCACCTACTTTACTCTTCGCACCCCGAGCATTACCTGTCCTGGCTACATCAGTATCTAAATCTAACAGTAACATATAAACACATAACATGCGCACATACTACAAGTTAACATTAAGAAAATACCTGATGGCACGCAGCTACTCAGATTGGCATTTCTTCCCGTTCCGTCCCATTCTCAGTTTAAGTTAAGGTTTATTTTGAAAATTTACCCATTTCACTTAGACTTTGGCTCTGATACCAACTTGTAAGGCCCCAATCCCGGGCACCTCACAGTTGATCATTCATTGCACATAAACATACATTTTACAACTATTTTAAATAGACATTGCAGCGGAAACGTTCGAAAGACACATCTCATTTCATCATAAAAGCTTTTGCAAAGCGATACATCATTAGTCAATTACAAAATAGTCATAAACAGTGACTTTTAGTGGTAAGAGGATTCCTTAAGTAATCCCGTTTATTTGAATCCTCAACAAACCACTGTGTTTTTCTAACACATTCAACATTATATATTACAAAAATGTTAACAAAGAAATGCCATCTCAAAAGAGCTGAGTAGCCGCCTCGTGCCATCCTCAGCAACACTACCAGCCAACTGGAAACACATAAGAAGTCAGCGTTGCTGAGTGAGTTCTAGTTTTATAATTAAACATACTTTTCTCTCATTAAAACCGTTCTTACATACATGCGATGACACAACATACGTACACGTAGATAATATTATTACTATCTTCATCATTCATTCATTACCTCATGTACCGTTCATCGTTATCATTCACGTTCGTTCATGAACTCTTTCTTTCGTTCATACATTTCTTACCTTCATTCATACATTCAATACATTCATTCGTACGTTTGTTACATTCATTCATACATTCAATACGTTCGTTCGTACATTCATTACAATTGGTGACATGTACAATACCCCGAACATTGTGCCCTACTGCTGGTGCTGGACATGTGGTAATCAACCACGAACGTTGTGCACTACTGCTCATCCAGTCACCTAGGGTAGGTACATGCACCACTTATCTTTCCACTTTCATTTTGGATCAATGCCATATGCTATACCCCGAACATTGTGCACTACTACGGATGTTGGACCTGTGATGATCAATCACGAACGTTGTGCACTACTGCGGATCCAGTCACCTGGGGCAAGCAGTAAGGATCCCATACATATGGTCAATCACAAAGACTGAACCCAATGTGCATCCTTCGGGTAGCTAACCCGCACACCGTTGAGCTAACACCTGCAATGGGTGTGCACCTCCATACATTTGCTTACAAGCCTTTCTTACATTCATTCGTTCATTCATTAATGCATGCATTCATTCATCATGTTCCTCTTTCATTATCTTTCACTTTACATTTCTTATTACTTTCGTTTCATTCATTAACCATAACACGTAAAGTCGCAGAATGTTGGACCAAAAGAACCAATGAGCCAAGATCAGGAAAACCTCTAAGTCCCACATGCCACTGCTACAACTTCTGAAGACTCCCATCAGTTACAATGTTCTCTTGCTTGAATGTCAGACTAGAGAACATCTGAAGACTCTCATCAGCTATTGTGTTCTCTTGCTTGAATGTCAAACTCGAGAGCATCTTAGCTCCAGCCTTCTGCTGTTATGACAAAGTCTGAAGAACAAAGTATGAAGATCAAAGAACTGAAGAATATCAGCTGAAGACTCTAAAGTACTGAAGACCAAGTACTGAAGTCTGAAGTACTGATCCTACAAGTACTGAAGACTTCAAGTACTGAAGACAAGTACTGAAGAATCAAAAGCTGAAGAACTAAAGAACTGAAGACCTTCTACTGAAGCACAAAGTCTGAAGACAAAGACTGAAGACAACAACTGATGATATCTACTGAAATCATCAGTTGTTATATCATCTGAAGCCAAGTCTGAAGACCAAGTACTGAAGACTCAGAGTTTGTCACAACAACTGAAGAAGTCTTCTTCAGTTGTTGTAGTGGTTTTTTCTTTTTCAGTAGTTTATTTTGTTTCAGTAGTTGTACAACAACTGAAGAGCATGTTCTTCAGTTGTTATAGTATCAGTAGTTATAAACGACTGAAGAGTTTGTTCTTCAGTCGTTGTAGGATTTCAGTAGTTTACTTTTGTCAGCACTTAGGAACTTTTGTAAGATGTCAGTTGTTGACATCTTCAGTAGTTTTATGTTTTGACAGCTGTAATTTGAATATTCAGTGATGTCAGAAAAGGATATCACTACCATGCTTTTGCCTCCTATATAAGGATGGCAAGCCATACAGTTTTAAATGCCGAAACGTGCGACCAATAGAACATTTATTGCTTCGCAGAACTCTTCTCTCTCTATGTTTATGCTTTAATTGCAATATCTCTTATGTTCTTGCTTTAATTGCTAATTAATGTGCTAAATCCGCTGCAAACATAATCTAATTGATCAACACGAGAGGCTGAGATCCTGTCAAATGGTATCAGAGCAGGTTAATCATTGATCGATCTTACCATTGATCATTTGAAACTGCTCTTTTGATCTCTCAGTTTGATCGAATTAGCAATTTGCAAGAGTTAGTCATAGAGAGTGAGTTTCTGCTGTTTCCGGCCAAAATCTTGAGGTCTTTTGGTGGTTTTGAGTTACGATTGTCGTGTTTAAACTTGTTTTTGACCAACACCTGAGATGACAACACCAACCAATGATCCTCACAATACTGGTTCCGCAACCAAGCCTCCGATGCTGGTTAGGAACGAGTATAACATATGGCAAAGACGTATGCTGCACCACTTGGCTGTCAACAGTGCTGGTTGTTGGAAGTCAGTGGTGCATGGGCCATACAAGCCTATGGTGAACGTCCCGGAATCTAATGAACAGGTTGCGAAGAAACCTGAACAGTATTCGGACGAAGATCTAAAGCTGTTTGAAATTGATGCTAGAGCCCATGGAATTTTAGCCATGGCCATTCCAAACGAGATATATTCAGGGCTCTTGCATCATGAGTCTGCTCATGACCTATGGGTTGCTCTAAAGGAACAATTTGGAGGAACTGATTCGGTCTTAGCAAACAATAGGGAAATCCTCGCCCAACAATATGAGACTTTCTCATATAGAAAGGGTGAGACTCTGACCCAGCAGTTTGAGCGGTTCTCTTGTTTGATCTCAGAGCTGAAGATGGTCAAACAAGAGTACACCAACAGCCAGATGAACAACAGGTTCCTCAGGTCACTTCCTGAGAGATAGGACACATATACCATTGTCTTACGCTCTAGTGCTGACCTTGACACTCTATCTCTCACCCAACTTCATGGGAAACTACTCACTTTTGAGAGAGAGGTAGAGCAAAAGAGGAAGTTGTCATCTTCTGGCAAACTTGCTGATGACTTTGTCCAAGGTAATGTTGCCTTGATAAGTCATGAGTCAGAATATGCTTCATCAGAAAGTTCTTATGATGAGCATATCGATTTCTCTACCAACTCAGAACAAGCTTTTGTTGGTGTTAGTAGTTCAGGAGGTGGTGGTGACAACTTGTGTTTTCTGATGGAGGATTTGAAGGGCATTCCAGATGATGATCTGGAAGAGATGGATATTTTGAACCAAATGGCAATGATAAATATCCGCTTCAGAAGTTCTACAAAAGAACTGGTAGGAAATTCCCAGGACTCTCTGGCAAAACCAAAGTTGGTTTTGACAAGAGCAAGTTGAGGTGTCACAAGTGCCAAAGGCTTGGACACTTTGCAAGAGAGTGTAGATCAGCTGGATCTAACTCATCTGCACCCTTTGTTACTTTTCCCAGCAATAGCTCACAGCACAAAGGGCAACCTTCCTACAGTTCTCCCCATCCATCTCAAGCACAAGCACCACCTGCTTATTTTGTGCCACAGGGTTATATGCCTTATCCTTACCCCTGTTACTACATGCCTCAGCCTGGTCAACCTCAAGCACCCCCGGCTCAACCACCTCATGCTCTTCCAGAGCCTCATTCTTCCCAATCTCATCACCACACACAACCTCAACAACAAAGCTTTTTCACCCCAACTGCTGTTGACTGGAGTAGTCTACCAGAAGAGCTATCTGGTCAGGAACCACTACTCCAAGGTGCTGGTCAACATGGTGGTGATCAACCTTTTGGAAATCTTGCTCTGATGGCCCTTGATTCTGCTGAAGGGTCATCATCCAATGCCTCATCTCAGGTATCCACTGAGGCAAAAGCCAAGCTTTGTTCAGAGTCATGCATAGCAGCATTTGCTTCTATTAGAGAAGCAAATGTAGCTTTAATAGATAAAAATCTTGAGCTTGAGCACACTATTTCCAAAAGAAAAGCTGATTTTGAGGTTGTTCTAAAAGATAAAAATGATGAGATTTACAAGCTCAACTGCCAAATCAAAGATAGTAAAGCTAGGGAAGATGTACTTCTAGAGAAGTACAAGGACCTCAAGGAAACTCTTGCAACCACCCAAGTTGAGTGTGATCGATGGGTGCAATCTTGCAAGGATTTTGAAATGCTTCTTAGCAAGCAAACAGCTTCCAATGTGAAGTTTGGCATTGGTTATAATCACACTGCTCCTCCCACAGACTTCATTTCAAGAGCAGAAGTTGAATCTGATGGGGAGAGCAATAACCAATCCTTCTCATCATGTGACTTACTATCCTCTGAATCAGCATCATCAGAGATAGACTATCACATGACCAAAAGGCTGATCAACTCAGAAGTTGTCACTAGAAGTACTGAAGGTACTGGAGAGCAAGTGACAACATCTGAAGTTCAAACCTCAAATACTGTTAGCACTAAAGAGAAGAAAACTAACAGTAGGAAAGGTTTGAAGACAGCTAAAGAGGATACCAGGAAAGCAGGCACTAGGAAGAAAACTGCTAGTACTGATGACAAACAGCTGAAGAACAAGTCTTCAGCAGTTAAATCCTCTTCAGCTGATGATCAGCATAAGATGAAGAAAAAGCCATGTGAGATATGTGGCTTGTTCAATCATCTTACTGATGAATGCTGGTACAAAAGGGGTTCCAAACTCAAACATAAGGAGCAAATTACTGAAAGCATCAATAAAATGAAGAATGAGTTTGAAACCAAGTTTGTGCTGGCAACATCCAAGCCTGAAATCCCTAGGGCCAAAGTTAAATCCAAGAAGGTAGGGATTACTCAGGCAACAGCTGAGGTTGCTCAGAAAAAGATGGTACAACATAGGAACTCATCATCAGCAAACTCCAATATGTCTGAAGAGCTGAAAGCCCTATCACAGAATCAGACACAATTGGTGATGATGGTTCAGCAGCTAGTGGGAAGAGTCAACCACCTAGATGCTCCTGTGTTGAAACCACAGAAAAGGAAGTCCAAGCCAAAGGGTTCCTCTTCTGTACCATCTTCTTCACCTCAAGCTGTCACTCACAACACACCTGTTAGTGCTACACCTGTAGCTGAGAACAGACCCAAAGCCAAGCAGGTTTGGGTCTCCAAGACAACTAACACATGGTTGTGTTTGCAGGGTTCTTCAACATGCCATAGAAGCATCTGGTATGTAGACAGTGGAGGATCCATGCATATGACTGGAAGCAGCTCCCTTCTTAATGACTACTCTCAAGGAAAGAAGGATTTGTTTCTTTTGGCAATGATGCAAAGGGTTACATCGTCGGAAAAGGCTTTGTTTCCAACGGGGAAATAAGGTTTGATGATGTTAACCATGTGGAGAATCTCAAGTACAATCTCTTGAGTGTCAGTCAAATGTGTGACAAAGGCCATGTTGCCCTTTTCACAAGCCAGAACTGTAGGATTCTGTCATCCAAAGTTCTGAGTTTGATTGACAAGGCATTGGATGAACACACTCTCCTGAAGGCCAACAGGACAGGAAGAGTGTATGCCTTAGATCTTTCCAAAAAGATGGATCTAAAAGGCCATCCTTGCCTATTCTCCAAGGCATCTCCTCAAGAGTCTACACTATGGCATAGAAGGCTGGGTCATGTTAATTTCAAGAACATGAATCAGCTTATAAGCCATGGTTTAGTAAGAGGATTGCCTCTGAAGGAGTTCAAGTGTGAAGATGACTGCACTGCTTGCTTGAAAGGAAAACAACACAAAGTTTCATTCCCTTCAATAGAAGAACCTAAGTCCACTGCCTGCTTACAACTTCTGCACATGGATCTCTTTGGTCCTGTCAGAGTAATGAGCATGGCAAAGAAGAAATACTGCCTGGTAATTGTGGATGATTACTCCAGGTTTGTATGGACTTTCTTCTTGCACTCCAAGGATGAAGCAGCAAAGACAATAATGAACTTTGTGTTACAAGTAGAAAAGCAGTATTCCCTACAGGTCAAGTGTGTGAGGAGTGACAATGGAACAGAATTTAGAAACCACACACTTGATGACTTCTACCTGTCCAAGGGAATTAGAAGGCAGTTTAGCATTCCTAGAACTCCTGAACAGAATGGAGTGGTGGAGAGAAAGAACAGGACCCTCATTGAAGCAGCAAGGTCAATGTTGGCTGACTCAGGGCTGCCACTGACCTTTTGGGCTGAAGCTGTCAATACAGCTTGCTATGTACAGAATAGAGCTTTAGTAAATAAGAGGTTGATGAAGACTCCCTATGAAGTTCTTCATCATTTGGCCCCTCTTATTTCATTCTTTAGAGCCTTTGGGTGTCCTTGTTTCATTCTCAACACTAGCAACCCACTCCATAAGTTTGCTAGTAAGGTGGATGCAGGGTACTTTGTTGGTTATTCATCAACTTGCAAAGCATACAGAGTCTTCAACTGTAGAACCAAAGGGGTTGAAGAAACTTTGCATGTTAAGTTCAATGAATCTCCAAAGGACAAGATTCCACAAAACCCTGTGGAGCTGTTTGATCTGGACATACTGCAATATGTTCCTTATCAACCTCCATCTGTTGAGCCTGTCAACAGATCTCCACCTGGTGGTACTGAGGATGATGAAGTCAGTACTCACCTCTTCAGTTCAGTGACAACCTGCCTAATTCCACTGAACCTGATGCTCCTGTAGCCTCAGCAGCTCCATCCACTACAAATGCTGATGAGATTTCTGCTTGCTCTACTTCATTTGAGCTGCCATCCTCTACATGGTTTCAGGAATCTCCATCACCATCTGTTGCTGCTGATGGGTCTACAAACACTTGCACAGATATCATAGTTTATCAAGAGCTCAAGAATCACCCCACTTCACAAATCATTGGTGATATTCATGCTGGAGTTTCAACCAGGAATCAATTGTCCAACTTCTGCTTCTATGCTCTCTTCATCAGTCAGCAAGAACCAAAGAACTATCATATTGCTTTAAGAGACAATGGATGGGTGGAAGCTATGCAGCTTGAGCTACTTCAATTCAAGAAACAGCAAGTGTGGGAGCTTGTTCCATTACCCAAAGGTAAGTGTGCTATAGGCACCAAGTGGGTATTCAGGAACAAAACAGATGAGAAGGGCCAAATTGTCAAGAACAAGGCCAGACTGGTTGTTCAAGGGTTTGCACAGGAGGAAGGCATCAATTATGATGAGACCTTTGCACCTGTGGCAAGACTGGAAGCAATCAGACTGTTCTTAGCTTATGCTGCCTTTCACAGTCTTAAGGTTTATCAAATGGATGTCAAAAGTGCCTTCCTATATGGAAAAATCAAAGAAGAGGTTTATGTGTGTCAACCACCAGGCTTTGAGGACAATAAACATCCTGATTGGGTGTACAAGCTTGATAAGGCTCTTTATGGGCTGAAGCAAGCACCTAGAGCCTGGTATGAGACACTCTCAACCTTTCTTCTAGAGAATAAGTTCACTAGAGGCACCATTGATAAAACCTTATTCATCAAGACTGTGGGACAACATAAGCTCCTTGTTCAGATTTATGTTGATGATATCATCTTTGCATCCTCTGATCCAAAGTTGTGTGATGAATTTACAAAGCTTATGAAGCTGAGATTTGAAATGAGTGCTATGGGAGAATTACAGTACTTTCTGGGCTTGCAAATCAAACAACTGGATGATGGAATCTTCATCCATCAGTCCAAGTATACCAAAGAGTTGTTGAATAAGTTTGATTTACAATCCTGTAAGCCCTGTTCTACTCCCATGAGCAGCATCACACAACTAGATGTTGATCAGAAAGGTAAAGCGGTTGATGAAACCCTTTACAGATGTATGATTGGGTCCTTGATGTACCTTACAGCTTCTAGACCAGACATCATGTTTTCAACATGTGCTTGTGCTAGATTTCAGGCTGCACCTAAAGAATCCCATTTGATTGCAGTCAAAAGGATCTTTAGATATCTGCAAGGTACCCAATCACTAGGACTTTGGTATTCAGCTGGGCATTCATGCAAATTAGTTGCTTTCTCTGATAGTGACTATGCAGGATGCAAAGTCACCAGAAAATCCACTTCTGGTGGTTGCCAATTCCTAGGCAATTGTTTAGTTTCTTGGCAGAGTAAGAAACAAACATCAATTGCTACATCCACTGCTGAAGCTGAGTATATTGCTGCTGCAAGTTGTACCTCTCAAATACTCTGGCTTCAGAACCAACTTCTGGATTATGGCATTACTGAGACTAAGACTCCATTATTAATGGATAGTGCTTCAGCTCTTTGTATTGTTAAGAATCCAGTCCAGCACTCTAGGACCAAGCATATTGAGATCAGACATCATTTTATCAGGGATTGCTATGAGAAAGGTCTGATTGATCCTAAGTTTGTGCCTAGTGCTGATGAGCTTGCAGACATTTTTACTAAGCCTTTAGATAGTGCCACATTCCAAAATTTGGTACTAAGGCTTGGTATGCTGCAACTTGAATGATTTGACCTATGCTGGTACTATTAGTTCACAACTACTGAAGAGCAAAGGTCAAATATAAGTACTGATGAGTAATTTAGTCTTCAGCTCTTCCCAACTACTGAAGACTAAACTGACTCAAAGTACTGATGTACATTATTTATTGAAAAACAACTGATGTAGTGAAGTGGATTACAACTACTGATGTATGATTTTCAATAAATAAGTACTGAAGAACAAATTTTGCTCACAAGTACTGATGTGTAATCTTACACAAATACTGAAGACAATTTGTTCACCAGCTCTGAAGAATTTCATCAGCACTTGTGAACATCTGATCACAAGAGCTGAAGGCATATTCCCAAGAGCTGAAGGGTCAATGAAACATCTGAAAGTCAGCCAAAGAGCTGATGAGTAAATGTAGAGGCTAGTATGAAACAACTGATTTGACGGAAACAGCTGATGAGTAATTTCTCATCAGCTGATAACAACAGCTGATGTTTCATACACAAACAACTGAAGGACAAAACCATGTCTTCAGTAGTTCACAACTACTGACATCAGTAGTTCACAACTACTGAAGGCTAACACCAAGTCCTCAGTTGTTTACAACAACTGAAGCAATACCATGTCTTCAGTAGTTCACAACTACTGATCTCAGTAGTTCACAACTACTGAAGGCTAACACCAAGTCTTCAGTTGTTACAACGTCTGAAGAAGAATACTAGGTCATCAGTAGTCATAACTACTGAAGACTGACAGTAACTCTTCAGACGTTCCCAACATCTGAAGGGCAAAACCAAGGTCTCAGTAGTTTCAACTACTGAAGGCTAACACCAAGTCCTCAGATGTTACAACCACTGAAGGTTAAAACCACGTCATCAGCTGTTACAACAACTGATGACTAACACCAAAACCTTCAGTAGTTTTCTTTCAACCTTTGCCCTACCCTATAAATACCCCACTTTCAGAGCATTTACTCCTCACTTGACCTAATCCTTACAAACCTCTGAAATTCCCATACACCATTAATGGCGAACATGCAACTGAAACCTCGACACAACTGTGTCGCCCACCTTACAAAATCGCCATTATGGCCCAAATTTCACCAAGCCGTCGACCTTATGCATGACTCACCATACAAAACGGCTTTTCTCTTGAACCCCACACTATACACCGACTCCTTGACGGAGTTTTGGACCAATGTCACCGTCCAAACCGGAGAGCAGAATGCCGAGGTCTCCCTCCGGTCCTCCGTCAACGGCAAACCGTGGTTATCACTCCAGCTGCTCTACGCCAAACCCTAGAGCTGGATGATGCCACTCACCCAACTTCCTACTCCAAAGGTACCCTTGATCTTTCCTTCACATCTCATGACTATCAGGGTAACCTCTCCGCCTCCACCTTGTTGAAGAAACACTTTCCTGATCCTCAACGCTTGATCTTCCACATGGTGAATGTATGTCTGGCTCCCAAGACCTCTTCGTGGGACCAGATGTCCACAAGGTGGCAGCAGGTATTGTATTCTATCCTTGAGAAACAACCTTTAAATTTTACTGATCTTTTATTTTTGGAACTCAAGGACATGGCCACAAAACCTTTTTCTAACCGTTGGAACTTATATCCACGGTTCATAATGGCCATGATCGAATACCAGCTTCAGGCTGAGGGACTAGTTGGCACTGGGGTCCCTGCCATGGCTGTTCAAGCTGAGGTATACTCCAGGCACAACACTGACCCCACACTCAAACAGGCTGGCCGGCTGCGAAAACCCACGCAGCTGGAACCCACAGCCTCCACCTCCAAATCCAAAGTCCCCACCAAGCCAAAAGCCAAAAAGAAGCCACCAAGGCTACTCAGGGAGATGAGTCCCCTGAGGATGCCCCTGCCACACAAAGGCAGGATGTGCCTGCTGGTTCGATTCTCCCAGCAGGTACCACGACTCCACCCACCACAACCGCACAGGCTTCCTCTCAACAGGAGCCTGATGCAACCAATTTTGGGGCAACCACATTACTGGGGTCTTCCTCACTTGAGGAGGCTGCCATTGAAGAGCACAGTCCTCCCCATGTGCATACTGCTTCTAGCCCACATACAGAGGAGACCGCCCCACTAAGCCCAACATTGGTTATAGCCAAAGTGCTGACTGATCTGAGCACTCCACCCTCTCCCCAGAAACCTATTCCACTGGGGAGACTCCAACCGAAGAGGGGTGGGCACAAGTGCTGATCAGAGCCCACAGCACAGAGAATCAGTTCACTCTCCCAGTGTGGCTAGGGAGAGAGAACAATCTGGTGAGGCTGCCACTTCCCCTGCATCAACATCTGAGCAGGGTGAAGCTGGTAACATCTCTAAGACCTCATCAGAGGCAATGGCCGATGATGGATCCAATCCGGAGGCCAGAAGTCCCCAGTACCAAGAACAAGGGGCACATGTCATTACTGAGCCACACTCAGGACATGTTCATCCTGACAATGTCAGGAGGTCAGGTGATTCAGCTCATGCTGATGATGACCTGAGCTTCTTCTACGATGTAGTTGCTCAAAACACTATCCTTGAGGATGAGATAAGCAGACTCAAAGAGCTGCTTGCTCAGATGACTCAGGATAGAAGTCCATCTGCCACCACTAACCCACAGATGGCACCTTCACCTGAAGGTCTCACAGACACTGAGCCACTCCCACAAACTCAGCCACCAGCCCCTGCTTCTGGCACTAGCTCTCAGGGACAGAACCCCCCTGAGCAGCTGGATGCTATCCTCCAGAAATCCCTGCCTCTCATCACACCAATCCTTAAAGATATAGTTATTCAAACCCTTGATGAGAGGCTTCCCACATATATACAACCCATGGTGGAGGTTGCCATAACTAAGGCTCTTGCTGATAGTCAAACCCCAACCAATGCAACCAAAAAGGGGGAGACATCAGTGCAAGACAAGAGGAAGAGGGGAGAGGAGGAGAGAGAGGCAGAGAAGAAGAGGTGGTGGTAGAGAGGGAGTTGGCTGAGGAGAGTAGTAGGGTGAGGGAGAAGGGGAAGAGGAAAGTGAGGGAGGTAGAGCATATAGAAGTGGCTGAAATCCAAAAGGATTTCAGTATCACTGATAAGAATAAGGGAGAGGGAAAGAAGGTGGCTGATCCTGATCTAGCAGCCCTTGTCAAGGAGGCTGATGCTGAACATAACCGTTCAATGAACAAAGTCATTGAACAGCTGTTCAGGCAAGGCTTTGACAAGGACACTGCCTTGCTAGATCAAGAGATCAGGAATATGGAGAGAAGAGAGATTGAGTACCGATGGACTACTCATAGCCAAGAGGAAAGACAAAAACTTGAGGCTATGAGTAGGTTCACTTCGAAGTACCTGGGCAGACCAGTCCTTGATGTTAAGGCATGGACCAGGGACAAACTCTTCAATAACCACCAAGATTTGTTCGGCTGGTGATTTTACAAAGGGACTGGTCGCAGAGGCCTTATCTGAAGCCGGTGCTGGGAACAGGACACTGCTAGTCAAGCTAACCAAACCAGCCCTTATCTCTAGGCTGCTAGCAGTGCCTGCCAACACTCCCACACCAACAACCCAACCACAACCCACAAAACCAACTCCTTTACCACCAAACCCGCAGCCAATGATCCACCCTTGAAGAAGAAGAGAAGGGTGCTGAGGCTGCAAGATGAAGAAGAGGATGATGAGGAGGATAGCCTGCCACTCTCAGCAGTTATACCTCTACCCAAAGCCAAACCACAAACCATCAATCCCACCTCACAGCAGGACACTGTGAAGGTTAAGTTAGAAGAGGAGGAGCAGCAGAAAAGACATGATGAGGAAATGCTGAAAAGCATTGACAAATGTTATACTGCTACCACCTCTATAATAAATATGCAGAGAGAAGCTCTGAGGTTATTCACCCTCAGACAAACCTTTCAATATGAAAGGGAGAGGGTGAGAACTTGGTCTGACCCAAGGGTGGCTCACAGGATAGTCAAGAAGGACATGCCTGTGAGATACAAAAGCCAACTAAAGAGAATCGTAGATGAAGAGATCTCTGTGGCTATTGTAATAACACCCTGGGAAATAGTAGATGAATTCGAGAAAGCTTATAGAGCCGGCCAATCACCCTTTTCAATGCTAGATAATAGGGTGGTTAGGAAGGGTCTGGTCTATAAGAAGCTTGAGAATTTTCATAGGAATGAGCTCACTTTGTTGTTAGAGGGTAAACACCCTGATGAGTTTGCATATAGGCAAATCACAACACTTGAGCTCAAAAATGGAAGACAGGTCAAGTACCTCTCAGAGCTGTACGGTCGGGAGGGGTTATTCGAAGGTGAGCCTGAAGACCTGTCCAAAGAAGAACAATTGATCTTTCTTCAGGCTTACTGTAGAGAATCCTACCGGCTTGTACGTGGGAGGTAGATCTCATGGATGGGGCAACAGCTCTGTGTCCAATTCCCCAAGACAGAGCTCCCATCCATACTTAGCCAAACAAACACTTGAGACTACCTCTCTGGCCAGTGCTTATCTGGGTCAACTTCTAATCTGATCTAGAAGGAAATAGACCAATCATTATGCCACCAATAAGTGGGACATCCAATAATTAGAGGTTTTGGCTGCATTGGTTCAGGGGGAGTTTGTTGGACCAAAAGAACCAATGAGCCAAGATCAGGAAAACCTCTAAGTCCCACATGCCACTGCTACAACTGCTGAAGACTCCCATCAGTTACAATGTTCTCTTGCTTGAATGTCAGACTAGAGAACATCTGAAGACTCTCATCAGCTATTGTGTTCTCTTGCTTGAATGTCAAACTCGAGAGCATCTTAGCTCCAGCCTTCTGCTGTTATGACAAAGTCTGAAGAACAAAGTATGAAGATCAAAGAACTGAAGAATATCAGCTGAAGACTCTAAAGTACTGAAGACCAAGTACTGAAGTCTGAAGTACTGATCCTACAAGTACTGAAGACTTCAAGTACTGAAGACAAGTACTGAAGAATCAAAAGCTGAAGAACTAAAGAACTGAAGACCTTCTACTGAAGCACAAAGTCTGAAGACAAAGACTGAAGACAACAACTGATGATATCTACTGAAGTCATCAGTTGTTATATCATCTGAAGCCAAGTCTGAAGACCAAGTACTGAAGACTCAGAGTTTGTCACAACAACTGAAGAAGTCTTCTTCAGTTGTTGTAGTGGTTTTTTCTTTTTCAGTAGTTTATTTGTTTCAGTAGTTGTACAACAACTGAAGAGCATGTTCTTCAGTTGTTATAGTATCAGTAGTTATAAACGACTGAAGAGTTTGTTCTTCAGTCGTTGTAGGATTTCAGTAGTTTACTTTTGTCAGCACTTAGGAACTTTTGTAAGAAGATGTCAGTTGTTGACATCTTCAGTAGTTTTATGTTTTGACAGCTGTAATTTGAATATTCAGTGATGTCAGAAAAGGACATCACTACCATGCTTTTGCCTCCTATATAAGGATGGCAAGCCATACAGTTTTAAATGCCGAAACGTGCGACCAATAGAACATTTATTGCTTCGCAGAACTCTTCTCTCTCTATGTTTATGCTTTAATTGCAATATCTCTTATGTTCTTGCTTTAATTGCTAATTAATGTGCTAAATCCGCTGCAAACATAATCTAATTGATCAACACGAGAGGCTGAGATCCTGTCACAGAAGGATAAACACGTATCGAAAAACAAGGAACTTCGATATTACAAATCATCAGTCATTACCATCATATAGGGCTACATCATACTTATCATACATACATCATGCATATACATGCAATACTATCTCTCTCCTCGTACACAACAGCCCTATTTGGGCGATTGGACATACTTCAGTTGCATGGCCTCCACGCGACTGGATCATGCGATTGGGAAACTATGCGAATGGACATACAATCGTACGAATGAACACTATACGAATGGGCTTCTATGCGACTGAACCCTCAGTCGTGCGACTGAGCAGCTATACGAATGGACCTATGCGACTGGACCCTCAGTCGTATGACCTGTCATGCGACTGAATCACCAGTCGTGCGATTGAGTTTTAGTCGTGCGAGTGGTCCTCAGTCGCCCCTCAGTCGTGCGACTGGCCTTTCAGTCGTCTAGCCCTAACTGGGTAGCGACTGGAGTTCATCCCGAACTATAGCCGTGACATACGACCTTCAAACTCTTCCAAACTCATTTCCAGCCCAAATTACCCCTCCTAAACCTTAGGGAGTCATACTAGGACATCATACAAGCACATACAAGTCCCAAATCACACTCTGAACACATTACATACAATTACACCCAAATGGGTCAAACTCATACATTTCAAAAAACGGGTTATATGTGTTCCAGCCCCAAAATCGTTTGAAAACAAGTAAATGAAGGGTCCTAGAACTCACACAAACAAGAAGAAGATGAAGAGCTTCGTTTGGGCTAGTCACTCGACGAGTTTCGAGCCCGAATCACCACTTTTCTCTCTTTTTCTCTTCTTTCTCTCTTCTTTCTCTGCTCTTCTTTCCGAATGAAATTTGCAAGTATGGGGAGGGGAGATGGCTGCCCCTCCCTTTAAAGCTACAGCTTAGTCGCCTGAGCTCCAGGCGACTGGGCCTTCAGTCGCCCGATCACCATGCGATTGGACACTCCAATCGTGCGATTATCATGCGTATGGAGCTCCAGTCGTGTGAGCTCCATGCGACTGAGACTCCAGTCGTATGAAACTCCAAAAAGTCAAATTTCCGGGTGTTACAAGTCCACCCCCTTATTTAGGTTTCGTCCCCGAAACCTATCATTCCTCGAACAAACGTGGGTAATGCTTCCTCATCTCTTCTTCGGTTTCCCACGTTGACTCGGATCCTTTCCTATGCTGCCACTGTACACGCACCAGAGGAACCACTTTATTTCTTATCCTCTTCTCCTTTCGATCGATGATCGCCACTGGTTGCTCCACATAATTGAGCCGTTCATCTACCTCGATATCTTCCAGTGGGACAATCATATCCTCGTCCGCCAAACACTTCCTCAGACGAGATACGTGGAAGGTCGGGTGAATTCCACTTAACTCATCTGGTAGCTCCAACCTATAAGCGACCGCTCCTACTCGAGCAATGATTCGGAAAGGGTCTATATACCTCGGGCTCAACTTGCCCCTCTTTCGGAACCGAATGATACCCTTCCAAGGTGAGACCTTCAACATAACCCAATCACCCACCTGGAACTCAATCGGCCTGCGTCGTTTATCAGCATACGACTTCTGTCTGTCTTTGGCTGCCTTCATGTAGGCCTTGATCCTTTCGAGCTTTTCAGTCGTAGCCTCGATCACTTCGACGCTCCCCAATTCCTTCTGACCAATATCACCGCAACAAAGGGGTGTACTGCATCTCCTGTCGTATAGCATCTCATAGGGTGGCATGCCAATGCTGGCATGATAGCTGTTACTGTATGAGAATTCAGCTAACGGTAAGTGGTCATCCCAACTTCCCCCGAAATCAATCACACATGCCCGGAGCATGTCCTCTAAAGTCTGAATGGTCCTTTCTGACTGACCATCAGTTTAGGTATGATAAGCCGTGCTAATATGTAACCTCGTCCCCATGGGTGTCACGATCAGACACAATTGACACGGTACACCATGACGAGTCACAATCTCCTTGATGAAGAGATCGGCCAACCTCTCGGATGAATATGTCTCGCGCATCGGTAGAAAGTGAGCACTCTTCGTCAGACGATCAACAATCAGTCATATAGCATCATACCCTTTCGGGGTACGTGGCAGCTTCATGATGAAATCCATGGTGATGTCTCCCACTTCCATTCCGGCATATCCAAAGGTTGAATCTTTCCATACGGCTTCTAGTGCTCGGCCTTCACTTGTCGACAAGTAAGGCATTTACTCACATACTCCACCATATCACGCTTCATACCCAGCCACCAATAATCTTTCTTCATGTCTTGATACATCTTTGTAGCACCAATAATCTTTCTTCATGTCTTGATACATCTTTGTACATCTTTGAAACAAGTAAATGAGGGGTCCTAGTACTCACACAAAAAAGAAGAAGATGAAGAGCTTCATTTGGACTAGTCACTCGACGAGTTTCGAGCCCGAATCACCACTTTTCTCTCTTTTTCTCTTCTTTCTCTCTTCTTTCTCTCTGCTCTTCTTTGCGACAGAAATTTGCAAGTGTGGGGAGGGGAGATGGCTGCCCCTCCCTTTAAAGCTACAGCTTAGTCGCCCAAGCTCCAGGCGACTGGGCCTTCAGTCGCCCGATCACCATGCGATTGGACACTCCAATCGTGCGATTATCATGCGTATGGAGCTCCAGTCGTGTGAGCTACATGCGACTGAGCCTCCAGTCGCATGACACTCCAAAAAGTCAAATTTCCGGGTGTTACAAAAATTGTTACTAGCTAGAATATAGTTAAAATAATGTTATTTTACCTATAGGATAATATCTGATAGCAGTGAACCTGAGCAGACGATATAACTGACTTGATTGATTGAGGTGAGTTCCTCTGAACTGTTTTTCTAAAACGGGATGTGATGTTCTGATAACTGGTAATAATTGAAGAATTGACTATCAATAGCATCTGTGATATGTGGCGATGCTTGATAGGATGCTTGAGGGCTGCTTGTATGATTCTGCTTTAGCCAGTGGGGTTTATATACATAGTCTGGTTATGTGAATTTATACTGTGCTTACTCTGTTCCTATCTGTTTGCCATGGTTGTATCTGCTTGATGCAATAGTCAATAATAAGATGTTTTGAATTATGAAGAATGCCTTGTTTATGAACTCACAAGCTTTATGCTGAGTCCCAAATGTTTTCTATTTTTATGGACACACATCCTAGGTGCCAAGTGATTGCAGGGATTGAAAAGTACGAGCTAGTTTATGAGAAAATAAAGTTCTAGAATTTTGTTGAAGATTTGGATCTCTAATATAGTTAAACTGATGTAATGGTATTATCTATTATAACAAATGTATTGTACACGTTGATGTATAATTAAGTTATACTTATGCTATGTACTCTATAACTTCTAAATGTTCTGTATATCTAATGCGTAACACTCCCAACGGTGAGCCCTGGGAGGCGGGTGTTACAAGTTGGTATCAGAGCCATAGTTTAAGTGAACTAGGTACAAAGATAGTATCTAGACTTAAACTAAGAAAGATGCTTTAAGATAATTTGATTAATTGCATAGGTATTGGGTAATGGGTTTTGGTGAATCATGGAGGATAATGGCTAGAACATTATAATTTCAATAGATAAGCAATGACACCTGGCCACTGTTATTTCTTGTCTATTAATACTATTATGTTCTGGATCATAATCCATCGTGTGAATACTAAATCCCTGCTCCCTCATTAGGCTTTGACTATGCCAAGAGGAGGAAATACTCATGGTAGGGGTTGTGGTAGGCCTCCTAGTAGTAGAAGGCAAATCATATCATCTACGAACGATGATCATGAAAATCTTCATCATGCTGAGCATGAGTCACAGCAATTTGCTGGACCACAATTCCAAGCAGCTGTAGCTGGCATAATTAGAGATGCTTTACCAACTATTATAGACAAGGTTATGAACGCCTCTGGAGGGTATGTGAGTAATGGTGGTAATGGGCAGGATGATCATATAAATAACACCAATGGTAATGGTGATGTTGCTATGGAAACTGAACCTAAGCAGGGTTGTTCCTACAAAGCTTTCAAGGGATGTGAACCTCCAATATTTGATGGCAAAAGAGATGTCATGGCCACTTTTCAGTGGATCCATGACATGGAAGCTGTTATTGAAATTAGTGGATGCACAGCCACGCAAGATGTCATGTGTGCCACTCACTCATTCAGGTCCGAGGCATTGTTTTGGTGGGACAATGTTAAACAAGCTAAAGGACCTGTAGTTATTACTACTTTAACCTGGAATGAATTGAAGGAGCTGGTGATGGAAAAATTTTGTCCTGAAGTTGAAAGGGACAAAATTGAAAGAGAATTCTTACAACTACAAGCCGGAGCCATGACACATCGACAGTACACGACCAAGTTTGATGAGATGGCTCGACTGCTTCCTGAGCATGTAACACCTGAAGCAAAGCGCATAAAAGATATGTGCAGGGGTTACCCCCTCATATTCAACAATTAGTTAAAATGTCTTCCCTCAAAACCTATGAGTCTACAATTGCATTAAGTGCCATTGCATATGAAGAAGAAGGCATAATGACTGATAACAGAAAAAGAAAGAAAAATAAGGATGGAAACCAGATGCCAAGAAAGGACAGAATGATCACACGAAATGAAGGGAACCATGTCAACAAACCATGGAGGCATGATAAAAATGAGTCTTGGAGAAAGTATCAAGATTCCAGATGTCTTAAATGTCCAACAGGTGATCATTCACGAAAGAACTGCCCGAAAATTAGATGCTTTAACTATTGGGAGTATGGGCATTTCCGAAGTGATTGCAAGAACCCTCCACAAGCACAACCTACGGAGAATCAGAACAAGTCCAAGGGTCGAGTGTATGTGTTAAAAGAAGCCGGAGATGAAACCATAGCTTGTACGTTTCTCATTAACAACATATATGCTAGAGTTTTATTTGAAAATGGTGCAAATAGAAGTTTCATTTCAACTGCCTTAGCACCTTATTTGAACTTAGTACCACAAACTCTAGAATGTGCATATATTGTAGAAACTGCCAGTGGTGAGCGAGATAAGATAAGTCAAATCTTTAGGGATTGTGTTATCACCTTAGTTAACACTGAATTCTCTGTAAACTTAATGCCGACCATTTTTAGTGAATATGATGTTATTCTTGGGACGGATTGGTTGAACAAGAATTGTGTTCGGCACGACTGTGAACATAAGACGATGACTGTACGTAAGCCAGATGGGGAAAAGCTACTAATTCATGGTAGTGATGGAATCCCCAAGGCCAGTATCATCTCAGCAATGAAGGCAATGAAATGTATTCAGAAAGGATGTATAACCTTTCTCTTATGCATGGTAGATGCTAAAAAGGAAATGCAAATGAATGAAATACCTGTAGTGTGCGAATTCCCAGACTAGTTTCCGGAAGATTTACCAGGACTTCGACCTAATCGTCAGATAGAATTTCGTATTGATTTAGTACTTGGTGCTAAACCAATCGCGAAGACTCCTTATCGCCTAGCCCCTTCAGAGATGAAAGAACTTATGAAGCAAATTGACGAACTCTTACAAAAACGGTTTATTAGACCGAGTTCCTCACCTTGGGGAGTGCCAGTATTGTTCGTCAAAAAGAAAGATGGTTCAATGCGTATGTGCATTGATTATCGAGAATTAAACAAGTTAACTGTTAAGAACAAATACCCTTTACCAAGAATAGATTATTTATTTGATCAACTTCAAGGAGCCAACTACTTTTCAAAATTGATCTACGATCAGGTTATCATCAGTTGAAAGTGCGCGAGGAAGACATTCCTAAGACCACATTTAGGACGCGTTATGGGCATTATGAATTTTTGGTTATGTCTTTTGGACTAACCAATACTCCTGCAGCATTCATGGATCTGATGAATAGAGTTTGCAAGCCATACTTGGATAAGTTTGTAAGCCATACTTGGATAAGTTTGTCATTATCTTTATAGACGACATACTTATTTATTCTAAGGAACAAGATAATCACGCTAGACATCTAAAAATGGTTCTAGAAACCCTTCGACAAGAAAAGCTTTATGCAAAATTCTCTAAATGTGACTTCTGGAAAAGAGAAGTTCAATTCCTTGGTCACGTAATAAATGAGAAGGGAATACAAGTAGATCCAGCTAAGATAGAAGCTGTGATGAAATGGGAATCACCGAAGAATCCCAGTGAGATTAGGAGCTTTTAGGGATTAGCAGGATATTATAGAAGGTTTATTCAAGACTTCTTCAAGATTGCTACCCCTTTAACATCTTTGACTCGAAAGAATGCAAAGTTTGACTGGGGACCAAAGCAAGAAGAAGCTTTCAACCTTCTAAAACAAAAGCTTAGTAGTGCTCCTATACTTTCATTACCAGATGGTAATGAAGACTTTGCAATATACTGTGATGCCTCATATAATGGTTTAGGTTGTGTGTTAATGCAACGTGACAAGGTTATAGCCTATGCATCACGACAACTAAAAGTTCATGAAAAGAACTATACTACGCACGACCTTGAATTGGGTGCCATAGTGTTTGCCTTAAAGATTTAGCGACACTACTTGTATGGTACTAAGTGTGTAATCTACTCAAACCATAAGAGCTTACAACACATCTTTAATCAAAAGATGTTAAACATGAGGCAAAGAAGGTGGATGGAACTTCTTAATGACTATGATTGTGAAATCAAATACCATCCAGGAAAGGCTAACGTAGTCGCTGATGCTCTCAGTCGGAAAGAAAGAGTTAAACCGATTAGGGTAAAAGCATTAAAGATAGATGTAAAGCTTGATTGGAAAGACCAAATCAAGAATGCTCAAACTGAAGCGTTGAAAGATGAGAATATTCAGGCTGAAAGAATGATGGGTAACCAGAAATTATTGACTCAAGGAATGGATAGAGTCCTACGATTTAGTCAGAGAATTTGGATCCCAAAATTTGGAGGTATTCAGGGCAAAGTATTAGATGAAACCCACAAGTCCAAATACACAATGCATCCCGGAGCAAACAAAATGTATAAAGATATTCGAAATCACTACTGGTGGCCTAATATGAAAAGATCCATAGCCCAGTACATTGAGAAATGCTTAACATGTCTGCGAGTTAAGATTGAACATCAAAAACCAGCCGGTCAGTTACAACAGTTGGAGTTGCCAGTATGGAAATGGGATAGAGTGACCATGGATTTTGTCACAAAACTTCCAAGAACACGAAACGGTTATAATGCTATATGGGTCGCGGTTGACAGGCTAACCAAGTCAGCACATTTTCTACCCATAAGTGAGAGCTATCCAATAGAAAAACTAGCTAAGATATATATTAATGAAATAGTAAGTAAGCACGGAGTGCCTTTATCCATTATCTTCGATAGAGATAGCCGATTCACTTCCTGATTCTGGACAAGTTTCCAAAAGGAACTTGGAACCGAAATCAGTTTAAGCACTGCATATCATCCTCAGACCGATGGTTAGAGTGAGCGAACAATTTAAACTTTAGAAGACATCTTGCGTGCTTGCGTGATTGATTTTGGAGGTAGCTGGGATGATCATTTGCCTTTGATTGAATTTTCTTATAACAACAGCTACCATTCCAGCATTAAGGCTGCACCATTTGAAGCTTTATATGGTAGGAAATACAGGACTCCCATCTGTTGGACAGAAGTAGGGGATGATCAGTTGACCAAAACCGAAATTATTCCTGAGACAATTGAGAAAATCCAACAAATCAGACAACGACTAAGGGCTGCTCAGGATAAACAGAAGAGTTATGCAGATAACAGAAGGAGACCTTTAGAATTTTAAGAAGGAGATTATGTAATGCTAAAAGTCTCACCATGGAAAAGAGTAATGCGATTTGGTAAACGCGGGAAGTTAAGTCCCAGGTACATTGGACCGTTTAAAATCATCGCAAGAATTGGTCCAGTTGCATACAAGCTAGAATTACCTGAAACTTTGAAAGGTATTCAGGATACTTTTCATATATCGAACCTAAGGAAGTGTTTGGCAGATCTGACTCAAGTAATGCCATTAGAGGACGTGCAAATAAACGAGAAATTAAACTTTACTTAAAAACCGATAAAGATTCTTGACTCTCAAGAACGAAAATTAAGAAAGAAAATAATTCCACTAGTATTGGTTCAGTGGCAAGGTCAGAAAGGGCCCGAGAAGACTTGGGAATTAGCAGAAGAAATGAAAGTCAAATATCTTCAACTATTCGAGTAACCTTCAAATTTCGAGGACGAAATTCTTTTAAGAGGAGGAGAATGTAACATCCCGAGCGTTTGAGTCATATGAACTTCGCATTTCATATATTGTCAAACGAGTAGGTAATGAGTAAATTGTCTATTTAAAGTTTGAAGTTTTTAGATGAATTTTTTATGTTATAAGAGACCGTTTGAATATAATAATAATATTATATTCGAACCTACTCCGTTAATAATAATAATATATTATATTTGAACCTGCTCCGTTTTTTACGAAACTTAGGTTGACTAGTAGAGAAAAATAAGCTCGTCACATCGACATATTTGAAATTTCATAATACGTTATATTTTAAAAGTTATAAGAGAAAAACGAGTTAAGCAGCTGAATTAATTATAATAATATAATATTACAATAATATTATATGAAACTTTCGCATTGCAATTGAAGTGAATTGAGGTTTCAGACGTCTCAACATCCAATCCCACATCACCCCAGAAAGTTTTTCAGTTGTCTTCTGCTACCTTATAAATAGAAGTCTTAAGGTTGAATTTAGAACATAAGTTTCTTTGGGAACGCTCTAATATAAAGAGAATCCCGAGTTTTCAATACCCCGTTAGGTGTTGCTAGTAGTTGTTTGGTACTCGAGTAGGAGCGCGAGTAGGGGAGACTCTACATCAAATTACCGTAGATAGTTTTCAGGTACGCCCTTGTTTAAGGTTATGTTTAATTATTATTATAGTCGTTATTATTATTAGTATTATCTTGCCGTAGATAGTTTTCAGGTACGCCCTTGTTTAAGGTTATCTTTAATTATTATTATAGTCGTTATTATTATTAGTATTATCATTGTAGGTTGTATTAATATAGTTATTATTAATATTATTATTATCATCTTTATAGTTATTATTATTATTATAGTTGTTATATTTATTGTTATAGTTAGTATTATTATTATTTATTATTTTTAGTGTTGTAGTAATTATTATTATTATTATTATTATTATTACACTTTAAGGTTATCATTAGAGAAGGTATTAGGTAACCCAGAGGGTTGGCCCAAGTATGATGGAAACGTCCGAGTTATGCCAACTAGTAAGGGTTGTACCAAAGGGTTGGCATAGGATAAAAGAAAGTGCCCGAATAAAACCAACAAATAGAAAAAGATAACGAATCATCTCTAAAATTGTTACTAGCTAGAATATAGTTTAAATAATATTATTTTGCCTATAAGATAATACCTGATAGCAGTGAACTTGAGCAGACGATATAACTGACTTGATTGATTAAGGTGAGTTCCTCTGAACTGTTTTTCTAAATGGGATATGATGTTCTAATAACTGGTAATAATTGAAGAATTGACTATCAATAGCATCTGTGATATGTGGTAATGCTTGATAGGATGCTTGAGGGCTGCTTGTATGATTCTGCTTTAGCCAGTGGAGTTTGTATACATAGCCTGATTATGTGAATTTATACTGTGCTTACTCTGTTCCAATCTATTTGCCATGGCTGTATCTGCTTGATGCAATAGTCAATAAGAACATGTTTTGAATTTTGAAGTGTTGAGTCCCAAATGTTTTCTATTTTTATGGACACACATCCTAGGTGCCAAGTGATTGCAGGGATTGAAGAGTACGAGCTAGTTTATGAGAAAATAAAGTTCTAGAATGTTGTTGAAGATTTGGATCTCTAGTATAGTTAAACTGATGTAATGGCGTTATCTATTATAACAAATGTATTGTACACGTTGATGTATAATTAAAGTTAGACTTCCGCTATGTACTCTATAACTCCTAAGTGTCCTGTATATCTAATGCGTAACACTCCCCACGGTGAGCCCTAGGAGGCGAGTGTTACACTTTATGCCGATGTGTTTTGTTTTAGGGTGTTGAACAGGATTTTTAGTTACAGCTATGGCAGCAAAGTTATCAACAAATATAGAGGTACTAGAAAATCGCAAACCGTAGTCCCACATTTGCTGTTGGATCCAAATAATCTGAGAGCAGCAACTTGCAGCAGCAACGTATTTAGCTTCACATGTTGACAAGGCAACAGATGTCTGCTTCTTGCATTGCCAGGTGACTAATCGTCTTCCAAAGAACTGACACCCTGCTGATGTTGACTTGAAGTTCATCTTGCAGCCGCCGTAGTCTGAATCACTATACACAGTTAGCTCAAAGTCATCATCATGAGGATACCATAACCCCAGTGTTGGAGTACCCTTCAGATAACGAAAAATCCTTTTCACCCCGATCAGATGATTTACTTTTGGTTTTGCTTGATATCTTGGGCACAGACATGTGGCGTACATGATATCTGGACGCGAGGCAATGAGATACATAAGAGATCCGATCATCCCACGATACATAGTGGCATCCACCAAATCCCCATTCTCATCAGGTGCCATATCATGGTTTGTGGCAAGTGGGGTACTGGCAACAGTGACATTTTCCATATCAAATCAACTCAGAATGTCTCCAACATACTTAGTCTGATGCAGAAAAATACCAGTAGGTGTTTGATCCACCTGTAATCCCAGGAAGAACTTCATCTCTTCCATGGCACTCATTTCAAATTATGCCTTCATCAAAGATTCAAATTCTTTACATAATTCTTCGTTTCGGGAACCGAAGATGATGTCATCCATATAAATCTGCACCATTAGTAAATCTCCATCTCTCTCTTTGATAAACAACGTGCAGTCAATCACGCCTCTGCGAAAACCGTGTTTTAACAGGTGGGTGGAGAGCTTCTCATACCAAGCTCAAGGAGCCTGATGTAGCCTGTACAGAGCCTTGTCCAACTTATAGACTCTGTCCCGATGATATGGATCTTCGAATCCCTCGGGTTGACTGACGTAGACTTCTTCACGGATTTCCCCATAAAGGAATGCACTTTTAACATCTAGCTGATAAACCTTGATCTTCATGTAGGATGCATAGGCCAGAAAGATGCGAATAGTTTCCATTCGTGCCACTAGTGCAAACACTTCATTGTAGTCGACTCCCTCGACTTGTCTGAAGCCTTGTACAACCAATCTTGCCTTGTTTCTGATTACGACACCGTGGTCGTCCATCTTGCAGCGTAGCACCCATTTGGTGCCAATCACTTTCACTCCATTAGGCCTGTCAACGAGTGTCCACACTCCAAGCTTCTTGAACTGTAGCAGCTCCTCCTGCATAGCGTTGACCCAGGCCTCATCCATCAGGGCATCACTGACGTATTTGGGCTCGAGTTGAGATACAAAACATTTGAAGGCCCAGTCATTCACGTAGCCCTTTTCCATAATTGCAGCATAATCAGAAGAGTAGAGCTGATTTCTCGTCTGCACACCGGATTGAAGATCCCCGATGATACTTTTCGGGCGATGATTTACACTGATCCTAGTTACAGTGTCGTAGGAACGACAACTTCAGTATCAAGATTTGTGATGACAGGTTCAGTATCCGGATTCCTTGATGCATGTTCAGCATCTGTTGAGCTTCCATCTTGATTAACATTATGCTCATTGCTTGTCTCAACTGCGTCTTCATCATCTAATGATTCATCACTCTCGTCCTGAGCAGCTGCTGAAGACCCCGAAGCACCACTAGCTGGTTCCATATTGCTGATATCCAGATTTGGTGTATTTAGGACATTGTACATCATCTGAGCAGCAATCTCTTCATCTGAATCTATCTGAGGAAGGTTGAACGATTTGAAAAAGTCATCGTAGTCGAAGAATGACGACGGACCTTTTCCAGCCGGGGGGATGGTGTACCGTTGCACATCGACGTTGCACCACACTTCTACCTGACCTGTCGTGTTGTTATAAACCCATTTGTTTGGAATGTTGTATCCAAGAAAGATCCCCTGATCTGCTTTCTCGCTGAACTTGCCCTCCGGAGTTTTCTTCAGTAACGTGCATGGAGCTCCGAATGGTTCCAGATACTCCAGGTTAGGTTTGCCCTTCTGAAGCAACTCATACCAAGTCTTCCCATGCCGCTTGACTACTAACACACGATTAAGCGTGTAGCACGCATTGGCAACAGCTTCATTCCAGAACTATACTGGTAGTTTTGAATCTGCCAACATAGTCCTTACAGTCTCGATCAAGCTCCTATTCTTGCGTTCAGCAACTCCATTCATCTGTGGCGTGTATGCAGAGGTGAACTGATGAACAATTCCCTTTTCCTTACAGAAAGCATCCATCCACTGATTCTTAAATTCAGTTCCATTGTCTGAACGAACCTTCCAGACCTTCAGATTGTAGAGAGACTCCAGTGTAGTGACGAGCACCTTGAACGATTCAAATGTTTCAGACTTAGCTTTCAGAAACATCACCCAGGAGAAACATGAATAGTCATCTGTGACTACAAAGCAGTACCAGTCTCCAGCGATACTCTTTGTGCTGACAGGACCAAAAAGATCCATATGCAGTAGCTCCAGGGGCATCTCGATAGAGTTAACGTGCTTGGTCTTGTGAGACTTCCTGGTCTACTTTCCCTTCTTGCATGAGACATAAAAATCTAGAAGTTTGAAGTTCTTTACAGTAACTCCCTCAACTAGGTTGTTATGAATCAGATGATTCATCTTCCTGTGATTTATGTGTCCCATTCTCCTGTGCCATGAGATGGACTCTGTTGATACATGTGTCCCTAGATTCTGAGCTGGATGTAATATCTTTTTAATGTCTTGATTGTATGTAATTGAATGTTTATTAATGAAATACATTTAGCTGTTTATGTTATAATGTTTATATATTTCATTAATGGGTTGTGTAATGATTAATTATATAGGTTTGTAGGTGTTTGAATTGATATGAATAATGTTGTAATGATTAACACATTCAAACTTAACATGATGAAGTTATCATGCGAATGCGCCATGCCAATGGACCATACGCATGAATAACTTCATGCGAATGGCTCAGTCACACGACTGAACCATGAGACTGGATCAGTCGGAAGACTGAAGCATGAGATTGAACAAGTCGTACGATTGAAGTCTCAGTCGTGCGTATGGATCAACCGCATAGCTCAATCGCACGACTGAACCATGCGAATGGTTCAGTCGCCCGAATGAGAATCCCTTACCTATAATACCACCTAGTTCGTGGAAAAACGTAACACTTCGAATATTCATAACCCTAGTCGACCTAGAGCGCCCTGTTCGTCAATTCCAACTTCATAGAACGTCTGAGATCATTCCTAGTCCATTCTTAACGTTTTCTAATCGTTAGGATTGATCCTGATTACGTTCTCCCTGATTGGATCGCCAATCAAATAGGATTCCGCACTATTTGATCCGGTATAACAAAGAATCAGTTAGTACTCCGTACGTACATGGTCCTAACAAGTGGTATCAGAGCTTTGGCTCTTGATTCTTCGTTGATTCAATCAAGTTTTTATTAAAGTCCACGTTTATCGTGAAAAGATCGAATCTTTCTGCCCAAAACTGAGTCTTTACATGTGCATGTTCTGCAAAATCAGTGTTTTTCGACTTTCAGCCGTCTAGGGTGTCACAAAACACGTTTTAGGTCAAAAGTGTGAAAATTTTCGATTTCTGCAGTCTCAGTTGCACGATTATCTCAATCGTACGACTGAAGTCCAGTCGCCCATTCATTCGGCCGATTGAGTCAATCGCTTCGTCCAATCGCCCGAGTGAGTCAATCGCACAGTTCTGTCGCCCAGTCGAGTCGTTCGGTCTGTTCAGTCGCCTAAGTCTCTCCGTCGTCTGTTCAATCGTACGTTTGAGTCCAATCGCATACAGCTAGCGTCGGTCGCATCCCAGTCGCACTCCCCAATCGCATTAGCAGTATCATTCACAAGTTAAAGTTATAACATAATGGACTCAGAAAACTTTGCAATGTCAGCTGGAAAGGACTCAAGGATACAGAACTTGCTTTTACTGGAAAATGAGATAGGGAACCATAACAAGCCACCTAAGCTATTGACTATAGATGAATTTCCACAATGGAGACAACATTTTGAGATTCATCTAAATGGAGTGGACCCGAACTTATGGAACTCTATTGAGACTGGTTATAACATGCCCGTGGGAGCTGATGGTGTTCCATTGACTTTAAGTGGACTCACTGATACACAGAAGGTTGCCTACAATGCCGAAAAGAAGGCATATGCTCTTTTGACCCAGTCTATTCCCAAGGCCATTTTTCACCAATACTCAGAGCACAAGCAAAGTAAAAAGTTGATGAAAGCTCTTGAGAAGATGTATGATGGGAATTCCACTCTAAAGTCCCTAAAGGGTAAAGCGTTAAAGAAGGAATTTGACAACTTCTCTGCAATTGGGAATGAAAGCTTGGATGAAATTATCGATCGCTTCTATCACTTGATGAGTGAACTTCACACTCATGGAGTAAAGACGTCAATGGAAGACAAAGTTTCAAGCTTGGCAGATGGTCTACCTGAAAAATGGCATTCATTCATTTCCACTATGCGACACAACTCAGTTTTAGAGACCTTGGATATTAATGATTTTATTCTAAAACTGAGAGAGGAAGAAGTGTGTCACAAGTACCGGACGAAAAGAGGAGCGTATACACAAGACCCATCACTCTACAATGTAACTCCTACTTCCACTCATGCTGCAAAGTCGTCTGGAGCACCTCTGCAAACAGCATTTGTGTCCAATGCATCGTCATCTACGGATCAAGGCTCATCATCTACAAATGAGTCTCATGGTGCTTCTGGGGTTCTACAAAGTCTAATTGTTACTCAATCTGCAAAGTTGATGACAGAAAATTTGGGAAAAGTGACAGTGGAGGTTGCTAAAGAGCACATGGATCTACTTGCTGTAGTTGTGCACTCTTATGATGGTCTGGTGGCGGGTAAGATTGGAAATTGCCACCTTGCTGATGAAGACTAGGAGCAAGTAGATGAAAACGAGCTTGAAAGGATGGATATCATGTGGGCTCTTGCAAGTGCTGTCCGGAGAGCCAAGAAGTTTGTGAAGAAAACAGGGCAGAATCTCGTGGCTACTAAAGATACAACCTTTGGTTTTGACAAGTCAAAAGTCACGTGTTTCAACTGTGGAGAAAAGGGTCATTTCAAAAGAGAATGCGTGAAGCCTAAAAGGACTGGGAACGGGAATCCATTCTCCTCGTTCAATAGGCAAGATAATGACAAGAAGCCAGCATCCACAGGAAATGATTCTAAAGCTATGGTAGCACAAGGAGATGTAGGACAGGACTGGTCCTTTCGATTCTTATCTGATGGTGAAGCGAACATAGCTTCTGTGGAAGACTTGAACGAAGACTCAGCGAGTGAGGGGGAGAGCTCAGCTGATGTTGATACTGCTGATTTTGAAGAGACGTTTGATGCAGTGAATGAAATTGTCAAGAATGAGCTGAATTCAGAATCTGAAGCTCAACCTACGTCTCAGAATGCTTTCATGGCTGGAACGTCCACAGGTGCACAGGTACAATCTAAGGATGAGTTATTCGCTAAACATGCTTGTGCTGATTGTGATAAATTTAGAGAAAGCATTGACTTAAAATTTGCTAGGTTATTAGAACACAATGATAACTTAGTAAATGACTTGAAACTATGCTCAGAAGCTAATCGAGTGTTAAAACAGAATGAGAGCAGTTATAAGGAAAAGATCAATGCTTTAAATAAACAATTAAAGGAAACTGAAGTTGTTGTGTTTAACCATGAAAATGACATTAAATTCTACTTAAAAACCATTAAAGAGACTAAAAAAGACAAAGCTGTTTTACAAGTAGAAAATGAGTCTTTGAAACAAAAACTACATAGTTTAGCGAGTTCCTCGCACATTTTGAAAAACTTGGTTAAAGAACGCAACAATGGGGAGGGTTTGGTTACAAGGTTGTTCCACCACCACATGAGATCCTGTTGAACACTAAACAACGTCCAATAATAATAATCCAATTAAGGATCATGTGGTGACAACTCCTTTGGTTAGTGATCCGGACACAGCAGTTAAATCTGCTTCTACGGATGATGTTCAGAAAACCTTAGCATCGAGAAATATCACTGCTGAGAAACGGGTGGAAGAGAATGTCCAAACATCTCTTGGGTTGGTTTCAAAGTCTAATGTCACACAATCCAAGATGTCTACAACCACTCAAGTTAAATCAGTTAAAAGAGATAATATTCAGTCACATAGACAAATAAACCAAAATGTTAAACAAGTTAAGTATGTCAAAGGAGGTGAAAATCTTAAAAGTGAAAATAAAAAGAAAGAACCAGAAGTTTACTCACCGCCCCACAAGAGATCTTCTAGCCCCGATGAATGGAGATCCTGCTATACTTGTGGAAAGCGCGGTCACATTTCAACACATTGTCCTCGCTATCAGACTCCAAGAATTAAGGTGGAGCTGAACAACAAAGTTAATTTAGATTCAAAACAGCGATCTAAGACCCCTATTAGATCGAAAACACCTACTAGGTCTAAAACACCTTCTCGGTCGTTTTTGTCTCCTGCACGCCAAAGGTAGCACAAACAAGTCACTGACAAGTCTGTGATGCCAGCGGCGAGACCTGTTTCTGAATCTAAACCATATGCTCAAACTGTGAATCAGTCTAAGGTTTACCACAAACAATCCTTTCACAGGGATGGCTTATGGAAAGCCAAAACAACTGATGAGTCTGAAAGTAAGGACAAGTTGAACGTTGAAATTCCATCAACTGATAAAGGCCAGTGGGTCGAATTCATGATGGTTGATTCCTCTGGAAAGCCCAAGCCAGTCAAGGCTTGGGTCCCCCTCCTTAACTGATTATTTTCTCTTATGTGCAGGTTGTCCGCTATAGTGCGTCTTTAAATACATGGATCGTAGATAGCGGAGCTTCCAGGCACATGACGGGAAATCGGTCCCTCCTTTTCAATGTCAAACAAATTAAAGGGGGACACGTTTCCTTTGCTGGCAACAAAGGAGGATAGATTACTGCTCAAGGAGAAGTAGGTAATGAAAAGGTAAAGTTCGACAAAGTCAACTTTGTTCAGCAGTTAGAAAACAATTTGCTTTCTGTGTCTCAGATTTGTGACAAGGGATTCAAATTCATGTTTGATAATCGCAAATGTTACATTCTGAAGAAAGAAATGGATATTCCAGAGGAACAAGTATTAATGTCAGCATCTAGATATAATGACTTATATGTTCTAGAAATGTCAAATGCCTCTACTAGTTCTTCTACTGTTCAGTGTTTCTTGTCTAAAGCTACAGAGAAGGATTCCATTTCGTGGCACAGAAGAATGGGACACATTAATCATAGGAAGATGAATCATCTGATTCATAACAACTTAGTTAATGGGGTTCCTGTAAAGAACTTCCAGCTTCCTGATTTCTGTGTCTCATGCAAGAAAGGCAAGCAGACCAGGAAATCTCACAAGACCAAACAAGTTAATCCTATAGAGATGCCCCTGGAGTTGCTACACATGGACCTCTTTGGTCCAGTTAGCACAAAAAGTATCGCAGGAGACTGGTACTGCTTTGTAGTCACAGATGACTACTCAAGATTCACCTGGGTGATGTTTCTTAAAGCTAAATCAGAAACATTTGAATCCTTCAAGGTACTCGTCACGACACTGGAGTCACTCTACAACCTGAAGGTAAGGAAGATTCGTTCTGAAAATGGCACAGAGTTCAAGAATCAGTGGATGGATGCTTTCTGCAAGGAAAAGGGGATTGTTCATCAGTTCACTTCTGCATACACGCCACAGATGAATGGAGTTGCAGAACGAAAGAATCGAAGCTTGATCGAGACTGCGCGAACCATGTTAGCTGATTCTAAGCTTCCGGTCCAGTTCTGGAATGAGGCGGTTGCCAATGCTTGCTACACACTTAACCGTGTGTTAGTAGTCAAAAGGCATGGCAAGACTTGCTATGAGTTGCTTCAGAAGCGCAAGCCTAACTTGGAGTATCTGGAACCTTTTGGAGCTCCTTGTACACTGTTGAAGAAGACTCAGGATGGCAAGTTTAGTGAGAAAGCTGATCAAGGAATATTCTTAGGATACAGCATACCAGACAAACGAGTTTACAATAATTCGACAGGTCAGGTAGAAGTGTGGTGCAACGTAGATGTTCAGAGATACACCACCCCCCTTGCTGGAAAAGGTCCATCATCATTCTTTGATTATGATGGCTTTTTCAAATCCTTTAATCTTCCTCAGTTTGAGTCAGATGATGAAGTTGCTACCCAGATGATGTATGATGTTGTAGGTCCATTTGATCGGTTTTCAGTGCAGAAGAATGCTTGAATCGCTCAATACCAAACACACACAATCAACACTAAGAGAAGGATGATCAAAATAACACCAAAAAGCTTTCAAACATGGTTTTAATGATGAACAACAGTGAATGAATTGAAATAAGCTCAATGTATGCAGAAAGAACAAGCTTACAATAGCCTCTTGCAACAATAATACACGATTAGGGTTTCTTGCAAGGATGATCACAATTTAGACAAAAGAAATCTATATATAGCTGTCATAGTTTCGCATATAGTTTCGCTGTATGCGAAACTATATAGGCGAAACTATAATTTCGCCCGGTAGAAACTATCAGTTTAACCGGGTAAACATGATCTGAGCTCAATAGTTTCGTCTGGCGAAACTAACAGTTTCGCCAGGCAGAAACTATAGTTTCGCCCGACAGCAAACATATAGATTTGCACTAAACAAACTTACAAAAGGAAACTAACAAAGATCCTATTACAACGAAAGATAAACAAAAACTAATCCAATGGTGAGTCCAACCTATCTTGATCTTCAATACTCCCCCTAGGTTGGATCTCACCCATTCTTCTTGGCTTTATGTCTTCATTCAGCTCCATCCTTCTCGTTACCTGCACATGATGTTTCCGGATCAGCTCCTGCAGCTTTACTCTGTTGAGCCTCAGCTCTTGATCTTCTTTGGTTGCCTCCTGCCTCATTGGCTCCATCAGGATGAGCACTAGCTTGTGAAAATTGTTTTGCTAAATCCTGAATGTCCATGTGTAAATCATCCTCAGCTCTAACTTTCTCTGCCAGCGCTTTCACTTCAGCTCTCACTCCTCTAACTTTGTTCACTACAATCATGAACAAGCTAGCTTCCCTTCTCGTTTCTTCTCCTGCCCCTGCCTTAATATGGTTCTCACACAGAACCAGTAGATCATCATCTGAAAAACCAAACAACTCCATCGGGTCAAAGATTCGGTATTCAATTCCACCCTTAACTCTGATAACAGCCTCCCCCGTCTGATTGTCATAAAACCACTTCTCAAACTCTTTCAGACGCGAGGGGGACGGATCTGCCAATCTAACCCTTTGAACCGTCTTAGGAGGCTTCACGCTCAACACGATCCTTCCCTTCCCAGTAGCCCAATCTTTATCTTTCTTTGATCTTTTTCTTTCTGCTTTCATAAAACCGAAAGCCTCAAAGTTATCGTTGAGCCCATGTTGGATTTCTTTTTCTAGAAATCTGGCTCTTTCACTCAAGTGTGCTCCAAGTAAAGGCAAAGATGCCAACCTTCTCAAATCCCATTTTGGCAAGGTCTTGAATGCCTTCCTCTTGTGAAGATAAGTGATTCCACCCCCTCTCCTTTTTATCATAAACATTTTCAAGTCGGGGTTGTACTTCCAGCTCACTATCTTCTTATCAGCCTCTTTCTTCTTCAAACTCTCCATATTCTGAAATAGTGGAGTTAACTCTTCAGGTTCCTTCTCTCTTACAAACCAATCACTCTTCTCCATCTCAAAAATATCATTTTCATTTTCACCCTTCTGTATCACATATGTCAAAGGCCGTTCATCAACCTCATAGAACTCGGGCTCTGAGTCGTAATCTACCAACTGCTCCTCATCAACTTCCTCATCCACCAGACCCTCCTGAATGGGTTGTTTTCCCATTTGCTCTTCACCGGTAAAATCTTCAAGGTTTATTCCCAAATCTACAAAGCCAGCATCAACCACATCATCGTCGGTTTGTAAATTCTCCATCTCAGGATCTCCAATTCCTTTACCAGACCCTCCAGCTTCTTCTGTTGCTGCTCCCGAGGTGCCCTCTCCTGCCTTCGAAGAAGTACCCACAGACAGGAACGGGTACTTAGATGTGTCAGTTAAATCATATAACTCGTATTGAGTTAGCTGATCCGGCAGGCCGGCGGCAGCTTTCAACTCGTTTACTTCCTTCAATAACCTTTTGATCAAATTATTTTGATCAACCAGCATTTTCTTCATACCATCCAGCAATTCATCCTTTTGTCTCTCCCTCATCTCCTGATTTGTCAGCTTAGTCTTTATCATACTTAGTTCGTTAGAGAGAGAGGTATTGAGATTTCGGATCACATCCTCATCTAAACTAGTGTGTCTCTCAGATTGTGGAGGCTCAGAAAACGTCTGATGTTTCTGTTTTGTCCTCCTCTCTTCCTCCCCGGTATCAACCGTCCTTTTGGACCTCTTTTCTTTCTCCATTTTTGCTTTAGCTGCCATCTCTGCCACTTCTTTCTCAAAGTTGTAATCCTTCTCCTTGGCATATCTCTTTCTCTTCTTTACTGCCTCCGACTCAGTTGGTCTAACTTCCTCTGTTCGTCTCGCTTCAGACTGGATCACCTTCTTGATATACCCATCGATCAGGGGTATACATGTTTTCCCATAGATGAGTGATCCTACCACTGAAGTCGTGCCTGATGGCACAGCAGTCGGCAAAAATTCTGGTATTCATAGACACTAGATGCTTCACCTCTCCATGCCTCGGAATGTTGGGAACTTGATCGTCGATGATCATTTGAAGAAATCGGGGATAGAGCAGCCATTTGTCCTTCTTCAAAGCCATTACATTTTCGGCCATGCAGCTAAATATGAGATTAGAAATGTTAGCCTTCTCACCTCGGCAACATATAACCATGGCTTTTGCCCAGTCTAAGTTTAACCCATCTGATCCACCTTTTCGGTGATCTAAGCACATTATGAAGACATGGGCAATGTACCTCCACTCCTTGGACAGAAAGGATTTCTTGATTTCCTTTCTAGTCCCAAAAGGAGGACCTTCATATCCCATAGTTAAGAAGGCATCAAACACCTCCTGATCAGACAAATCAATATCACCTCCTGTGTCTTCTTCTAATCTCAACACCCTGGAAATAACTTCTTCTGTGATGTTCACTTGGTGGTCCAGAACCTTGGCTACAATACTCTCCGAATCTCCCCTTGTGATATACTCAGCAGTTCTCCAGAAGTCTCGAATGTGTAGATCATAAATAGTCGTGGAATGAGATATGGCGAATGCTATAGGGGATCTTTGTAGCCACCTAATGCAGTCTCTGAATCCCGCTGCTTTAGGATGTGAGTCGTCTAGAATAGCAGTGATATTGTTTCGAACATCAAACTTGAGGTTTGCCATTTTTTATCTGACAAACAAACACGACCGGTTAGGAATTATATTAGAATTCAAATATTTACAAACGTAATGTAAATAAACAAATTGTGATAAACGTAAGAATACAGATATATACATGTATATTTAGAATGAATTTACAGATTAATTAGTATATATATATATATATATATATGTATATATATATATATATATATATATATATTTTTTTTTTGTTGTAGTTTCGCGAAGACGAAACTCTAATTTCGCAAGATATGATAATGGATTGAACTGGGCGAAACTGATTTTTGTTGACGAAAATGTTAGGTTCGCTCGGGCAGCATAACCACACAGTTTCGCAGTATCTAATGAACTTTCGTTCAGTTTCGCTGTAGGATGGTGTAGTTTCGCAGAACGAACTGCGAGACTACCCAAACGACACATTTCAATCCAGCCAAATGTACGATAGATTAGTCTATGAAAACTCATAGTCTGAGTTCGAAACTCACATGAGAACTTCAAAATCAGGTGACAATGCGATAAAACAAGACAACGACGGAGATTTGTGTCACGAGACTCAAAAACCCTAACAGTGCACAGTTTCGACGATAGTGACTAATTTTGCGAAAGTGAGTATCTTGATTCGAAACTATGTTTATATACATAGGAGTTTCGCAGAGAACTTAACATATAATTTCGGCAGAGCGAAACTATACTTTCTGCAATAAGAAAATGTAGTTTCGACACTGTGAAACTATAGATTCGGCAAAGCGAACTTATAGTTTCTGCGGCACAAAACTATAGTTTTTCGGCACGGCGAAAATCATAGTTTCCCGAGCGAAACTGCTGTTTCGCTATGCGAAACTGTAGTTTCGCAGAAACTTCACTTATTAATAAAAACGAAATAAAATAAAATTAAAATTAAAATAAAATAAAATAAAATAAAATAGTTAAAGGATATAGTATCATGTTTTTCTTGAAGTGTTTTAAGAGGATCATGACTTAGCGAGATTGCTGATATGTTTGTCCGCTTAAACCCATTCCCATCTCTTTTCAACTCATGATCTGCAGCTGTTTATCATGTTCTGAATTGTCTTAGAAACTCAGCAACTTGGTCCGCACTGATATTTGATAAAGACCTAGTCTCGTTATCAAGGTTTATTGAGCATAATCATTGATATTGCCTGATCATTATACTGATGTACAATCACACTGACTGACACATATGCAGATAGGACTCTATAATGTACAGATGTAGACACACATATATGTGAGATCCAGACACAACCTATAACTAATTGATGAGAGCTTCAGGTCAATGTTTTCACATAGCAGAGAAGATCATCTAGGCGTGTTGATGAGAGCTTCAGGTCAATGCTTTCGCATAGCAGAGAAGATCATCACTCCAGGTCAATGCTTTCGCATAGCAGAGGAGATAAACACACATCTTGTTCTTATGAAACATATGAATGTGTATGCAAGAGTGGACTATTTGAGATTATATAATGTTTGTCTTAGAGGGCATTATCACCGAGTCACCATCCCAGTGGGAAACGCCATAAGATTCACATCGATAATCTATATGTACAATGATAGGCTATTTGAGATTATTTAACGTTTGACTTAGAGGGTGTTATCACCGAGTCACCATCCCAGTGAGAAACACCATAAGTTTCACATCGATAACCTTTGATATCAATTAGCAACTCTCAACCAAGTTGTACACAAGACTTGTATCTTTGTGCAGACCAAAATATCATGAGGATAATCCTTATTACTGAGTTATGATCTTTATGTTTGCTGCATGATCACTTGTTTACTTTGTTTTCGGGATGAGTCTATCATGCATATCCCAACATAAGATGTCCCCTTGTTCTAACTTCATTTTCTTGAATTCCTGAGAGAATGAAAAATTAAGACTTATTATCAGTATGAATCTCCCCCGAAATTTTTATTCAAAAGCCTACTAAAAGAAGAATTTCTTAAGAATCAAAGAAACACAAGATTAAAAGAAAAGGATCTATGTGACACAAGTTAGACAATAATCAAGACCAAAAAGAAAATATGTACTTATGTACAGGTGAAACAATTGTTTTGCTCAGAAAAGTTTGTCAGAATGATATTAATCCTAGCATAGAAATCAATTCATAAAAACGTGGTTTATCAAATGTTTTTGTGAAAAGATCTGCTTTTTGATGTTTTGTATCAATAGGAATGATATCAATGAAACCCTTTTCTTGAGCATCACGGATGGCATGAATTCGTGTCTCAATGTGCTTGGTCCGGGAATGATGAATTGGATTCTTGGCAATTCCAATGGCCGCTTCGTTATCACAAAACAGAGGAGTATGAAGAAAGTTAATCCCATAGTCCATCATTTGATGCTGAATCCATAACACTTGCGAACAGCAGCTTGAGGCTGCAATATATTCAGGTTCTCCTGTTGAGAGAGAAACTGTAGTCTGTTTCTTGCTTTGCCAAGAAACAAGGCAGTTTCCCAAATACTGACAACCTCCAGTAACAGATTTTCTGTTTAATTTGCAGCCGTTGGAATCGCTGTCAGAATAAGCGTGCAGGTCAAAATTACCACCATAAGGATACCAAAGTCCTAAACGAGAAGATCCCTTTAAATAACGAAAAATTCGTTTGACTGCCTTGGCATGGGATTCTTTAGGAGCTGATTGGTATCGAGCACAATATCCAACAGCAAAGGTTATGTCAGGACGACTTGCTGTCAGGTACATGAGAGAGCCAATCATGGATCTGTAGAGATGAGGATCGATTGGTTTGCCGTTTTCATCCGGAGTGAGACATGTCTGAGCCGTGAAGGGAGTCATCTCAGAAGCAGCATCATTCATTTTGAATTTCTTCAAAATTTCTTTAATATACTTCTCTTGATGAATAAGAATTCCATCTGGTTTTTGTTCAACTTGCAGCCCGAGAAAGAAACACATCTCTCCCATCATGCTCATCTCAAATCTGTTTCGCATGACCTCCTCAAACTCCCGACATAATTGAGGATTTGAAGAACCAAAAATAATGTCATCAACGTAAACTTGCACAATCAACATCTCGCCGTTTACCTCTCTTTTGAATAGAGTCATGTCAATGGTGCCTCGTGTAAAACCATTGCTCAAGAGATACTGTGTCAGGGTTTCATACCAAATCCGAGGAGCTTGATGAAGTCCATAAAGTGACTTATCAAGCTTATATACTTTGTCAGGAAAATCTGGATCTTCAAATCCTGGGGGTTGACACACGTATATCTCTTCATCAATGTCCCCATAGAGAAATGCGCATTTGACATCCATCTGATAGACTTTAAATTGCTTGTGAGCAGCGTGCGCTAAGAATATTCTAATGGCTTCAAGAAGGGCGACAGGTGCGAAGACTTCTGTGTAGTCAATTCCTTCTTCTTGAGCAAAGCCTTGAACTACTAATCTGGATTTGTTTCGCACCACTATTCCTCGATCATCAGGCTTGTTCTTGAAAACCCATTTCGTGCCAATAGGATACTTATTTGGTGGAAGATCCACCAGGGTCCACACCCGTAGTTTTCTGAACTGTTGCAATTCCAATTGCATCGACTCTACCCAGCAGGGATCTTGGAGAGCTGCATGAACGTTCTTAGGAACAGTTTGAGATATAAAACAAGAAAACAAGCAAACGTTGATCAATCCAGATTGACTCCGTGTTCGAACTCCATCAGTAATGGAACCAATTATGTTGTCATGTGGATGATCTTTCAAAGTTTTGAAATCCACAGTCATGGAAGGGATATCAGTAGATGGTTGGTTAAATGATGAGCTGAATGGGGAAGAAGAGTTCGGTAAAGGAGATGAAGAAGGTGATGTTGATATGGGTGGAGGAGGAAGATCAAATGAAGATGAGGAAGAAGCAACACTGACTGAAGTATCATTAACAGATGTGGTAACAGGAGGCACAATAGACTCAGTTGGTACGGGGGCAGGTGGAATGTAGTTTGTTGTTGAATTGGAGAGGGGCTCATCATCAGTGAAGACTGGAAGATTGAATGATTTGAACACCGTATCTGAGTCAAAGAACCAAGCTGGTTCTGTGGGAACATTAGATGAATTAGATTCCTGCCAATCGACATAGAATGACTCCTGAACTATACGTGTCCTCTTGTTATATACCCGATAAGCCTTCTGGGAAGAAGAATATCCTACGAAATAACATTCATCAGAAACAGCACCAAATTTTGTCTTCTGTGCTTGAGTATTCAGAAGAGTACACGAGCAGCCGAATGGGCGAAAGAAATCAATCAAGGGCTTTCGTTTGTGAAATAGTTCATACGGGGTTTTCATCTTATCTTTGACTATCAGCACCCTGTTGAGAACATAAGAAGCACAATTCACAGCCTCAGCCCAAAATATGATGGGTAAGGAGGATTCTATTAACATTGTACGTGCGGCTTCAATTAGGGTGCGATTCTTTCGTTCCGCGACACCATTCTGCTGAGGAGTTCTCGTAGCACTGAACTGTCTTAATATCCCTTTAGTGGCACAGAAGGAATCAAAATTTGATTTTTGAATTCAGTACCGTTGTCACTTCGAATAGCCATAACCTTTCTCTTGCTTATCGATTCAATCGAGAGAATTAACTTTTGCAACTCCTCAGTCGTCTCTCCCTTTGAGTAAGAAATCTTACCCATGAATATCTGGAGTAGTCATCTGTAACCACAAGACAAAAAGATTTCTTAGCAATAGATTTAACACTTATTGGGCCAAACAAATCAGTATGTAACAACTCTAGGGGATTTAAGATGCTATTTTCAATTTTAGGTTTGTGTGGTTTCTTATGTTGCTTTCCTTTAGCACATGCCATACATTTCTCGACCACAGAAAAATCTTTTAAAGGTAATCCCCGAACGAGATTGTTTTTAACTAGTTTGTTTATTATTTTGAAATTAACATGGCCCAATCTACGATGCCATAAGAAGGACTCAGAGGTGGAAGCTTTTGACAAGAGGTATGTGACTGCAGATGATGAGCTCTTTGAATTCATGTCAAGGAGATATGTATCATTCTTTCTGGGAGCCCGCATGAGAACTAGATTATCTGGAATATCAAACTCAGACTTCAAAAAGATACATTCATCAGACTTGAATAAGACTGGAATGCTTTTATCACAAATCTGAGAGACGCTCAATAGGTTAAATGCAAGCTCGGGAACATAATTGACTTTTTCCAAGGTGAGCGAACCATTACAAACTTCTCCTTGACCTATCATTTTTCCTCCTTTCTTGTCTCCTGCGAAGGCAACATAGCCACCATCGATTATGCGGTAGTTGGTCAATAAATCTTTAAGCCCCGTCATGTGTCTCGAGCATCCACTATCAACATGCCATACACTATTTACAGACTTAGTGGACGACTCCTGCAATCATATCAAAAGAGAATTAACCTGGTGTAATGGCCACCCAAGTTTGAATAACTTTAGGTTTCTCCGAAGTGGATTTCTTGCAAAAGAACTTATTAACTAACTGATTTAGTTTACTTCCAAAAGAACGTCTATAAACATATCTGTGATGTAGTTGAGGACAATGCTTAACTACATGATCGTCTTTACCACATTGAAAACAATTTGATTTTAATTTAGATGTATTATGTTCTCCATTACATTTGGATAAACTTGAATCAGTAAGTGTTAAATCATTATCACTGTATGCCTCATTTGCATTGAGAGAGTTGATTTTATTTTGAAAAGAATGATTGTGTGCTGATGATACTGAAGTGTTATCTGAAATACATGAGGTACTAGTGTCACTAGTACTTGCCTCAGATGAAGATACAATCCTGTCATTAAGCACAGCAAATTTTGCAGGTATAAATGATGGAATGGGATGAGAGAAGAATTTTTTAAAAGAGTTAGTTTTTGTTTCTTCATTGCTATTCGTGGCATTATCAGACAATGAATCAGCAACATCAATAGATAAATCAGCATCACGGTCCATAGCATTTAACAAGCAAACAGAAACATTACTAGAACTGAATGAAACAGAGTCTTTTACAGCATTACTAGAAACAAAAACAGAATTTAAACTAGAGTTATGATCTAAAACAGAAAGCTTGGGTTCAGGTGTACTAAGACTAGAGCATCCAAGACCTCTAGTTGGTCCATAATCGTAGTCCTCACGAACATGCATAGGATTCACACCTTCCAAACCTGCAGACATACTGTTAGAATCTTCTTTGATTAAATCATTAGAAGGATGTGGAATGGGCATCGGAGAGTAACAGTATGTACTAGGTGGAGGATAAACCTTAGCATTTTCATATCCCAAACCTGTTTTAATCCTAGCCCCACGTTGAGATTTACATAAATCATCATGTTTCATTCCTGATATGGTCCATTTATCAAGTTTTGACTGAAGTTTGCTTGTTTCAAACTCAGCTAGGGCAACCCTTTCAGTCAAACTATTCACCTCAACGTTTCTTTCTAAAACAATTCTTTTTAAATGATCAATTTCTTTTAGCGCTTCATTTAATTTAACAAAGTATTTTGACTCATTCACTTTAAGTTCTTCATTAATTCTTTTCAAGTCCTTTTCATTATCAATTAATAAACGATTAGCCTTATAAACCCCAAATAATCTGATTTTACATGCAGATGAACACATATCTTGAATTACCTCATATGGAAGTCCCATCACCACCTTCTCAGCTGCAAGGGCTTTATCACATTGACAAACAGGAGTATACGACTTGTTTTCCTTCACAGTGGTAGCAGTATTGACATCATTTCTTTCAAGCACTGTAGATTGAGTTTCTGACTTTCCATACTCCTTCATATTTTCATCTTTCTTGGACTCATTCTCTGCAACTCCATCCTTAAACTCCTTAAATGGATCAAACTCGTCGTCACAGTTCATCTTCATTTTCTCCTTCTGAATCTCAGCTACTAAAGCTTGATTAATTTCTTCTTTTGTCTCTTCAGCCTCTGCACTCCAGTCAAAGTTAGAAATTAGAGCGGTTTCTTTCTTATGGCTTGACTCATCTTTACTCCCACCAGCAGTCAATCTTGGAACTCCAGAGTTGTTAGGATCAGTGACAATTGGCAATGGACATTCTCGTTTGAAGTGTCCCAATTGCTTGCAATTGAAACATCTAAGTTTAGACTTATCGTAACCCAGTTTGGAGTTGGAACCTTGACCGCCAAAGTTCTTTCTACCAGTCCTTTCCATAAATCTCCGAGCTCTAAGCGTCAGCATTGCCATTTGCCATTGAATATCAGTTTCTTCAAGATCATCTGGATCCACTTGATACATGTCCTCCATAGTCATTCCTTTTCCTTTCAGATCACCAGCAACAAGTGCTTCATAACTTTGAACAAACATCCCAAAAAGTGCCATAGTCTCAGCTGGAACAGTAGATTCATTAGATGCCTTTAAATTCCCTTGCTCTTTCCCGGGGTTAATGCCACTCCCAGAAAAATCACACACAGTCACTGCTCCTTGACGCGATGCCTGCATTGGAGAGCTTGCAGCGGACGATAGTAATGCAGCATTCTGTGAATAACCGGATGTTGGCATGATGGATTGATTAAACTCCCTCCTTTTTAGATCCAAATCAAAAGACTTTAGCTTGTTAATCACATCCATTAGTTTATAGTCAGCAAAGTTTCTTTCTTGTTTCAACATTCTTACTTGTAAACTCCACTGAGGTGGAAGAGAGTCTAGGAGTTTATTCACTTGCTCATGATTTCCTAGCTGATCATCATACTTCTTTAGAGTACTTGAAACAGACAAAAAACGATTAGTAATGTCAGTAAGATCTTCATTCTTGTGTCCCACAAATGAATTGAACTCCTTTTCAGCTTGAGCCTTCCTATCTTTCCTTAGATCCTCGTTTCCATCGTAAAATTCACACAAGGCATCGTATAGGGATTTTGCATCTTTGAATTCTACAAAGCGATTGTAAATATCAGGTGCAAGACATAAAGTCAAGGCTCCGAATGCTTTCTGATCTCTGTTAATTAACTTTTGATCCTTTTCGGTGAATGTGGAGGAGTCCGAGTTTGGAGAGACAGTTCCACCGACAGTAACGGTTGGCTTGTGTGGTCCAGTGATGATTGACTCCCATTGGTTGTGATCGGTGTAGAAGAAGAAAGCCTTAAGACACCTTTTCCAATCTTCAAAGTTATCTCCATTGATGAGTCTAGGGGGTCGGTTTGGTGCAACACTCTCTAAATCAGCCAAGGTGAGAGTAGTCATTTTCGACATAACAATTTCGCTGAAGAAGAAGTAGATTCGCTGAAAGGTAGTTTCGCTAAGGCGAAAGTGTAATTTCGGCAGCACTTTCGCTAGCCAAAGACTATCAGTAGCTTAGTTTCGCTGTAAATTTCGCAGGAAACAAGCTTGAACTTTCGTTCGAATGAATTTCAGCAGCAATTTCGCACAAATATCACCCAATCTGAATGAACTTTCGTTCAAGGAACACAGTTTCGCACCGAATGTCAAAGAAGAAAAAGTATCAGTTTCGCTGAACGAAGATACAGTTTCGCTGGAAGGAACTGTAATTTCGCTGGAAGAACAGAAAACCCTTTTAAACCCCAAAAACAATCGAAAATCACCCAAATCTCAATGAAATTTGAATAGGAGTGATTCACAAAGCTTCCTCAATCAGAAACGCACACTATCCAATCAATTTCCATGACAAAAACACTCTGTTTTGAAGTAAAATTTGAAAAAGTTGGTATTGAACAAAAATAACCAAAAACCTCAAACAATCAAGAGCACTATGGCTCTGATACCATATTGTAGGTCCATTTGATCGGTTTTCAGTGCAGAAGAATGCTTGAATCGCTCAATACCAAACACACACAATCAACACTAAGAGAAGGATGATCAAAATAACACCAAAAAGCTTTCAAACATGGTTTTAATGATGAACAACAGTGAATGAATTGAAATAAGCTCAATGTATTCAGAAAGAACAAGCTTACAATAGCCTCTTGCAACAATAATACACGATTAGGGTTTCTTGCAAGGATGATCACAATTTAGACAAAAGAAATCTATATATAGCTGTCATAGTTTCGCATATAGTTTCGCTGTATGCGAAACTATATAGGCGAAACTATAATTTCGCCCGGTAGAAACTATCAGTTTAACCGGGTAAACATGATCTGAGCTCAATAGTTTCGTCTGGCGAAACTAACAGTTTCGCCAGGCCGAAACTATAGTTTCGCCCGACAGCAAACATATAGATTTGCACTAAACAAACTTACAAAAGGAAACTAACAAAGATCCTATTACAACGAATGATAAACAAAAACTAATCCAATGGTGAGTCCAACCTATCTTGATCTTCAGATGTTCTCAACACACCGAATCTGGATTCAAGCAACATCACACCTGCAAGCGGTGCCTCCAGTTCTTTGACTCCTGCTCAAGACGAGAGTGATGACTCATCAGGTGATGAAGAAGCAGCTGCACCAGACCTTGATCATAATGTTAATCAACAAAGTGGGTCATCAGCTGCTGAACCAGCATTGGGAAATCCGGATACTGAACCTGTAGTCACCAATCTTGACTCTGAGGTTGTGGTACCTTCCACACCAGTGACTAGGATCAGTGTGAATCATCCCCCCACGGCTATCATTGGGGATATTCAATCCGGAGTGCAGACGTGAAATCAGTTGTACTCTGCTGATTATGCTGCAGTCATGGTGAAGGGTTATATCAATGACGGGGCTTACTCATGTTTTGTTTCACAAATCGAGCCTAAATACGTCAGTGACGCCCTGAAAGATGAGGCCTGGGTCAATGCTATGCAAGAAGAGCTACTCTAGTTCAAGAAACTTGGAGTCTGGACCCTCGTTGACAGGCCAAAAGGAGTTAAAGTGATTGGTACCAAATGGGTACTAAAGTGCAAAAAGGATGACCAAGGTGTTGTTATCAGAAACAAGGCACGCTTGGTTGTTCAGGGATTTAGACAAGTCGAGGGGAGCGACTATAATGAAGTGTTTGCACCAGTGGCAAGAATGGAAGCAATTCGGATCTTCCTTGCCTATGCATCGTTTATGAAGATCAAAGTCTATCAATTGGATGTGAAGAGTGCATTCCTTCATGGGGAAATCCGTGAAGAGGTCTATGTCAGTCAACCCGAAGGATTTGAGGATCCGTATCATCGGGACAGAGTCTACAAGCTGGATAAGGCTCTGTATGGGCTACATCAAGCTCCTTGAGCTTGGTATGAGAAGCTCTCCACCCATCTGTTGAAACAGAGTTTTCGTAGGGGTGTGATTGACTGTACATTATTCATCAAGGAAAAGGATGGTGATTTGCTTATGGTGCAGATCTACGTGGATGACATCATCTTTGGGTCTAGGAATGAAGCATTGTGCATAGAATTCGAATCTGTGATGAAGGCAGAGTTCGAAATGAGTGCCATGGGAGAAATGAAGTTCTTCCTAGGTTTACAGGTGGATCAAACACCAACCGGTATTTTCCTACATCAGACCAAGTATGTCAGCGATATTCTGAGTCGGTTTGATATGGAGAATGTTTCCACAGCAGGTACCCCTCTCGCCACAAATCATGATGTGGCTCCTGATGAGAATGGGGATTTGGTGGATGCCACTATGTATCGTGGGATGATCGGATCTCTTATGTACCTCACTGCCTCGCGTCCAGATATTATGTATGCCACTTGTTTATGTTCTAGGTATCAAGCGAAGCCAAAAGTGAATCACCTGATTGGTGTGAAAAGGATTTTTCGTTATCTGAAGGGTACTCCAACACTGGGGTTGTGGTATCCTCATGATGATGACTTTGAGCTTACTGCATACAGCGATTCAGACTATGGTGGCTGCAAGATGAACTTCAAGTCTACATCGGCAGGGTGTCAGTTCTTTGGAAGGCGATTAGTCACGTGGCAATGCAAGAAGCAGACCTCGGTTGCTTTATCAACCTGTGAAGCTGAATATGTTGCTGCTGCAAGCTGCTGCTCTCAGATTATCTGGATCCAACAGCAAATGCGCCACTACGGTTTGCAATTTTCTAACACCCCTATTTATGTTGATAATTCTGCTGCCATAGTTGTTACTAAAAATCCTGTTCAACATCCAAAAACCAAACACATCGGCATTAAATATCATTTCATACGCGATTGCTATGAAAAACAATTGATTGATGTGATTAAAATTAACACGGATTTTCAGCGCGCTGACCTCTACACCAAACCATTTGATAAACCTAGATTTTTCTATCTGCTAGAGGTCAACGGCGTTAAAAAGAAAAGTGATGTGATTGTGGAAGAAGCAGATACATAGTCCTACTCGTATTTATGTGTTTATTTTCTGTTAATTTTATTTTATTTTTTATTTTTTATTTTTTCTTGTTATATAAAATCCAAAACCACAAAAAGATTTTCTGTTTTAGTATTTTAGAGGGACATTTATTTCAGCATTCATTTACTTAAAAAAAGGGGGGGGACGGTAAGTAAAGCTGAAAAGGCAGAGACATCTAAACTGGAAATGTGACTCGATAAATTATGGAAAGTGATAGTACACAGGCACCGAGTTACTTGGAACACCAAAAGGATTTTAGGTTCTGCAAAGTTTATTATATCACAGAAAAATTATAAATCTGAGAAGTCTAAGTTTAACAAAATGGGAAGATGATAGTACGCTTGGTTGATATTGTAACTACACGGAGAAAGTTGATCTAGGGAGGTGCTAGTTCACTATACGATGTGTCGGTAGATTCAACACAATAGACGAGTAGACGTCATTGGTAAAGTTAATCTAAACTAAACGGTTCAATCAACTGTGGGTTCCCATCTTATCACTGGTTAACACAATCAGCCATTTCCGATAAGGGACAACGAGCAAATAAACGCCACCAAAGGTGGGCGTGTGACTGCAAAAAGAGCAAAAGAAAAAATTGAATACAAGCGCAATCATACTGATAACAAAATGTTGTTGGTGCATTATGTGAAAAAGAAAAATAAGAAATGCTCTAACAAGGAGATAGGTTGTGTGCCTCTCTGCTGTGCGATGGCACTGACCTGAGGATAAGCATAACCTACATATTCTAGAATTCATTGTTGTTTGCCGCCTCTCTGCTGTATGATGGCACTGACCTGAGGATTGGCTTCTCTTTGAAAGCTCTAAGAATAGTCTCTTCTTGTCAAAATACCTATAGACCGCTCGAAAGTCCTCTAAGGAATAATGATTACCATATAAGTTTGGGATCCACAAATGTTGGTTGAAATAATATAACTTAATTCATTACCAATGCGTGTCAAATGTCTGTGTATGGATTTAAGTGGACAAGTATACTGACAATTTTCGTGTATGCACTGACTGAAGTTGATAATCAAAGTACGTTACGTATCGTATCAAGCATGATTCCCAGTTAGATTTCAGAAGTCTTAGATAAGTGAGAAAGCTGTGATATGCAAGGGTTTAAAGTTCAATTCTAATCAAAGGTTCCAAGTAATGCTGTTTATGCCTGTCTGATTCCATATGAGTCTGTCCTTGATATGATGTAAATGCTAATAAGCTACACAAACTAGACCCAACAAAAACAACAAAAACATGTTCATTCTATTCGTAGTTTTAAGATTTTTCAATTTTTTAGTATAATGTGTCAATGTCGGACTGTGTGTACTGCTATCTGCTAAACATCACCAAATGTGCTTAACGTTTACTTAAACAAATTGTTTCTAAAAGGTTAAAAGGATCACGTCTGAGGTGATCGGGTGGATAAATGGATCACGTCTGAGGTGATTGTGTGGATAAATGGATCACATCTGAGGTGATCAGTGAATGTGTTGTTTTAAAAGTGATCATGTCTGAGATGATCAAAACAAACAAACAAACAAACAAACCCAGTATATCCCACTCAAGAGCAGGGTCTGGGGAGGGTAGGTGTAGGCGAGTCTTTCCTCTATCTTGTTAGGTAGAGAGACCGCTTCCAAGAGACCCCCGGCTCGATAGCAAAAGCCGATTGAATCTGATCAAAAGATTATAATGTTTTATCAATTGGTTAAGAAATCTAAGGGTCGGTCCATAACTTGACAAAAATGGCTCACGTATAGCCCAATCGCATAACTGAATCTGATCTGACCCAGTCGTACGAATGGGGTATACGATTGAACACAATCGTAAGATTGAGACATGCGAATGAGCTCAATCGGCCGATTGAATGTGACCGAATAGGCCAATCATGTGAATAGACTCAATCGTACGACTGAGTTTGAGTCGGGCGAATGAGTGGAGAGAATAGGTCCAGTCGGCCGACTGAACTGAGTTCTAGTATAAATAGAACCCTCAGTCGATCGCAGACCTCATTCGCCCTAAATTCAAAATCATACCGTTACGCTGCCCAAATTTCATTTGATCTTAAACACCTACTGTATCCGATTTCTGACGTTTTAGCATTGTTCTACAGGTATAACGTGAGTGATTGATGATGCTTACATTCGTATGGGGTTTGAATCAGATCGTATTTGACCTAGTTCTTGAACCGACACCAACTGTGTAAAATAAACTGCCTTAATCACATAAAATGTTAAAATCAATGGATTAGGTGGTTTAGATACATGATTGCGAGTCTAATAAACATGAACTTAATGTTTAATTTAGCCATTTGATAAATCTGAGTTGGAAATAGAACAGTTTTGTCTACGATGCGACTGGTCCCTCAGAATGAACTTCAATCGCCCGATTGAAAGGGGCGACTCATTCAATCAGCCGAATGAATAATGCAAATAGGTTGAGTGTGTGATACGACTGGACTCCAGAATGAACTTCAATCGCACGATTGAAAGGGACGATTCATTCAATCGGCCGAATGAATCATGCGAATGAGTCATTCGGTCGACTGACTCAATCGCAGGTTCAGTCTCCCAATTAGACTCAATCGCATGACACATCATCCGAATGAAATTCTATCGCTACTGTTCAACCGATTGAAGTCCAGTCGCACATATGACCATCCGACTGAACCCAATCGCACAGTGCAATCGTATGATTGAACTAAACTGTTTTCTGATTTAGTCAAACTCTGTTTTACATGTTTCTAAGGTGTGTTTGCTATTGATTACAGGAATATGGCTAATAGGTGGACCATAAATCCAAAGCACAACATTTGTGCTCACTTGGATTCCACCTCGAGGAACGGTGGTGAGTTTTCAGGGATCATTGACTTCTTGAGGAGATCTCGGATATACAGAGCCATATCTACACCCTGTACTCCCTATCAGTCTATCCATCAGTCATTCTGGGAGGGGGCTTCGGTAGACCGATCAGTGGAGCCCTACTGCATTCGAAGTACTATCTTCGGTAGGGAGATTGAGATTACGGCCGCTGATATCAGGAGGGTATTGGGCTTCGGAGACGATGAGACTCACCCACTCAAGCTCCACCCTCTTACAGTTCGTGGATGCTTTCTGAGGATCGGGTACTGTGGGGCTATAAACTCAGGTGTGCTGAACAAGAGCAACCTGAGACCCCAGTACAAGTACTTAGCGCATGTCATTCTGAAGTGCATCGCGTCCAGGAGGGGCGGTTTTGATGACTTGTCGGACCAGATTCAGAATGCCTACGTTGTATTGGTCCTCAACCACCCATTCAGCTTCTCCAACATGATTTTCATGTATCTTATAGAGAACCTTGAGGCTAAGGGGAAGGAAGGGTTCTGCATGTACCCCAGATTTTTACAGCTCATATTTGATGAGAAACTGCCCGACCTTCCCAAAGACAAGAGTGATGTTGTGCCTCTGGAGATTATGGATGACACCACTCTTGGGAGGATGAAGGTTTACAGAGGCAAGCAGGTGAAGCCGGTGCTGAAGAGGTTGATTGGGCATCTGGCCCGGGCTGATTATGTTGCCCCTGGGAGACGCAAATGGCGTCATGATGACAGTGGATCTGACACTGAGGTGATAGCTATTCCATCAGATGATTCTGATGATGATGATAGTGGTGATGGTGGAGATACAGGCCCCAATCCATCTAGGGCCACTACCACTGATATACCATCTCCACCACCCACCCACGATGGAACTAAGTCTGCTGGTTTCCATCAAGATTTTGTTCTTGGTGAGGAGGAAGAGGAGTCAGAGGAGGAGCCCTTGACACGTACTGTGGGAAGCAAGGTTGTTCCCACAGAACATGGGCTACGGGCGGTGGGTGAATCCCCACAAGACTCCGGAGAGATAGCCACTGATCCGAGTTATGCACCGGAGTCAGCTAGCAGGGTTGTAGGGGGAGCATCCACTTCAACGGGAACGAGGAAGAAAAGGATGGCTCAACCCCATGGTCAAAAGAAGAAGAAAAGACGTCTCACCTTTGTTACAACTACCTCCACAGCCACACCATCCACCACCATAGCCACCACACCATCCACCACCACAGCAACCACACCATCCACCACCACAGCAACCACATCAACCACCACCACTACTAAACCTCCACCTCATACTCATATATCTACTACCACCACCACTGTGCCCCCCACTACCTCATTCCCACCTCCTCCCATATTCACCACAGCCACCACAACCCACACCACTTACCAAACACAACCCTCATCTGCACCCTCGAGCTCAGTCATACCACCGGTCTCTGTGGCTGAGCAAATTGCTGCACTGAACAGCATGGTGCTCCAGTTGCTAGCCTCCGACAAGGCCAAGTCTGCTCAGATTCTACAGCTGCAAGAGCAAAGTTCTACACAAACAGCTGAGATTGAGAGATTGAGGGAGTTGACATCTTCACAAGCCCAGGTGATCACTTCACAGACTGATCAGATCACAGGCTTGCTTCAACATGAGGCTGAGACTGATAAGAAGATGGAGAAGCTGGAGGCGGCTCACAAGACTCTATTACTAAAGCTGAAAGGCAATCAGAGTGAGCCCCTCAAGATCGGGGAAGGTGATGATGAAGGTGATGATGATGATGATGATGATGATGAGGACGATGATGAGGATGACGACAATGATAGTGATGAAAGTGATGATGGTGACGAGAAGAAGGATGATGAGGAAGGTGAAGGAGGAGAGACAGTAGGAGATCATAGCGATGATGCAGCAGACGAGAGACGCACTAAACATCGTCAAGATCAAGGACCCTCTTCGTCTGCTCCAACTGAAGAAACTCCTGAGATTCAAGATAAAAGTACTGTTTAGTTATTCATGTTTATGTATTTAACAGACTTTTGTATTTGAAATTATGTAACATTTATGTAATGAATGTTTATATCTTTTGTTAATGATTGAGCTTGATTATTTTCTAACAGATATTGTGTTTCATGTTTTAAATCAAGCAGATCCAAACTTCCAACGTGATGAATACGATGTCGAACCCCTACAGCAGGACAAGAGTCAGTTAACAATGATCCTTGATCTGCAGGGTATCATGAGAAGATCGGTTGAGTATACCCCAGAGGAGGGTGAGATTATTCATGGCTTCACAAAGGAGCAGTTGGCTGAGATATTCAAGCTTAACGCCGATGAGATTGTGAAAGATGCTCCTGAAGTCCAATTTGACAGTGATGAAGACCTACACGATATAGATGAGATTGAGATTGAGGACATCACTGATCAACATTATCCAGAGTATACAGACACTGAAGGTCATGTTATTCCAAATTTGGATGACAACCTAGTTAGTGAGACATTTGACACTCTGGAAAAGATGGAAGCAGAAAATGACAAACAAGAGGATACAGCCCGAGCTACTGAAGCAGAAGTCAAAGAAAGAAAAGCTGAGTGGGCTGCTTGTTTTGAAGAGCTTCGTGCCCAGAGAGATGCTCCAAAGTCTGATGCCTACACCAAACTCTATAGAGTGAAGAAACATCAGAAGGTGTCTGGCAAGATCATATCTTGGGCGTATTTTGAAGATCTTAACGCATATGCAGTTAAGAGGGAGAAAGGTATCGAGTACTTTAGATTCCCACACGATCTAAAGACTCTACCTGGTTTTGAGCTCAACCAACTGGCAAAGCTGAAGTTGCTGTATGCTGATCTGAGAAAAATGTCAGGTTGGTTTGAAGCTGCGTTAAAGAGAGAGTACCACACCCGGTGGGTGAACTTTAGGCCTCAGCAAATGAATCCTACTTATCAGGTAACCCATCAGCCAAACTCGACACTTTATCTTCCATGGACGTTTTAACCCCATGAGTGTGCAGTTCACTCATCAAATGATAGAAGCGGTCGATCACATCATCCAAACTTTCATTCCCAATTGACGAGAAGTTATCAAATTCCTTCTTCAAAGCTTTAGCCTTTAGAGACTTAAGTGATGAATTTCCTTCATAACATTTCTCAAGAGCCTTCCATAACTTTTTGCACTATTTGTGTTCTGAGAACTGATGGAAAATATCTTTCGGAATGGACTGTGTCAACAATGCATAGGCCTTCTTTTCAGCATTGTATGAAATTTTTTGTGCGTCACTCAAACCACTTAGAGTCAGTGGAATACCATCAGCTCCAACTGGCATATTGTAGCCAGTCTCAATAGTGCTTCATAAGTTTGTGTCCACTCCATTCAGATGAATTTCAAACTGGTGTTTCCATTGAGGATATTTATCAAGAGACAGAAGCTTTGGTGGTTTGTTGTGATTCCCTATCTCATTCTCCAAGAGCAAGAGATTCTGAATTCTGGAGTCCTTCCCGGCTGAGAGAGCAAAGTTCTGTGTATCCATAATGAACTAGTCTGAAAACTTGACAAACCGACTGGGTATGCGACTGGTATGCGACTGGGGTGCGACTGAGACTCAACCGTGCGATTGAGCTTAGTCGTACGAATGAGCAGATGACTAGGACAATCGTGCGATTGAACAAACGACTGGGCTAATCATGCGATTAAACAAACGACTTGGCCAATCGTGCGATTGTGTTGTGCGAATGAAGTTCAGTCGTGCGATTGGGTCAATCGTGCAACAGAGACTGCTGAATTCGAATTCACGCAATTCGACCTAAAAACACAATTTTGAAAACCCTAATCGGCTGAAACTCGAAAAAGACTAACTTTTGAACACGTGCACTCGTAAAAACTGAATTATAATGCAAAAAGAACGGATCTTTTGATTGAAAACGTTGACTTTTGCAAAAACGCGATTGAATCCACGTAGAATCAAGAGCCTGAGCTCTGATACCACTTGTTAGGACCGAGTACGTATGGAGTACTAACTGATTCAACGTGAAACCAGATCAAATAGTGCGGAATCCTATTTGATTGGCGATCCAATCAGGGAGAACGTTAATCTAATCAAAACTAACGATTAGAATACGTTAAGAATTGATTAGAAGTGATCAGAAACGTTCTATGAAGTTGGAAGGGACTCTCTGGACGAACAGGGCCGGCTAGGGTTAAGAATTCTCGAAGTGTTACGTTTTTCCACGAATTAAGTGGTATTTATAGGTTACAGTTTTCATTCGTACGACTGAGCCATGCGTATGGCTCAGTCGTGCGACTGAGTCGTACGATTGATTCATTCGTACGACTGAGTCAGTCTTATGGCTCAATCGTGCGTTTGGCTCAATCACCTGGTTCAGTCGTGCGGCTGGCCCATTCTCATGGTCCAATCCTGCGACTGAATCATCAGACTTAGTTAAGCATATATCTGAATCTTTAATGATACAGAACTATGTCTAACCACTGTAAACCTATATAACTTGTTCACATAAGCGTGTAATAATCAATCATATGAATAGATATAACATTCAATAACCAATAAACATTCAACGTTTTCATTACATATATCAACCATTACATCAGTGTAACAAAATGAAAGTCAATTACATTTAATCTCACTAGAACTAGAACTAGGGACATATGTACCAACAACAATATAAGAAGCGTGACATTTCTTATGAACTAAGAATCTATTCTGTCCACGGTTGATATAGGATTTGCCAAGGGATGTAACATATACAATGGCAGATGGCCATGCTTCAAAGAGGACAAAGCGGTTTTTATGCAGAACTACGAGGAAGCAAATCAGGTGAAACAGTCAATCCAAAATTAGGATCGACAAGTCCAAGGTTAAATGTTAGCAATGTTACAACTTTGGTCATTTTCCTTAGGAGTGTGAGAAGAGGTGGAATAGATGAAGATCTACATCACGTACGACTATTGTTGATTAACATGACATATCTTATGATTGGATCATATATTTGGACGATGTTAGAGTAAATCAAGCTTTTGTTGTTGATATTGCAAGGGAAGGAAAGGACGAGTTTAAACTTGCACACATGGCTGAGGAATGTGTAGTAAACTTTGATGTTTTAGTAATGATTATGTTTGATATATTGCAATTATCGATAAACTTGGTAGAATTTAAGAAATGTCTTGAACCACAAGTCTAATAATGAAAATCCTAATCAGACAAGTGGAAGTTAAAAAAGAATGAAAAACTTTTAAAAGATAAAATTCAAGGTTGTAAAAAAGATATTTATAATTTTATTATTCAAGTGACTGAGTCGAAAAAGCATGTAGTTGCTACTTATAAGAAATATGATAAAAATGTATCAAGTTAGCTAAGTCTTGGAGTACTTTGACTCAGTTACAAAGGGTATTGAGTACTACCTTTATACTTTGTCACATTACCAATTCGAAAGTTTCTACATGTTGAAAACAAGATCGGGTTTCAATGCGGTACCTCCTCCTTTGAGCGGTAACTACACTCCGATGACTAATGAGGATCATATTACTATTTATCTTTCCACCATGTTGAAAGTTGAGGATCTGGTTGGTGATGTTGATTCTTTAAATTCAAATACTAAGGGTGAGGATGTTAACTATAAACGTGTTAATGGTAACACTGACATTGCTAGAGATAAGTTTTTGACCTAAATGCTAGTGAGCAGTCTGAGGGTGTTGACAAGGGTGAAACTGAGGATAATATGGAGGTTACAAGACCCAAACCCGATTGTAACTTGATCAAATAGATTGATATTTTTGATGAGTTGAGAGTTTGGGAAAATACGAATGTCACTTGTGATAACGGTATTATAGCTGAACTTGATGTCATAATTGTATATACTGAAAAGGATGTGAAAATTTATTTTATAATATTGATTCTTCAATTAAAATGAAAATTTTCATCGGATTAACAAAAATCATTCATAAAAAATATAGTTAAACCTGAACAATCTGAAAATATTAAAAGTTTTAAACCGATAGAATTTGTCAAGGAAGGGACAAAATGTGATAATTAAACTGTTTCAAAGGATATATGGCTCAAATGAGGATTTTGAAAAGTCAAAACGAAAAATTAGTTGATTATACACAATCATCTAGATTCAGGGTCCTAAGCATGAAAGTTGTCAAGCATCCAATTCTCGTTCACAACAAATGCCTTATAAACTAGTGCATGTTAATATAAAATAACATTCTTGTTATGATATCAAAGCACACATAACGAAAAGTTTTTCTTTCAAGGTCGAGGGTAAACACCTTGTGAATCCCAGATTATCAAAACCAATTGTTGTACTAGAAAAGACTAAGCTTTAACAAAAGATTGTTTATTTAAATCTCAAAGCAAATGGATAAATCGATAAAAGAAAAAGTTTCAAGTTAATAAAAAACATTGTTTTCCTAAAAATGACAAACATATATTTTTAAATACTCTACCTAAACATAATGTAAAATTTCAACAGGTTAATCAACAAAAGGTTGACGAATAAGTATTTCAAACAATACTATTTTTAAAAAGAGAATTAAATCCTCTATGGTTTTAGAAAGTGAAAATTATAGGTAGGGGATCATTTATTTTCTCAAACATATCATCGCACGTTAGTTTTTTGTGCAATGGTAGCCAAGGAGGACTATCAATTCAGTTGGCAGTGGTTACTTCAATGCACATCACAGTAATGTTAGTTTTTATGCATAATGATTATTTAAATGAAAACTATCTGGTGCTTTCGGTTTATATTTGATTCAAATTTCATTTTCTTTTAAATCTAACTAGATATTAACGCCGCGTTTTGCTACGGCAGAACATTTGGCCTGATGGTTATCGTTGCATTAGACCATGGTTGTTGTTGCGTTAGACCTGAAGTGCGGGTGATTTTTATATTACACGCAAGCGACTTGCTACAACAGTCTATTACAATTTAAGTATCATACTTGTTTTGTCTATTTCAAAATTACAACATATACATGATTTTCAAATACGTTGGAAGCTGTTGTTTTTTCCTCCGGTTGCATAATGAGCACTTCCTTGCTAAACAACAATAAACAACATCTAATAACATGAACCAAAATCAAATGGGAAGCAAACATTAATAGGAACGTGTCAACTGAGTCAAGCCTTACAAAGTAATTATTGGATTAGAATTCTTGACCAAAATATATAACATTTACAGACTTTCAAGTGAGCATAGAGCATCAAAATAACACTTAACTAAGCTCAGTGTACGTAACTATGAAAGTAACATGTAAACTGAAAAGCATTCACACGACATACACAGACCAATACAAACATAACCATAGCTTCAAACAGATACACTGATATATTAGTCTAGGTTCAGAAATACGTTGTCGTTGCGGCTGCAAATAACGATTGCCACGCCAAAACAACGAACATGTAATATTTTTTTACGTCATCATAGCCTCTAATCCAACAAAAAAACACTATAACCATCAACAACTCAATCCGAACTGCAAATGATATGCCCAAGCCAAGTATTATCGTTACATCATCATCATCAACATCCAGAGGTGTAGTTCTCTCAGATGAGTCAGGTTTCATCATCATTGAAGTTTAGGCTCAGAAATATGTTGTCGTTGCGGCTGCAAATAACGATTGTCACGCCAAAACAACGAACATGTAAAATTTTTTTGCGTCATCATAGCCTCTAATCCAACAACAAAAACACTATAACCATCAACAACTCAATCCAAACTGCAAATTATGTACCCAAGCCAAGTATTATCGTTACATCATCATCATCAACATCCAGAGGTGTAGTTCTCTCAGATGAGTCAGGTTTCATTATCATTGAAGTTTAGGCTCACAAATATGTTGTCGTTACGGCTGCAAATAACAATTGCCACACCAAAACAACGAACATGTAATATTTTTTTTCATCATCATAGCCTCTAATCTCACAACAACCATCTAACAATTCAACCCAAATTGCTTTTTAGTTTGTCTTAAACGATATATCTCTCAGATGAGGTAATCTCATCATCATCGAGCCAAATAGCAGCGTTACATCATCATCATCAACATTCAGAGATCTATTTCTCTCAAATGAGCCAGTGCTTCATCATCATTGAGCCAAGCTACAACCCAAAAACCCCAAATCTGAAAGCTCCAACACAAAAACCCCAAATCTGAAAGCTCTAAAATATGAAATGGGGTTTAGGGTTTGTAACAAACACTGAACAAAGTTAAAGAAACCAAACAACAGTAAAAGAAGTCATCAGAGAGCAAGCTACATCCTAAAAACCCCAAATCTGAAAGCTCCAAAATATGAAATGGGGAATTAGGGTTTATAACAAACATTGAACAAAGTTAAAGAAACCAGACAACAGTAAAAAAAGTCATCGGAGAGCAAGAGAGAGACGTCATAGACGCCGGCTACGGTCAGAAATGACCACCGGTCAGGATCCTCTCTCTCTCTTCCCCTCTCTCTACGAAGTTATCCAAGAGAAACAGAGAACCTGCGAGCAACGACCATCTAGCAGAAGCACAACAACGACGATGTCTGACAACGACAACCAAGCTGGCATCACCGGAAACGGCAAGCCAATCGGTCATCGTAGGCGAGACCCCAAAACGGGGAACGCAACCGGCCGTCGCCTGCCGTCACCGAGAAACAGCAAACCAAGCACAAGCGAGACATCAACCCGCCTTCGCCGGAAACGGGACCACAACCGGCCTTCGCCGGAATAGGGACACCCTCTCCGGGGGGCAAGAGATGAGCAGGAGAAGAAGGGAAAAGCCATCAGATGTGGCTTTAAACACACACACACGTGAAACTCACATGCCAAAACACCCAAATCTATGCACCGACATAAGGTTTTAATTAAAATAGAAATAATAACATAACAATGTTTCCAATAAAGTGTACACAGTGATATTATACAATTTGGGAGCGTTTGGTTGGAAGGAATGAAACGGAATGGAATGGAATTGAGAAACTAGTGTAATTTTTAAGTAAAATTATGTATGAGTGGGTAATGAAATATAAAAACTAAGGGAATGTTCCACCTCAAATTCCTTTGGATGTGGGATTCAAAATCCTTCCACCTAGAGAAGGAATTTGAAATCCTACAACTAAGGGAATTTGAGGTGAAACATTCCATTGGATTTTACATTTCATTACTCACTCAAACATAATTTTACTTGAAAATTATACTAGTTTCTCAATTCCATTCCATTCCTTCCAACCAAACACTCCCTAAGAGTTTTACAAAGAAAAGAGGGAGATAAAATCAGAAGTGACTAAAATATTTATTTGTTGGCAAAATTAAAACATTTTCAGAAAACATTCATGGACGTTTTATTTTTCTTCTTAGTTTTTTTAGCTTTTATCTTTGATAAAACAAAATGTAGAATTTAAAATTTTAAATTTGAGTGTTCATGTTCTTTAAAAAAAATGACAGTACATTGATCAATATAATCTCACAATAAAAAGAAAAAAATGTTAAAAAGAGAAAATGATTTTATATTCTTGTGTCGTTGCTTGTATAACTCGAAAATAAAATAATCATTACATATGTATTAGGTAATGAAAGAAAGTTAAAGTATGTAGATACATGAGCATGAAATGAACCATACGAGAAGATAATGATTGTTTATTAGCAAAAGCTTAATACATGTGAATGATATGCGTAGAAATGTGAAAATTAAATAACAATTACACTTGTGACGTTAACCCTTGTTAAAGTAGGTGTGTGTGTGTACATGATTAAACTCTACTAAATATACAATGTTAAGTGAAAGTACATTATGTTAAGAGATCACTGTAATTACGATGTCACCAACCCAATTTATGAATTGGTTCATGCATATGCCCTAACAAGCATACAATTGAATTTCAATTCAAGATGAGACTTTTAAGTTTTGCTAAGCAAATAACTGAAGACTTCATCTTCCTTATATATATAATATTACATTCAATCATGTAAATCATAACTAATTTTAGATTATTTTGGAATACATTACTCATAAGCCAACTGATTCTTTATCACTATGAAAATTAGGATAAGTTTAACGATACCTTGCATGTTTGGCAATAGATGATGTTTAAAAATATTATAAACTTTAATAGTAAGAAAGTAAGGAACCTGTGTAAACATTAATACACCTTACTTGATAGTAATTATAAAATTGGGTATTTATTGATAACAAATAGTTATTATAGGTTCTCTTTGAGAAAGGAAGTGTGAATAGAATGCTTACTATAACCTAATCCTAATTGCATAAAATTAAAATCTAACATTATCATGTGATCATTTCCGAGTTATCGTATTTGTAAATATTATATGTGCTATAAATACAAAAAAAAATAAAAAAGTGTTTTAGTGTATTCTTTAATCGATATGATCCTGTTACACATGTTTACTCATCAAAAGATATTAATGTATCATTTTCATTTGAAAATATTTAGAAAAATAGAAAAAGATTTTTGATGTGTTTTAGTATAAATTTCAAAAATCCAAAAAGAGTTCGCTTCAAGCTTCCATAGTATTATCTTTCATAATTGGATGATAATATATTATTTTGTGAAAAATAAATTTATTTCAAATGTAGAAGAAGGGTCTTAGGAAATCTTGTTTCTAAGAGAGACGTTAGACCATGACTGTGAATTGACTTTGAATGCTAAGTATAAAGATATACAAAGAAGGGTCCCTTTATTTAGACACCCCTCAATTTTAAATCAACACCCCTGTACCTTATACGCCGCGTATGGGTCCATACGCGGCGTATAGGGTGCGTTGTTGATTTGACGTTTTATACCATATACGCCGCGTATGGCTCCATACGCGGCGTATAGGGTGCGTTGTTGATTTGACGTTTTATACCCTATACGCGGCGTATGAGTCCATACGCGGCGTATAGTGTTTGACATTTTATACCCATACGCGGCTTATGACCCATACGTGGAGGAGCTATACGCCGCGTATGGGTCCATACGCGGCGTATAGTTTATATATTTATTTTTTTTAATTTTTTCGTTTTAATATATATATCTATACTATATATATATTCATTTGAGGAGGGCAAATATGTCATTTTACATAATCTCTTAAAATTAAGAGATGTACATCTCTTCATGCACAAGGTACAACTCAAGAGCAGACGACCACAGGTGCTTTCTATCTATCTGAGTTGCTTTCTTTCAGAGAGATGCTTTCTTTCAGAGAAAAGAGGAGACGACCAGAGTTGCTTTCGAAGATCAAGACTCACAGTTGCTTTCTTTCGGCATAGTAGCAGAGATGAAGGTACCATCACCATCACCATCAGAGTAGCAGACTTGCTTTCGAAACTTACCACCAAAGTTACTCTCTTCTAAACATCAAACCAAACGGGATATTAATACTCAGAATCCCCTTTCTCTCTTCCATCGGAAGCCACCATGGCTATGCCGGAGCACCACCGCTTTCAAAACTACCTTCAGCAACAACCGCAATCGAAACCCTTCAGGTATTACCCAAAACCCCCTTATTCGCCGTTTTCAAAACCCTAGAATGTGTAATTTGTTTCATAATATGATTAATCTTGTGTTTTTTCTTTGTATTTTGATGTTTAAAGACATATTCAACAACCTCGAAGGTCAAATTCCACCGCAGATGAATTATATCAACGCCGATCAAGCTCATCACCCTCCGTACATCCCTCAATGTAAACCCTAAAACCCTCTTTTGTGATTGTAGTTTTAAAGGTTGAGTTTTTATGTTAGTAGTAATGAATCTGGTACGAGACAGAGTAAAGGTACGTCGTTGTTGGTGTAGGTAGAGAAATTTAGCAACTTAAGGTGGGGGAGGTGGTACATTTGGAGTGAGCTTGAATTTTTGGATGAGTAATGTTGCAGTGGAGAATGTGATCGCAGAAGGGTGTATAGAGTTAGGTTGGTTCCTATATTGGTCTCTTGAAATGATAATTCCATATATGTATGAATCTTGGTTGTCATTATCGAAATTTGCTCTATGTGCTTATTCCCAGTAATTTAGTGTACTAATTCTCTATTGTTACCGCTGGTTTTGTCGATTGTTTCTCTACTTTTAGCCTTTTAGGTGTTGATTTTCAGCTTAATTACAATTTAAACCATCGCCTGGTGTGTTGTTCACTGCGAGGTACTTATTTTAAATGTTCAGGCAGGTTGATTGAATATTGCTCTTTATTATTAATTCATAGAAGCACCATGCTTGCATTTATATTTTGATTGGTCTGTTTTTCTTATCTATGATACGTGTTTGGTTGTTTTGTTTTTTTTTGTTGTATAGGAACCTATTGGTGTTGAAGGAAAATAGGAAGCAAAAGCAGATTTATTGTGGCTTCCAGGTAAGTTGTTCTTATAAATTATAAATGTTGAGTTTGTGTTGGTGTAAACTGATAGTTCTTATGTTGTTTTTGATCATGTGATGTTTTGGTTAAAAGAATTAGAGCAATAGTCCAAAAAATACGACATCAATTAATGATAATTTTTATTAATTGACTTAAAAAGGAATAATTCAACAAATTGTTTATGAAATATGATATGTGATATAAATTAACTCATGGTAGAGCGTTATTTGGAAGCGAGCTTATTATTATTATGAGTGAAGGATGCCATCTATCATGTTAGCTACTTTGTTAGAAGCAAAAAATTTGGTTTCAAATGTTTGATGATTCTATCTGCTATGTGGTTGTGGATGATGTTTTTGTGAATTTGATCATGTAGTCCGTTTGTGGTTTTTTCTGTTTTATGAAAAAGTGGCCTTTTCTGATTCTAGAAATGTTGTCTCTGCTTTTAAAATGTTTGAAAAACATGTTTTTATTGGTTTTATAAGCCTACAAAATGACAAATCAGTTTTTTGTTTGTAGTAATGTTATGTGGCAAAAATTTCAAATTTCAATCTAGAAGTAAAGTTGGTTTGATGTCATATTGTAGGCTGTAACAATTTTAGAATGTGAAACATGGTTAGTTAAGATGGAAAATAAATTAATATAAAATGGTTTTGGTTAATAAGATTAAGAGTTTTATTAATATATTTTTAAAACACACATTATTAGTAGTTGATTTTAAATTTATCAGGTCATCTGTCATTTTAGTATTACTAGCTACATACGGATGTCAAGGTTGTAATTCAAGTTTTTTTCAGTCTCAACTCTCTAAACTAAACAAACAAAAAATGGAAAATTTTCACTTGCTAATGCATGATAGCATTGACCCAAATTTTGGATTTTATTATGACACCTATTATGGGAAAAGTAAGATTTGATTTGCATGTATAATGTCATGAATTTGATTATTGTCTTATGGCTCATGAATTACCATGGATTTGAAATGATACTAATTATAACTCAAACGATATTTCACATCTAACATGTTTCACTTTTAAGTAAATTTCTTGATGTTTACCCATTTGACCCATTGAAAATAAAAAAACAAATGAACTGGCAGTTGCATTTCAAGCCTCATTTGAAGTGTTTGAAAACATCTCATCCCATTACAAGTGGTTTGCAGTTATCAAGGAGATTAAAAAGTAGTTTCAAATAACAATTTGCCATAATTCTTACATCTCTAATGGTAGATATCAGTCATTTCTAGGCTCATCGGAATATATTTACCTTCTAACAACTACAATCTGCCTCCAATAACTTCTGAAATGGTAAGATTCTTGAGTCATCCCAATATTTAAAATTTTATGTTCTTACCATAATGATTTGGAGGGATGTTTGAGTATGCATATTTTGACTAACTGTCATACTCTGGCTTTAGTGTTTTGGGCAGTTTGGATGCAGCTATTTAGGGGTGTCAAACATGTCTGGGCTGTGGTTTCGGATTGTTAGGGTGTAAACGTGTTGTAAATATAGTGTTATCAAGTTCTAAATGTGCTAATCGGGTGGGGGATTGTAATTAATGTGTTAAACTGGTTGATGGGTTAACTACCAAATATCAAATTCTTGATACTAATTATCTCATAATTTCATTCAACTTTCAACCACAGTTTGTAATGCTTTTAGCTTGTAAATATGAGGAAGTTTCAGTCCCTATGGTTGATGATTTGATTTTCATCTCTGACAAAGCTTACACAAGAAGTGAAATTCTTGAAATGGTACCAAAAAGTTAACCAATTTCTCACTAATTTTGATCTTGTTTATGCATCTGATGTAAAAATATTGAAACATTACTTAAAATCAAACAAACATCTTTTTTTGTGTTTTTCAGGAGAAGTTAATGCTGAACACATTGGAGTTCAACATGTCAGTGCCAACCCCATATGTGTTCTTGAAAAGATATCTCAAGGCGGCTCAATCCGATTCAAAACTGGAGCATATGTCGTCTTTCTTGATCGAGCTATGCCTTGTGGAGTATGAAATGGTAAAATTTGCGCTATCTTTCTTGGCTGCAGTTGCAGTGTACACCGCTCAGTGCAGTCTTTACGGGTTCAAACAATGGTCGAAAACTTGTGAATTGCATACAAACTACGCGGAACATCAGCTTCTGTAAGCCTTAGTTATTGAATATAATTTAATTATGATCCATGTGTAATTATGTATGCTTATAATTATTGAATTCATCAAAGAATTAATCTTAAAGAATTATAGCATAACAGCAAATATTCCTTAGCAAAAACAGCTTAAGGTTCGGTCTCTCACTGAATTGGCTCCATAAAGAATCTTGACATATGCTTGTAACTCAAGCAATAACTATCAAGAATTGATTTTATATTAGCTATCATATTTTTACTTTAAAAATTAAACTGTAGTATAATTCAATGAGACCAAAGAAATTGTGAATATTGCTTTACTTTAAAAGAAAACCGTGTTTAAAGGAGATTGAAAAATGAGTATTGTTAGTGGATTACAATACAAATTTAAAGGTTACATTTTTCAAGAAATTTAGAAAAACCGACGTCAAGATGACAGAAGAATCATCGACGGGTTCCAACAAAAACGCAATGGTAATACATAAAGATTCATTTTCTCAATTCCAATGTCCCGTTTTGAAATCGACAAACTACACTATATGGTCAATTCGCATGAAAACCATACTCAAGGCAAATGGATTATGGGAAATGATAGAACCTAGTGCTAATACGCAACCGATGAAAAGAAGAATATGACGGCAATTGCATATTTATTCCAAGCACTACCCGAAGATATGACATTACAAGTTGCAAAATATGAAAGTGCAAAAGAAATTTGGGATGCACTTAAGACAAGACATGTAGGTGTGGATCGAGTACAAAAAGCACGTCTTCAAACACTCAAAACTGAATTTGAGTTACTAAGGATGAAAGAAGAAGACACTATTGATTCATTCACCTCAAAGCTTAATAGTATCGTGACTAGAGCAAGTGGTCTGGGATCAACGTTTGATCAACCAACTTTAGTACGAAAACTCCTAAGCTCTGTACCTAAAAGGTTTTTCCAAATAGTAGCAACAATTGAACAGTTCGTTGATTTAGAAGCAACAACTCTAGATGAAACAATTGGAAGACTAAAAGCATTTGAAGAAAGAACAAATCTATTGAATGAAGGTCAAGTAACAAATCTATTGAATGAAGGTCAAGTGGACAATCAAGAAAAGCTTTTGTTCACCCGTCAAGAAAACAAGTCAAGTCGTGGAAGAGGTAATTATCATTCATCACGTGGTCGAGGCCGTGGTAGATTTAAACAAGAAGAAATAGGAGAAACTATGTCACATGAAAACTCTAAAAGAAATGATGATAACTATGAAAGAAGGAAAAGATATCCAAGGAACCAAAACAAATCCGCATTTGATAAAAGTAAGATAAGATGTTATAATTGCAGTGATCAAGGACACTATACAGCAAAATGTCCTAAACCAAAACATAAAGAAGAAGAATCACATCTCATAATAGAAGATGAAGATCCGGTTCTCTTATTAACACAAGTTGAAGAAGATTATAATAAAAAGGAATGTGAAGACAAAGGAAAGCTTATTCATGTTAAAGAGAAAGTTCAAGAGATCAAAGAAGAAGATGTTGAAGAAATGGATTAAGAAATTAGGGGGGAATGTTGAAAGTATAATTATCTTAATCTAAATATAGCTATGTCTCTAAGTATAAGTTAAACTATGGGTCATTAATGTAAGTAGTAGAAAGTAAACTTAGTATCTAGTATGTAAAGTGTATGTATGTTTAAGGGTTTAGGATGTCAAATGTAGAGTTGTTAACTATTATGTAGGGTATATATATATTTGTCAAGAGTGTGTAAACATTGTATCATCATCAAACATTCATATCAATCATACGTATATTGTTTGTTCAAGTTTCTCTCAAGTATCATATCATATTCAATCATCAATCAAAGAGCCTAATCGATCCTAAAGGGCCAACAAGGTGCTTGTGCATGAAAAACTCTTTGTACAATCTTGTTTATGAATTAATAAAGATCAATGTTAAGATTACATGATTATTGTCGTGAGCACAGGATACCGAGTACATAGATTCCAAACGTACATTTGGTGAGTTTGAGTCAAACATGAAGATCCATGACTATAACTAGAACCTACAAAGGGGAGCTATAAAATGCACCCTTTTTCTTAGCTAACGTCTTTTTTTTGTTGGGATTTCTTTAGCAAGGTTTTAATAAACCAATACTTAAACCTCGAAGTTTAAAAAGTGTCATCTAACGATGAGTATCATTAAATATTACCATAAATAAGTGGATGAACCATATGTTAAACTTATGAATAAGTGTTATACTACTTGCCTACTTAATATTTTAAATGTTTATAAAAATAATTAAACTTTTGTAATATAAAATATCATCTCAATGTAGATAAGAAACTACACCTCTTGTTTACACTTTTATAAATTATGAAAATCTCTACTTTTTAAGTTTTAACACTAAGCATTTGTTAATTATAGTTATATAATATAGTACCTTACATAAAGTAACATTTGTCTTTGTAACAAGTTTCACTTTTCAACCTTTATCTTGACTAATTTTATCGGTCAACCTTTATATTCATGGGTTGTTTCATCTTTGATTCTTTAGTCTAATGTCGTTAGTTTACACCCTTAAGTTAGATCACATGGTTGTTGTTGACTTAGCCCCTGAAGTGCACACACTTTTCATCTATATTTATCAACATAGAAGAAACTTAAATGATACTTGACACCCTGACATGCACAACTCCTAAAAATAAGTAAACATTAACCCATGATATAGACCTATGACTCTACTACTTAAACTCCATAACTTATACCTAACTCAACTTAAAACAACTACAACTACACAAAGCAAGTTCTATAAAAAAAACTTATTGTATCATATGATTTTAATATCAGGAAAACTCAATACATTCAGCATGAAACATAATACGAAATTATAATAAAATTGATTCATAATCTGTAAACTGATTCATAACAAACTATTAGCATTGGCATTGATATTGAAAAGTGTTCCAAACACAAACTAAACACATAATCGTTCCAAACAAGAGCATAACAATACAAAATAAAAAGAAACTGAAAGCACTTAACAATCAAAACTAAACTTATCGTTAGCCTATGTAAGCATCTATGTTCATTGTGACCGCACTTACTAGAAGTGATAGTTGTGCTTTACATTAACAATCATCTTAAAAAAATTTTATATCTTTTACTTCTAAAACAAACTTCTTGCTTATATTATTGAACCTTTTAATTAACTAGTTGTAAAGAGTTGATGGAGTGATTGTTGTTGGGACTTAGGACTTAAGCCAAATAAACTTACCATAGGTGTGGTAAACCATAAAAGCGTAAACATTCTTCCATGTTTCCGATCTTTATGCAGGTAGTATTGAAGTTTCTAATAGTCCATGGTGTTGACAATGTTTTGCCATGTCTCAAACTATTACCACTGCATGTCATAACCTAGTGATTTTACTTAACTATGCGGTCTAAGAACAATTGGATTAAAGGACTAAAGATAAAAGAAACTATGTTCTAAATATTGTCCATTGTGATTAGTAAACTTAAAGATTAAAGTAAAATTAATTAGAAAAATAAATGTCTTTTTTTTTAAATTTACTCTATACTATCACTAATAGATGTGTTTTTTCGTATAATCATATTTTACAAAATGACAATGTTTTGAATTTCGAATGAGTTCAAAGTTCGTTGTACTTTTTTCTATAAATATATGTTTTACATAAAAGTAAAATCAAGTATTTGGTGATCACGAGTTTCTTAATATCGTAAGTTTCTAAGTCTCTTCACATCCCAACTTAAATCAAATTATATAGGTGTACAGATTCATACATTTTTATTCATCTCTTGAATGCTTTATACATCAGTAATTAGTTTTATAACTTATTCTAGCATAAATTTCTAGATCATTATAAATCTATATTTTTGGTAGATGTTAACTTCACAACATCGCATATAAACACAAATTGAATGGGGATACCAACAAAGATGGTTTTGGTAAAGCATAGAAATTCCAAGTATGAATGCATATTTTATTTTATTTACTTATAGAGTAAATTACGCTTTTCGTCCCTATGGTTTGGTGGTTATAACTATTTTCATCCAATAGTTTAAAAACGCCCGGTTTAACCACTGTGGTTTAAAATCTGTCACAATTAAGTCCAAACCGTTAACTCCATCCAATTTCTCCGTTAATTTTTTTGAAAAAGACGAAAATACCCTTGAACTAAAATTGTTATTATATTACAAATAAACAATATGTGAGTCCCACTCCACCCCACTATACCTTAACCCACTTTTTTTTCCTTTGACCACATCCGAATAATCTTCTGCATCCATCATCATCAACAAATCACCACCACCCACCAGAAGTCCAGAACACACCAGAGGCCCACAACCACCTGCGACATCATAAGTTGATAACCACCAACCACCACCATCACCATCAGCCACCACCATCACCACCGATTGTTCAAGTCGCCAGTCTTGATTCTAATCGGGGGAAGTTAAGATGGGTGGCGGGTTCTCAAATCTCACCCACCGGTCCACCACCACGGCCACCCCCACAGTCCCTCCGACACCATCTTCATCTTTATCATCCGCACAACTACCATTGCAACCCAAATCGACCTAGATTGATGGTGGCAAGTGTGGATATTGTCACACCCCGACCGACGGCGGAATCATCGGAGCGGACGAGGGAATGATGGATTGTTCATAACACATGGTTGTCTAATAGTGGAAATAATATTAAAATCAGATTACATGATAGAATAAGTACAACATACACAAATACAACAATTGAAACCACAAATAATAATCGTCTTTTATTTTAACTAGGTCCGTGTCTTAGATGAGCACGTAGAAGTCCACTATCTTGCTTAACCTGAAATCATGTGAGAAAATAAAGTCAGCTAACGAATTAGCTGGTGAGTAATCACAGTTTTGAATATACATATAGATTGATTGATTGATCCATCGATTGTAATTCAATTCACAAGGTAATATTAAGACTTATATGGCAACCGCGAAGCATATAAATAAACCGACACAATATAAACCCCTTGACTGGACACTTGCATATAATAGACTCCACACAAACACCATAGATTGACTAATTGCCTCTGGCACAATCACCACTCGACTATTCATATGGGGTGGGTTATCCAAACCAGTAGATCTACATTGTTGCCAGGATTGATTGATTGATTGATTGAATTAGGGTTTTACTGTCGTCCAGTTTATCACAGCATGTTCACGTATTTGCAAGTAATAACATAACCTGTCTTGAATTGAATTGAAAATGAAATAACAATAGAATATCATGATAGAATATATTGTATCACATGATTTCCCCCAAATAGGAAATGATATAAAAAGGGGATATGAATACTCACTTGATTGATGAGATTGGAATTTGGACGTGATAATTTAGACACCAATGATTTCCTTATAGTTAACCTAAGGAACGGTGTCTCGAGTTAGAATAATAACGATTTGGGAATTTGGGAATGTATTAGGATTTCTATGGTAGTTTAAATTGATAAATTTTATTCGGTTTGAAATGTCTTGAAATAAACGAATTTATTGAAAATGATTATGTCAAGAACTTTAATACAATTTATACGTGTAAGTTATACATTTATACAATTTATTAATAAATTGTATATGTATAATTATATTCATAATTATATATAATCAAGTAATTATATATAATTATATGTATAATTATATACATGATTATATGTATGAACATAATTATATATTGTATGTTAAGTATATACACGAGTTATAAATTGTATACAATTATATAAAATTATATACATGTAATTTAATTAAATAAAATTGTTTTGATAATTGGATAATATATACCTATGTATATATATTGGATTCAATCTATTTATTGTATAATTATATATCATACATTAATTATTATTTGGTAGAAAATATAATTAGTTATTTTATTTATTTAAAACAAATAAAATAAATGAATAAAATATAAAAATAAATTTCAGAAAATAATTGAGTTGTTTTAAAATTTTTAATGTTTGTAAAAACATTTTTAAAATTTTTAGAATTTTTTTCAGAATTTTTAAAGGCTTAAAACAACCTAAAAAAATAATTGGAGGTGGCGGGTCTCGAACCCGAGACCTTCTGTTTGAGGGGGAGCATGGGAACCGGTGAACCAAGGCCTAAGCCGCGGTTATGATCCGGTTTTAATTCATTTAAACATAAACTGCTTAACTCCCAAATCCCCTTATGAACCCTAGATCGAATCCCATTCAATTGAACCCCGATTCGATTATCATTGCTACTGAATTCATGGGGCTTTCATTCCCCATGAAAAACCGAGTTTGTAGAGGTATTAATTACCTGTTAAGATGGTGTATTCGAGGTGTTTGAGTTCGAGATGGGTCCGCGACTAGATTCCAATCGAATGTTGCTCAGATCGTGATGATAATCAAATTAAATTGATATGAAGCTTTGAATGATGATCGAGAGTGAAAACCCCTTATCAATTTCAGGTTTTGAAACTCCGAAGGTGGGGTTCGAGTGAGTTGCAGGTCGTGATGAAGGTGACGATCGAATTAGATGTTTCTGTGTGTTTTAGTTGAAATTGAGAGTATGGGTAGGTTCGGAACTGAGAAGTGTTTGATTATATGAATTCAATTTGTTTATTTTGAGTGTTTGAGTGGGTTTCTTTGTCGGGTTAGAATCCGAGATAAAAGTAACAATTATAGCCGTTAATTTGACTAATTCAACACGTTTTGTGTTGGAATTCAATCTAATTTGGATCCAAGGAAACTTTCGGTGTGATTGTGGGTTCACATTGGAATAATTTGACTGATTTTTGGTCGGGGATCTTGTGAGTTCGATGTGGTGACTTTGGATCCGAATTTCTCGAAGTTTAAACGTGTTTAATGGGTGTATTGAGTTCGAAACTCATCCACGGGTGTATTGGGACCGGTTTTGTAGCTTGAAAGTGTGTAATTTTGTTGTTTTCGGCTTCGCCGGAGTTTGGCCGGACTCTCGCCGGCGAGTCGCCGGAAAAACGGGGTATTGACGGGGGGATGGTTTGGGTTTAAAATTTTACAGATTCGGCCCCTGTGGTTTTAAGTTTAACACTTATGTTTGAAACTTTAGTTTTAAGTTTTATAAATTACAAAACACACCCTTGCTCTTGATTTATAAAAAATATATTTTTATAAACAATTGTCATTATTATTATTATCACTATTGTTATTATTATTATCATCATTATTATTATTATTATTATTATTATTATTATTATTATTATTGTAATTATTGTAATCATCAACATTGACGTACAAAATTTTTTAACTTTTATTGAACAAAATACATGATGTTACAGTCTCCCCTGCTTTAGAAAATTTCGTCCCGAAATTTAAATCACGAGGAGGCTGAAATGAAAAGATGAGGGTACTTGGTTTTCATTTGGTCCTCACGTTCCCAGGTGAACTCTGGGCCACGTTTAGACTCCCAACGAACTTTGACAATGGGTATCCGACTGCGTTTGAGTTGTTTAACTTCCCGATCCATAATTTCCACAGGTTTCTCAATAAAGTGCATAGATTCATCAATCTGAACTTCGTCGAGTGGAATGTGGAGATTTTCATCGGCAAGACATTTCTTGAGATTCGAAACATGAAACGTCGGATGTATATTGCTGAGCTCTTGAGGTAGTTCAAGCTTGTAAGCCACTTTCCCAATTCGCTCGAGCACTTTGAATGGACCCACGTAACGAGGTGCTAGCTTCCCTTTCTTTCCAAAGCGAATCACTCCCTTCCAAGGTGACACCTTAAGAAGTACGAGATCACCGACATTGTATTCCATGGGCTTACGTCTTTTGTCAGCATAATGCTTTTGACGATTTCTAGCAGCGACCAAGTTATCACGGATCTTATGAATTTTGTCGGTTGTTTCTTGTATCAATTCCGGACCAGTGATCTGTGATTCACCAACTTCAGACCAGCAGATGGGAGATCGACACTTCCGACCATACAAGGCCTCAAATGGTGCCATCTGGATGCTAGTATGATAACTGTTATTGTATGAGAATTCGATCAATGGAAGATGAGAATCCCACGATCCACTGAAATCAATGACACAAGCCCGGAGCATATCCTCGAGGGTCTGTATCGTTCTTTCAGTTTGACCATCGGTTTGCGGGTGATAGGCTGTGCTAAGATTTAGTTGAGTCCCGAGAGCTGATTGGAGACTTTTCCAAAAACGAGAGATGAAACGACCATCGCGATCAGAGATAATATCTAAAGGCACACCATGTCGACTGACTATTTCATTAATGTAAATACGAGCCAATTTCTCGACTCGATAATCTTCCCGAATTGGGATGAAATGAGCCGACTTAGTCAATCGATCAATGATAACCCAGATACTATCGTCACCACTAGCGGTACGAGGCAGCTTGGTAATGAAATCCATGGATGTGCTCTCCCATTTCCATAATGGAATCTCGGGTTGTACGAGTAATCCAGAGGGACGTTGATGCTCGGCTTTGACTTTGGAACATGTAAGGCATTTAGATACATACAAGGCTATATCCTTCTTCATGCCGGGCCACCAATATTGGTTCCGTAGATTCATGAACATCTTATCTGCTCCCGGATGAATAGAATAGCGAGCCTTGTGAGCCTCATCCAGAATGGTTGTTCGAAGATTATCGCGATTCGGAATCCAAAGTCGATTTAGAAAATACAATAGTCCGTCCGACTTGGTTTCCAATTGGAGTTCAGCACCGCATGACATTTCCTCACACATGTTGCCCTCGGTGACTGATTCGTGTTGAGCTTTGAGTATACGGGTTAGGAGGTCGGTTTGAATGGTAATACTTTGAAGCATAACTTGACCCTTTCGACTTAATGCGTCGGCTACGACATTCGCCTTTCCTGGATGGTAGCGAATTTCACAATCGTAGTCATTAAGTAATTCAACCCATCGTCGTTGTCTCATGTTTAATTCCTTCTGATTGAATATGTGCTGAAGGCTTTTATGATCGGTAAATACAATACACTTGGTGCCGTAAAGGTAGTGCCTCCAAATTTTGAGTGCGAATACCACAGCTCCTAGCTCGAGATCATGGGTTGTGTAATTTTTCTCATGAATTTTGAGTTGTCTTGAGGCATAGGCTATGACTTTGCCTCGTTGCATGAGAACACAACCAAGACCTTGCTTTGAAGCATCACAGTAGACAACGAAATCGTCATTCCCATCGGGGAGAGTCAAGACTGGGGCATCACACAACTTCTGCTTGAGGGTTTGAAAAGCTTTCTCCTGATCTGGTCCCCACACGAAACTCTTGTCCTTATGTGTCAAGGCGGTGAGAGGCACAGCGATCTTTGAGAAGTTTGGAATAAAGCGACGGTAGTAACCGGCTAAGCCAAGGAATGAACGAATCTCGGTAGGAGTTTTGGGTTCTACCCAATTCTTCACTGCCTCAATCTTTGCAGGATCCACGTGAATACCTTTGTCGTTTACGATGTGACCAAGGAATTGGACTTCTTTAAGCCAAAATTCACACTTTGAGAATTTTGCATAAAGCTTTTCCTATTTCAGAAGTTCAAGGATCGAACGGAGATGATGTTCGTGATCGGATTTTGATTTTGAATAAATGAGAATGTCGTCAATGAAAACGATCACGAATTTGTCCAGATATGGTTTACACACGCGGTTCATTAAATCCATGAACACAGCAGGTGCATTGGTTAACCCGAATGGCATTACTGTAAACTCGTAATGGCCATATCTTGTGCGAAAAGCTGTCTTGGGAATATCATCATCGTGCACTCGTAATTGATGATAACCTGAGCGGAGATCGATTTTGGAAAAATGAGAGGCTCCTTGAAGCTGATCAAATAAATCGTCGATCCTGGGTAGAGGATACCGGTTTTTGATAGTAAGCTTATTAAGCTCCCGGTAGTCGATGCACATTCGAAAAGAACCGTCCTTCTTCTTTACAAACAAAACTGGGGCTCCCCAGGGCGAGGAACTTGGTCGAATGAAACCTTTATCGGAGAGCTCTTGAAGTTGACTAGCAAGCTCTTGCATCTCAGATGGTGCAAGTCGATAGGGAGATTTTGCTACTGGAGTTGCGCCAGGCACAAGGTCAATACGGAATTCGACTTGACGAACAGGAGGAAGACCGGTTAAATCATCGGGAAAGACTTCAGGAAACTCTCGAACAACCGGAATGTCTTCAATCTTCTTAGATTTCTCATCTGCCTTCACGATATGAGCTAAGAAAGCCACGTAATGTTTGCGGAGGTACTTTTGAGCTTTGGTGCAGGACATGAGTTTTAATCCCTTGGAAAGCTTTTCCCCGTAAATATTTAAGACACTTCCAGATGCGCGAGGGATCCGGATGATTTTCTCGAAACAGACGACTTCAGCATGGTTCTTTGACAACCAATCCATGCCTATAATGACGTCAAAACTTCCAAGTGGCATCGGTATAAGATCGACAGGAAATTCGTGTTCACTAAGTTTAAGGGTACAATTTTGGATGACAGAATCAATTGTGACGGATTTTCCATCAGCTAATTCTACTGTAAACGGTTTCCCTAACTTAGTTCGGGTATTAACAAGCAAAGGTTCAAATTCTAAGGATACAAAACTTTTATCGGCACCGGTATCAAATAAAATTGAAGCATATTGATGATCAATTAGGAACGTACCATTCACCACATCATTGGCAGCCTGAGCTTGTTGAGCATTGATGTTAAAAGCACGCCCTTGTGCTGCGGGTACGGCATTAACGAGCTGAGGACATCGGTTACGGAAATGAGTTGGATCACCGCATTGATAACATGCACGAACTTGAGCAATTGCAGGAGGGTTTTGTTGGACTGGCGCATTTACCAATGCCTTAGCAGCATTCCTGCATATGTTGAATGTATGGCCAAAACGACCACAACTGGTGCACTGACGACACTTAGCACCAGTAGGATGATGATACTTGCAGATGTTGCATTGTGGAAATGGCCCGGTGTAAGGTTTCTTTGTTGGGGCTTGATTATTCATGGTTGGTTGATAGGTCGGTGCGACTTGGTTGATTGGAACAGCAGGGGTAATTACAGCAAAGTTTTGAGAGTTAGCCTTCCTCTTCCGGTTCCTGGAAGTTTCAGGCTTGTCTTCCTTGGTTGTTTCAGTAGAAGACTTCTCCATTTTCTTCTTGTCACCCTTCCTGGTCAAAGTACCGGCCTTGACATGGTTGTCGGTTAACTGAGCTGCTAGACGGATAGCATCTGCCAAGTTAGTAGGGTTCCTACCCCACACGGTATCCTGAATTTGCATAGGGAGACCACCTATGTACTTCTCGATAGCTCGAGATGAGGGAGTAACTAGATGAGGTACCAGAAGACTCAACTCGTGAAAACGGTTGGTGTAAGCCAGATTCTCGCCGCTTTCCTGAGCCAAATCCCAGAATTCAGCTTCTAGTCTCTTGATTTCATTTCGTGGGCAGAATTCTCGTGTCATGAGTTCCTTTACTTCAGCCCACGTCAATGCCAGGGCAGCATCAGTGCCACGGGTTCGTTTCTCCCCGTTCCACCAAGTTAAAGCTCTCTTCTGGAAAACACTGGTAGCGTAGCGAACTTTGAGATTTTCAGGACATTCGCTGTTAAGAAACGTGTTTTCAATACTCTCGAACCATTGCAGAAGACCAGTGGCACCTTCGGCTCCGCTAAACTTGGTGGGATTGCAGGAATTGAAATGCTTGTAAGTACAAGTTTTGGGAGGGTTTGGTGCAGTTGGGTTTTGGACAGCGTTTGGTGCAGTTGTGTTTTGGACAGCATTGTTGCCTTGGTTCAAATGAGTAAGCAGTGTTGGGATAACCGCAGCAACTTCCCGTGCCACCATAGCAGCAATCTTGCGGCCAGAGCTTCTAGATCGGGAGCGGTTTTGACGAGAAGACATGCTGTATAATAAGGAATGAAGAAACCTTTATGAGTAACGGGTAATTGATTTTTAAAACTTTTCAAAATAATGAAATCGTTAATGAGATTGTTTAAAACAACAATGAGAGGTTAGGAGTGTAAACGTTCGGTTCGCAAACCAAAACGAATACGTTGACTTATCAAAGTATTTGTGTCCAGCACGAGGACATGCGTACCTATAAGCGAATACTCATCTCGAGGGTTCCCAGGTAAGGTAATCAAGTTGTATGAAATACCTTGCCTAGACAGAACACCTTAAGATACAGGTATCCCACTCTTCCAGCATTGCATGTTCTCGGTCGTGTGACACGGACTTTGACGAGATTTGAAAACCATGAATAACAATCGAGTTTTGGAGTTTGAAATCACTTGAATTAGGCACACAATGCCTTAGAATATGAGTTAAGTTTCGTGTGTATATTGATAGATTCATAGTATAAGAAGAATCACATAAACAGATAATCACATAATCAAGTATAAACATGTAAGGCACATAAAATCCTGTCTAAGCATATAAAATACATGAGAGGACTCATGTGTAAAGGTACTTAGTTATAGTCTAGGTCATTCCATTTCTAATAACCTAATTCCCTATAACCATGGCTCTGATACCAATCTGTCACACCCCGACCGACGGCGGAATCATCGGAGCGGACGAGGGAATGATGGATTGTTCATAACACATGGTTGTCTAATAGTGGAAATAATATTAAAATCAGATTACATGATAGAATAAGTACAACATACACAAATACAACAATTGAAACCACAAATAATAATCGTCTTTTATTTTAACTAGGTCCGTGTCTTAGATGAGCACGTAGAAGTCCACTATCTTGCTTAACCTGAAATCATGTGAGAAAATAAAGTCAGCTAACGAATTAGCTGGTGAGTAATCACAGTTTTGAATATACATATAGATTGATTGATTGATCCATCGATTGTAATTCAATTCACAAGGTAATATTAAGACTTATATGGCAACCGCGAAGCATATAAATAAACCGACACAATATAAACCCCTTGACTGGACACTTGCATATAATAGACTCCACACAAACACCATAGATTGACTAATTGCCTCTGGCACAATCACCACTCGACTATTCATATGGGGTGGGTTATCCAAACCAGTAGATCTACATTGTTGCCAGGATTGATTGATTGATTGAATTAGGGTTTTACTGTCGTCCAGTTTATCACAGCATGTTCACGTATTTGCAAGTAATAACATAACCTGTCTTGAATTGAATTGAAAATAAAATAACAATAGAATATCATGATAGAATATATTGTATCACATGATTTCCCCCAAATAGGAAATGATATAAAAAGGGATATGAATACTCACTTGATTGATGAGATTGGAATTTGGACGTGATAATTTAGACACCAATGATTTCCTTATAGTTAACCTAAGGAACGGTGTCTCGAGTTAGAATAATAACGATTTGGGAATTTGGGAATGTATTAGGATTTCTATGGTAGTTTAAATTGATAAATTTTATTCGGTTTGAAATGTCTTGAAATAAACGAATTTATTGAAAATGATTATGTCAAGAACTTTAATACAATTTATACGTGTAAGTTATACATTTATACAATTTATTAATAAATTGTATATGTATAATTATATTCATAATTATATATAATCAAGTAATTATATATAATTATATGTATAATTATATACATGATTATATGTATGAACATAATTATATATTGTATGTTAAGTATATACACGAGTTATAAATTGTATACAATTATATAAAATTATATACATGTAATTTAATTAAATAAAATTGTTTTGATAATTGGATAATATATACCTATGTATATATATTGGATTCAATCTATTTATTGTATAATTATATATCATACATTAATTATTATTTGGTAGAAAATATAATTAGTTATTTTATTTATTTAAAACAAATAAAATAAATGAATAAAATATAAAAATAAATTTCAGAAAATAATTGAGTTGTTTTAAAATTTTTAATGTTTGTAAAAACATTTTTAAAATTTTTAGAATTTTTTTCAGAATTTTTAAAGGCTTAAAACAACCTAAAAAATAATTGGAGGTGGCGGGTCTCGAACCCGAGACCTTCTGTTTGAGGGGGAGCATGGGAACCGGTGAACCAAGGCCTAAGCCGCGGTTATGATCCGGTTTTAATTCATTTAAACATAAACTGCTTAACTCCCAAATCCCCTTATGAACCCTAGATCGAATCCCATTCAATTGAACCCCGATTCGATTATCATTGCTACTGAATTCATGGGGCTTTCATTCCCCATGAAAAACCGAGTTTGTAGAGGTATTAATTACCTGTTAAGATGGTGTATTCGAGGTGTTTGAGTTCGAGATGGGTCCGCGACTAGATTCCAATCGAATGTTGCTCAGATCATGATGATAATCAAATTAAATTGATATGAAGCTTTGAATGATGATCGAGAGTGAAAACCCCTTATCAATTTCAGGTTTTGAAACTCCGAAGGTGGGGTTCGAGTGAGTTGCAGGTCGTGATGAAGGTGACGATCGAATTAGATGTTTCTGTGTGTTTTAGTTGAAATTGAGAGTATGGGTAGGTTCGGAACTGAGAAGTGTTTGATTATATGAATTCAATTTGTTTATTTTGAGTGTTTGAGTGGGTTTCTTTGTCGGGTTAGAATCCGAGATAAAAGTAACAATTATAGCCGTTAATTTGACTAATTCAACACGTTTTGTGTTGGAATTCAATCTAATTTGGATCCAAGGAAACTTTCGGTGTGATTGTGGGTTCACATTGGAATAATTTGACTGATTTTTGGTCGGGGATCTTGTGAGTTCGATGTGGTGACTTTGGATCCGAATTTCTCGAAGTTTAAACGTGTTTAATGGGTGTATTGAGTTCGAAACTCATCCACGGGTGTATTGGGACCGGTTTTGTAGCTTGAAAGTGTGTAATTTTGTTGTTTTCGGCTTCGCCGGAGTTTGGCCAGACTCTCGCCGGCGAGTCGCCGGAAAAACGGGGTATTGACGGGGGGGATGGTTTGGGTTTAAAATTTTACAGATTCGGCCCCTGTGGTTTTAAGTTTAACACTTATGTTTGAAACTTTAGTTTTAAGTTTTATAAATTACAAAACACACCCTTGCTCTTGATTTATAAAAAATATATTTTTATAAACAATTGTCATTATTATTATTATCACTATTGTTATTATTATTATCATTATTTATTATTATTATTATTATTATTATTATTATTATTATTATTGTAATTATTGTAATCATCAACATTGACGTACAAAATTTTTTAACTTTTATTGAACAAAATACATGATGTTACAGATATCTGGGTTTTTACTGTTCGGTTTTTTCTTAACAAATCAACCTAGATTGATGGTGGCAAGTGTGGAGATCTGAGGCAGATCGAAGGAAGTTTACGGTGGGTTTTTGCTGTTGTGTTCTTCCTTGAACAGATCGACTCCTAAGGCGGATTTATGCTTCGATTAATGTTTGATTTTGGTGACCGATTGTTATGGCTGTTAGTGATGGTTGGATTAGGGTTCAAATTTCAGATGTGATGGTGAATTGGAGTTGTGGAAAGTAGCCGGAGACGGTGGTGTTGACGGTGGCGGAGGGGGATTTGTGTCGCCGGTGACGGTGAGAATGGGGGAAGAACTCGCCGGAGAAGATTACTTGAAAACGGAGCTCCGTTATCAAACGGGTTTAGTATCCAAACCCGATAACCCGCTTATTCTGGCTAATTATGCTCAGTTCCTCTACATATTTCGTCAAGATCACAAAAGGTACTTTTTAATAATCAGGAGATGAGCATGAATTGATTGAATTGATGATATGAATGGAGGATGAATTTGGGGTTTTTTGATAGTTTGTTGTTAAAGAGAGAGTGTGTAGGGGTGAAGAGTGTGATATTATGTGTTTGTGTGTTTTAATGGTGAAATTAGTGTAGAGTTTGCTTTTGGGGTTTGGGAAGATCACGGGGTGGTTCGTTTGGTAGGGGTGACAAGGATCTGCACATCGGAGAAGCTCCGACAGTTGGCGTGGGAGAACGTGGTGATGGAGGCGAAGGCGATGGTGGCGGTAATGGCAGTGGTGGTGATGGAGGGGGAATAAAGGGTTGTGAAGAGGATGAAGGGAGAGAGTGAGTGTGTGTAAGTAACAATTTAAGTCCAAGGGTATTTTTGTCTTTTTACATACACTTAACAGAAAAGTTAGATGAGAGTTAGTGTCTTGGACTTGATTGTAACATATTTTAAACCACAGTGGTTAAATCGAGCGTTTTTAAACTATTGGATGAAAAGCGTTATAACCACCAAACCACAGGGACGAAAAGCGTAATTTACTCTTACTTGTATAAAAGGGGGCTTTTGCTTTATGAAAAGGGCATACAAAAGCAAAGGAAACCACCAAAATAGATCAAAGATTCCGTATATTGTTCACATAAGCTTTCACAATCTGTGTGCCACGTGTTATATGACACCATAATTGAAAAGAGTCGATTAAAGTGGTTATAAAGATATATATGTGATATATATATATATATATATATATATATATATATATGAATAGTATATTAACACTCGTGTATTACACGTATAAAATAAATAAAATATTAGATAACCAATAATAAAAATTTATTGCATTATAAAATCATAATTATGATTATAATTACGTATAAATAACTATTTAAACTAAATTAATAATAAAAATTTAGGTATTATAAAATCATGAGTATGATTATAATCACGTATAAATAGTTATTTTAAGTAATAAAAAAATAATGTATTTTTCTTAAAGTTTTGTTTTATAAAAAATTATGAGTTTTGAATATTTAGTTTTAAGAAAAATGATTTTTCTAAAAAAAAAGTTTTTTGGATTCTGTATTTTATAAAATTTTTGTTTTTAAAATGTGTGCTTTTTAATAAAAACTAGTTATACTCCCACCGCGCGTTGCGGCGGGGATTCGTTATGAAAAACAAACCAACGTGTATAAACAACAAAAGTAAATTTACAATGGTTATATGTAATTGAAACGACCAAACGACTTTCGACTTTCTTCTTGATGTATACAATAAATAAAATACATGATAAATGTCATGCATAATCATCTTCTTCCTTTGATTTTGCTTCCACAACACAACTTCACATTCCCGAAACACCAAAGAATCACCCAAGTAGTTGAAACAATAACTTCCACTATGTTCACAATCTACATATGACGCGAGTCGAACCAATTGGTTAACAAATCAGTTGTCACAAATCAGTTTTCTATCAAGCAGGATAGATATTTTCAACCGTCTAAAAATAACAACTCAAATTTAACCTTGCATCACACACACAAAAGGTGATATATGTTAAGAATCAAATATACATAGTTATTTATAGAAAGACTTCAACATATATATATGTTTATAAATTATAAATACTTAAATTCATTTAACTTAATCATGGTTAGTTGGTCTGAAATCTATTTGTATGCACCACATACCTTTAAACCCTTTCTTGAAATCTAATCTTTGTATATGCCAACTCGTATCAGCAATGTTTCTGCTTTTACACACCAAATGATTTGGTTGCTCCGAAAATTCAGGAAAAAGTAAAAAATCGAAGCCATCAAAATATTAGAAAAACGTAAAATTGGTTTTACATACGGGTTTGAAAGTGTTCAAAGAGTAATTTTTTTCATACACATGTAAGCTACGTAAACCTAAATCATGTCCCTAATGGTATCCTATGGATGATTATTTGCTTTAAAAAACTTATAATCAAAGAATTATACCTTGTGAGAAGCTTGTTGGCTTCTATGTTTTCAACCAGTGTCGTGGCAGCGGAACTCATAACAACGAACTTTCCTCATGCTAAGACTTGAGCTTTTTCCCTTGATTTTTGGCATAAGAACCCAACTCTTTCTTCACTACGACCAATGGAGAATATAAATATTAAAAGAATTAAATAACTCTATATACATTTTTTACGTCATCTACAAACGCTAATTTATAATATTGAAGAACAAATATAAACACAGTCTCATCTATAACCATAATCCCAAAAATCAAATAAAAACAAATTATGAAAATCAAACCCTTAAAGATGACAAACTCAAATATCTCTCTTCTATAACAAAAATGACGTCCCAACTCAACTAACTGCTATGCACATTCCGTCGAGTACAATGTTGCATCAAATTCCTTAGTCCACTCATGGTGCCCACAAAGAGATCCCAAGTCTAGGTATCTGGGTTCACATACAGTTAAAATTTTGAGGGCATTACCAATTGTTGTGATCATCATCTATTGTGCCCTCATTTAACTTATTCAAGGAATTAACTACATGTTCTTGATTTCTTGTTCACATAAAAGTATAAAACTCTTAAAAGGGGTTTCTTTAACCTCTTTAACTACCACAAATCACATCAAAATTTCTACAATTTTCCCCCAAATTTCAAACCCATGTCCAATTTCTCAACATTTTCTCACAAATCAACCAAATATACAAAATGGGTACTCACTAAAGTTAAACAAACAGATCAAAATCCTTTAAGATTACCTGAGTCGGACGCATGGCTGTTTCGAGGGCAGAAAGACGGTGATCGAACGAACCCATTATCGAAACCATGTTATCGGTGATCAATTGACCCTTGTGAAGTGATTCTCTCATCATCAACGCTTTATCGGTGAGATTATCGACCTCTGGTGCTCGAATTTGAACACCCATGGTGCTCAATTGTGTTGAGTTTTGAAGGAATTGAAAAAGGGTTGTGAAAAGGGGATAGATGGAGTGAAATTGAGTGAAGAAATGTTGAATTTTTGGGTCGAAAGGTGAGGTAAATATCAACTGCTGGTGGTGCTGCGATGGCGACCTCTGATCCTCCGGCGCGTAGGTGTTGGTGACAGGAGGTGGGGCATCCGATGAGGTATACGGGGGAGATGAAAACAGCATGAAGATTGAACATTGGTGGTGTATTGTTACCTGGGTGAGGAAAGGGGAAGATGATGAGGAGATTGCAGACAGCGAGGAGGAGGTGGAGGAGAGCGAGGCCGATGAAGAGGAGGAAGAGGGAGCACTGGTTGCACTGCGGATCCGATTCCGGCGAGTCATGAACCTCCGATTGGGTCTGATGGAGGAGGTGGAGGTCGCAGGGGGGCGATGGTGGTGATGTCTGATGGTGAGTGGGGTTGAAGAAGAAGATAAGATATCAAGAGTTGTACACCACGCAGACATGGAGGTACTGTGAGCTACAGTACCTCCCCTCACATAACCGACACTTGTGTTTAATATATATATATAATAGGTTTTTAATTTATTAATTATATATTTTTTAATTTAAAAAAGGTATAAGTTATTTTATTAGTATTCAATATTATTATTAATAATATAGGAAAATGATAAAATTAGTATGATGATGCTTACAATTGTTTCAAGTTTATTTTAGTTTTTTTATAGATACATAGATCGGCTAAAAACTCATTAATTAAACGGATTATAGTTAGTAATAAACACGGATAGTTACAAGATAATATTTTAATATAAATATAATTAAAATTATATGTACGTGATAGTTCAAGAAATAAAATAATTATATTATTTTTAACTCTCTTATCTAAATAGTTTCATTTTTAAACATTCGTTTTAAGATTTTTTATAAAAAAATACATTTTTATAAAAATCTTATTTTTTAAAAATCTGATTTGTACTTATTCTAATTGTTTTAGTATGGCTGTTTTTAAAAACGTTCATATTTTATAACTTTTTTATAAAACAAAAGGATTTAAACTATTTTGTTTAAAAATGGTTAAGTGTTTTGGAAATTTTTATATTATACAAAATTTTTGTCTTTATTATTTAGATTTTAATTAAAAAAAGTGATTTATAATTTCCTTAGTAAAATCTATTTTTGAAAATAATAATTTGATTTTAAAAAATATATAGATCAAAGAGAGAAATATAGGAATTAATATTTATTTTTAATATAGAGAAATTTATATAAATATTTAAATTATAATAATACTCTTTTGTAAGGAAAATTAATTTATGAATATATAGAAGAAGAAAAAGTGGCAAGAAAGTGGATCAATAGAAGGACAAGTGATAAAAGAAAATATTTTTTTATCAGATATTATATATAATTTATCTATTTCTCTCCATTTATTGTAAAAAGTTTATATTGTATTTTCACAAAGCATTATAACAAAGAATCTAACAATACCTCATAAGTAAGTGTTAGCTACAGTAATATATACGAGTTGCATACTGACAAGAAAAATTAAAGTCAGTATACCATTTTTTAGTAAAAGACAACTTTGAAAATTTTAATTTTAATTTAATGAAATCAGTATTTATCATTGTGTATAAAAGTTATGCGCAAACAATGAATACATCTAGATCAAATATTTTTTTCCTAAAAATAATTTGGAATCACATAATAATATGTGGGGTCAATGTTACCTGTTCTGTGGTATCGAAGTGTTGCTAATTTTGTGGTTGAAATATGTGTTGGGTTCGCATTCTTTATGTTGCATCTTCGACTCAATAAATTGATATAATATGCAGAGGGCCACATGCTCCCGTTTCAAATGTTTTCACTTCAATTACAATGTTATTCGATCCAGTTGTAGGGGTTTAATAATTTATATGTACTGGTGTAAAATTTTAAAATAACATATATTTAACATGAAATTTATACGTTTGAGTTTAGTTTAAACAATTTTATGCTATTATCAGTCGATCCCTGAAGTTTAACTAGCAAATTAGATCACAAGGTTTCATAAGTTGTCCTATTTAACAGTATTTTCTATAAATTAAATAACAATTTGATCTGATATTGTAAAAGAAAACACATAAATAGAACATAACATATTTTTGTGGTAAATTAGTAATATTAGAGAATTATATGTCAATAATAATATAAAGTAAAAATTTTAAATTAAACGGCTTATGTTCATGTTAACGGGTAAAAAGTATGAGATCATGTTCAAATTCATAAACAAAACATGATATTCATATTCGTGTTATATTCGGATTCATTTTAATTTTCGAATTCTCACCTCAAGAAAATATGATACCCTATGTAACGTTTTTTATTTTATTTATCTCTAACGAGGAACTTAAATATAGATATATAGATTAACATTATATATTGAACATATTAGCTTTATATAGTAAGTATCCATTTTAAAGGTGAAAAAGTAAAATACATTACTTTAATTCATTATTTGTTATGAATAAAAAAGTATTTACCTTTTGTAACACTTCTTTCGTAAGCAAAGCATCCTCTTGTTACTATCCACCATAATTAGTTATTATTATTGTAGCATTTCATAAATATTTATAATTTTTGGTGCAAAGTGTACAAGAGCGATTATCCAAAAAAAGCATTACAGGTGTAATTATAACGCAAGTTTTGTAATTAATCACGTATAATTAAAATTATAACGTAAAGTTAGAATTATCACACAAGAATTTCTTCTTATGTGATAACACAATCTCTGCATGATAATATCACGTATAAGTAATTTTATTTGCTTGATTATTACTTGTTATTGCATGATAATTTCCCGCCCACATTTTATATACTCACTTCTCACGCAAAGGCCATTTTGTATAATAAACGTTTTCTATATATTTAAACCACTAACGGCAAGACCCAATATATATTCTTCTCATATTTAAAAAATAGTATTCTAATACAAAACTAATTTGTTGATCAGTTTAGCATATTATAAAGTTATGAAATTAGTGACCATACTATCATAATTAGGCCTAACAGAGAAATTGGTGATTGGTAATACAGATAGACGCTTACATGCTATCATAATAATTTGAGTTAGGAGACTTTGTCGTGTACTTTGAACATTTTAATAAGCTTGACATAACAAATTAATTTGGAGGAACTTTTTTGTAAAACATGAAGTACTTTGGGTTGTACAGTAATTATAACTACTTTCAAGTATATATTATTTTTCTTAACGATCTTTATTTAGTGTCATATTCTAATGCCTAAAATAAGTAAACCAATGGTAGCTTTTTTATATATGTTTTGACATGCCTTGTTATGAGGAAGAGGTCCCCTTATGAAAGGTGCTGATAATGATTCTAAAGTTACTTGATCGTGAGGTTAAGGCGACCTTAACAAATCAAAAGATATAAGGCGACCTAAAAAACTACCATGCAAGTACATGGTAGTTTTTTTTCTTTTATATAACAATACTGTGAATCCAAGGATCTCAATTCAGAAATTATCAGTATTAAAATAAATCAATTTAATGATCGCGGAATTATCACTAATTGACGTTTAATTGTTTTAATGATTAATGATGAACACAACAACAGAAACACAATAAATGTGAAATCAATAATAATTCAAATGTATTTCATTAACTATAAGGTAATGATTACAAAAGAATAATAACTGATAACTATTAACAACGAATTCTGTGAATCGAATAATGTTTGATGTTGATGTGACGGCAGCTAGGGTTGCACAATGAACTCTTGACAGCCGTAATAATGATTGATTGTGTTCACCGAGATGTGAAACCTAGGACTTATATTTATAGATGATTTGAGTCGGCTTAGGAAACACCGGATCTCTCGGGATTTGTTGTTGATTGTGTTGACTTGTTTGACTTCTTGGTATTTACAATCCCACAAGTATAATGTTCTTCCGCAGGTGTCTTGTCGTCCGCAGAACTTTTGTTCTTCCGTAGATGATTGGTCTTCTGTAGAAATGTTTTTCTTCCGTAGGAAATCCTTCTTCCGTAGGAGTCTTCACTTCATGGTCCTTGATCATCCGCAGGAACATTCACTTGGTCATTTGGTCTTGTAAGAAACTTATCTACGGATTAACAAAAATGTTCATCCGTAGATGTTTCTTACACTTAGTCAATTCCAGGAATATGTCCAAGTATATTGTTTTTCCCTGTCAAGTGACAAATCAACACACATATATATGGGGTTAATCTATACATTCAAAGCACACATATATATATATTTTGACTGTTACAAATATTAATTACAAGACTTGATTTTCAAGTACTAAGCCTATACAAAAATGATCTAGCCCTATACAATCTAGATCTAACAATACTCCCCCTTAGGCTTAGCTACTTGTAATCAGTCTTTCAAAACTGCTAGTTCCTTGACTCTTGCTATCATTTTATTATAGAAGTAAGATACAGCAGTCTTCTGATCATCGTACTTGTACTTGATCTGCATCCTGCTGATCTTCTTCAACGTGTCATAGCTCAGACCCAAAACATCTTCTTCCGTAGTGAGTGTTTCCACTACACTATCGTTATGTACAATCTCTAATTCATCTTCTTCTGAGATTCTGAGCTCAGACACTTCAGCTATGGTTGTCCCCTTCAGTAGCCCAGCCTCATGTCTCCTTCTCTTGTGTGCCTTTGCATGCAGTTTATCAATAACTTGTATCAAGTGCACGTACAGGCAGAGATCATTCTGGGCTTTTTCATCTGTTAGCTTTGGGAAGAATTTGTCGTGAAGGTATGATGTGTTGCTAGGATGCAGCATCTTTATCTCAATTGGATCAAAGATCCTGATCTTATCAGCCTTCTTCCCATCAGCATTTCTCAGCAATACCATCTCTTTGGTCTTTTCAACATATCCACATTCTGTGATAGGATAAGTGAACTGATTTCCTTTTATGCTTTTGATGGTATCTGAGTTTTTATTACATCCAACTCTCTTTAGCATGTCTTCATCTACAAGGGATGAGACTTCAGTTGTTCTTCTTTGATTCTGATATGCTCTTTATCATCTTTCTTTGCTTGTGTCAGCACATCATCAATGAACCTGGTCTTTATACCATTTACAGCTCCAGAGAAGTCTCTCCCCCTGAGATGAATTGGATAGTTGGATATTGGGATGCTTTGCAAATCCCTGATATCTTGTTCCGGAAGGCTAAGCAGAGCTGACACATCATGGAAGTATTGAATCCTTCCAGATGTCCTTTTTATTATTGCACAATCCCAGTCTGGATCATATTTCCAGGCCATAATCCTGTGTTCTTCCGCAGAACTGGGAGTTGTGATATGGTCATACAGTTCAATGAGAGTTGATTTCTTCTCTGTGATCTCTCGAACTGTGGTTCCCAGAGGCCACACCTTTCCGGGGATCACTGCCCTTGGCTCTCTGATCAGTGTTTCTTTTTCCTTGTGCTGATCTTTTGGTTCAACTGTTATTGGATCAGCAGCAAGTTTAGTTTGTTGTTCTTTTGGATGTGGAGCAGTGGTTCTGAACTTGACACCAGTTTCTAATTCCACCTTCATCACATGCTCCATCATCCTCCGCAATTCTCTAGTGGTTCTGCCTTTAAGCTCATGCGGTTTGTAGTTGTGGCTCTGTAACCAGCAAGTCATATTGTACTTTGCAAGTTTGGCTGTGTCACTGTGGCCCAGATCCTTCTTGATCTTCTCCAATGACTGAAAGGTTGTAAAGGCTTCATAATCACAGTTTGGGATTATGAACCTTGCAAACTCAAACTCTTTCAGAGCATTCTTCATTTCAGAAGTGTTCATCCTCTCAACCATGTCATATGGAATACCATGGTTGATGAGGGTCATAAACATGCTAGAATCAGGCCTCTCTTCCATGATGTCTGCTGTTGTTAGAAGATCATCGGCCTTTCCTCCCTTTTCACCAGTGGGGGACTCCATTCTTGTCAACTCCTCCCACTCTTTATCACTATCATCATCATCTTCGGATGATACCTTCACAGTAGACACATCTACTGAAGGTGTAGGTGCAGGGGATGGAAGTTTTGGTCTTTTTGGTAAGCTTTCATCTTCAGGTTTCTTTTGAGTTGCTCCAAAGTATTTTCTTTTCCGGGTGTATGAAATCATTTGCTTAGCAGCTTCACCCGACTGTTTTGGTTGATCAGCACTTGGAGCTTCTTTCGTTTTCAGAGCAGATATCTTCTTTTTCAGCTCTTCTATTTCTACATCTTTCTGTTTAATCAGTTCAGCTTTATCATTTTGCTCAGTTTTTAAAGAAGCCTCCAACTCTTGTTGTCTTTGCAACAATGCATCAATAACTTCATTGTTGCTTAGAGCATCTTCTCTCAGCCGTTTTAGTCTAGCATCTTTCTTCATCAGCTCTTCATCTTTTTCTTTAATTACACCTTTCAGCTCTTCAATTCTTTCTTTTCGTTTGTTTGATTTGAGTACTAACTTGTTGTACTCAGCAACCAAAAATCTCTTGCTCACAGGAATGTCACTGTCACTCAAGTCATCTTCATGGTATGCAATGACATCCTGAGCAGATCCTTGTACTTCCCCGTGCTCATCAGCAATTTGTTCATCTTTCAATGAAGTTTGTTCAGTATAAGCTGATGACACTTGTTCTTCTGTGTGTGTGGGTGAGAAGGGAACAGTGCTGGCTTGAGATAATATCTCTGTGTCTCCTGAGTGTACGGAGTGTACAGACTCAGTTATTTCAAATGGTTCAGTGCCAGCACTTTCTGGTGATGCATGTTTTGGTGATTTTGGTGGTGGTAGTACAGGGGATTGAATGTTTAGTGGAGAGAGAGGTTGAGTGTGATGAGATGATGACTGAGAAGCTGATGGTGATTGTTGTTGGGCTGGAGGTATCGGCTGAGTGTTTTTGGTGGATGATGAGGATATTAGTAAGGGTGATTGATGTTGATGAATTGGGGAGATTGGTTGAGTGTTCAAGCTTGTTGGTGATTATGATTGTTGAGGGGGTGTTTGGCTAGGTGTTTGATGTTAGAGTGGTGGAGTTTGGGTTGGTGAGTGGTGTTGGTGTGGTGGTGTTTGGAGTGGTGAGTGAGATGCTTGTGCAGAATCAACAGATGATTCTGCTTCATCTGCCCAAGCCAACTCTTATGGAAGGTCTGCTTGGGGATCTACTACATGTGCGAACATTGGCATATCTCGACCCTGGTACTTCCCACTAAGCATGTTTAGCACAGATTTGCTCAAGTGTGCTTGAACAAACACATCGCCAAGTGCTTGAACAAACACATCGCCAACTCTGTCCAACCTTGGTAGTTCTGAGTTGATCACCAGTTGTAGGAATCTCGGGAACATGTACATCTTGTCATTCTTCTGCAGTTTGACTTGTTCACTCAGACAGTTAAAGATGTATTTGGCGTAGTTATAAATTCTCCCCTCGAATATCCCAATGATTCCAGAAGATATGTGCCGAGAGAATCTGTCGAGCCCCGACTTCCTGTTTGACATGCACTTTAGGTAGGTATGGCACAAGAATCTGTACGGTTTGCACAGCCTACCCTTTTTGATTTCCCCTTTCTCGTAATCACCATCATACCTCATCAGGTTGAATATTTTCTCAATGTATTCATTCTCGAATACATCGGGGTGACCTATCTCTCTATCACCCAGTTCCAGACATATTCGTATGGTGCTTTTAGTGATTCGTAGACGCTTGTTCCGAATCTCAGCCATAATCACTTCCTCATCACATTGTTCTTCAACTCGTGCTGAGTTCCAGAAATCGATTATGTGCGTCTGATGGATCACAGGCTCGGCTGTCAAGGCGTAGAAGAGCCTGGATCGTCGGAGATATCTTATGATATCTCGACATCCTTCCGCTGCAGGATCATCAGCGTTTTAGAACGCGCACACATTGTGTTCTTTAGCGAATCTATTGGCCATCTGAAAGGAAATCAAGTTAGAAAACATGCAGTTGAATCGTTTTAAAGGCAATAACCGATTAACCAGTTCCGAACTGATGTTTAAGACATGATTTACCTTCGCAGTAACGGTAATCGATTACTGGATAATGTTGATAATGTGTTCGTGGAACGGATATTTTGAAATTTTGAAAAAGAGGGAAAATGGGCGATTTTCTAGGTTAAAAGTGAGTAAGTGCTCTGTAAAAATAAATTCCAAGAGTCAGAAACCTTATTTATAGGCGAACACATTAATTTCTTTTATTAATTATATTGGGCCCACTCCCATTCATTCCTATCCGCATACCAAGTTTATTTAGAATGCATTACTTCTTCCGCAGGACATCTACGGAACCTTGACATCTGCGGATGTCAACATCTGCGGAACCTTACATCTGCGGATGTCAACATCTGCGGAACCTTACATCTGCGGATGTCTTAACATCTGTGGATGTATAAGTTCAAGCAATGCATTTGTTTTGCTGTTGAATCAGAAATCACATAATACTTCTACGGATGAGAGGTATTACTGAAACTTCTGCGGAACATAAAAGTTTTAAAACTTTAAATGTATGATATCTACTGAGTAGAATCAAATGTTGATGTTGGACATTGTTGACTTTATTTGCATGGCAATTAAGTACAGGAAAGCAAGTTTCCTGTATCCTGCATTCAAGTTAGTGCTCAAGTTCCAATTCCTTCAAAGTAAATCAAATCAAATATCAGCTTTTATTGTTTTTCATGCATGAACTACTCCCCCTAAATTTGTGATTAATGTGAGACTGTTGCATTTATCATAAATTTAAGTTGTAAACAGGCATGACAGGCATATGACAGTCTAAGTGAGAGTAAGTCAGTTAAGAGGACAATTAAACATCTGGCTTAAACAAGTACATGCATGCATATATATATAGAGGGATCATACTATAACTTGGCTTCTGCTGATGTTGATTAGTTGATTCAATACACACCTGATTGCAAGTATATAGATCCACTTAAATTCAAACATGAGTATTGTATCAACTAGGCATGCTATTTATCATGTTGTGAAGTTTGTTAATCAGTAGCAATCATGAGTCCCACATTCAATTATCATTAGAGTATGTCTTCCGTAGGTGAGCAAATCACTACATTCCACACTTAATGACTATGTACATTAAGTTATAAGTTCTATCTTGAGTCATATTACAGACTCATGAATGCTTTGATGTTAAAGCTCTTTGACTTGATGTACAATGGATCACAAGTGATTCCTTTTTTTTTTGTAGAGCTGAAATATGATCTTCATAGTCACCAGGTCTTTACTTTTGTAAAACAGAGGTGAACTTTAACCCAGGTCTTTGTTTACACAAAACAGAGGGAGAATGAAGATCATATTCTTGTATCATATCCCCATGTCTTTGTTTATACAAAACAGAGGGAATATGATATTGCAAAGATAGAAGATTATAAAGTATTTTACATAGTGTGCTTGTGTAAGTGATTTGATCACATCAGGAGAGAACACACCTTCCTGATTCTCAAATGGAATTCCCACAGATAGTTACTTGAATCTTTTAGTTTGGCATGCTCTTAGCTTTGTTTCCACTCAAGATGAACCTACTCACATATCAGTATGATATAAGTCAGATTGAGTTTTTGTTTAATAACCAAGTATAGTCTACTATCATTTCCCTAATATAATGCATGTATAGATGTTCTATCAGACACTTAATTTATTCTTAACTAGTACTCTTCACAAAGTCAGTCATATGCGTTTGTTGATTTATTCTAAGTTAATCATTCCCAAAGATTCTATCAGAAAAGTAAATCTAACAGAATCAAATGCTTTAGTAAACAGATCAGCAAGCTGATTTGTGGTGTCCACTTTGACTAACTTAATTAGACCCTTTTCAGAGCAATCTCTCAGAAAATGGTATATGATTTCGATATGTTTTGTTTTACTATGTTGAACTGGATTAGCAGTTATAAACATAGCAGCTGAATTATCAATATGAATTAGTGTATGAAGGAAATTGTAACCATAATCAAGTAATTGGTTCTGCAACCAAAGTACTTGAGAGCAACCTGCTGAAGCAGCTATGTACTCTGCTTCAGCTGTGGATACAGATACATTTGTTTGCTTCTTGCACTGCCATGAAACAAGTCTTGGTCCTAAAAACTGACATCCACCAGTTGTGGATTTTCTGTTGTTGTTGCACCCTCCATAGTCACTATTTGAGTAGGAGTAGAGGCTAAAATCTCCATCTTTGGGATACCAAAGTCCCAATGCAGGTTTGCCTTTCAGGTATCTGAAAATCCTCTTTACAGCATTCAGATGGGACTCCTTTGGGTCTGATTGATACCTGGCACAAACACAAACAGCAAACATGATGTCAGGTCTACTGGCAGTTAAGTACATTAATGACCCGATCATTGATCTATACAATCTTTGATCTATGGATTTTCCAGCAGGGTCAGGCACAATCTTGTCTATTATTGATGCTGGTGTCTTGCATGAAGTGGAATCAGCAAGATTGTACTTCTTCAAAATTTGATGAATGTACTTTTCTTGATTGATGAAGATCCCATCTGGTTTCTGATGAACTTGTAAGCCAAGGAAGAATGTCAATTCTCCCATGGAGCTCATCTGAAATTCAGATTTCATTAAATCTTCAAAGCTTTGACACAGCTTCTTGTTGGTTGATCCAAATATTATGTCATCAACATATATTTGAACCACCAAAAGATCTTGATGTTCTTGTTTGAGGAAGAGTGTCTGATCAATGGTGCCTCTCTTGTAGCCATTCTTCAGCAGGAAAGATGACAGTGTGTCATACCACTTTCTGGGTGCTTGATGAAGACCATACAAAGCTTTATCAAGCTTGTATACTCTATGTGGATAATCAGGGTCTTCAAATCCAGGGGGTTGAGCAACATAGACTTCTTCATCAATTTTCCCACAGAGGAAAGCACACTTCACATCCATTTGATAGACTGTGAACTTCTTGAAGGAGGCATAGGCTAGGAAAACCCTTATAGCTTCAATCCTGGCAACTGGTGCAAAGACTTCATCATAGTCTATTCCCTCTTCCTGGGTATATCCTTGAACAATAAGCCTAGCCTTGTTTCTCACGATGATACCTCTGTCATCCAGCTTGTTTTTGAATAACCACCGTGTTCCAATTAGATGTTGACCTGTAGGCAAGTCTACAAGAGTCCATACTTTTTGTTTTCTGAATTGTTGTAGCTCTTCTTGCATAGCCTCAATCCAGCTGTTGTCTTTTAGTGCAGCTGTAATGTTTGCAGGAACTGTTTGGGACAAGAAGCAGGTGAACAAACAAATGTTTGCCACACCTCCTTTGTTCCTTGTAGTTCTTGTATTCAGATCTCCAATGATATTGTCTGTTGGATGAGACTTGTGAATTCTACTTGTTGAGACAGCATCAATTGGAACTGTGGAGTCTAAGTTTGAGAAACCCATTGAAGCAGATGGTGTCAGCTGAGAAGTTGAGTCGATGAAATAATCAAAAGGTTCATGGTCATTTGGATCAGCTTGTGTATGAGTTGCTGCTGAGTCTTCTTCCGCAGGAAGTTCTACGGAAGCAACATTTTGTTCTTCCGCAGGAGTAACTGCAGCATCTACGGAGGCATTTTGTACTTCCGTAGGAGATACATCACCATCCACGGATGAACATTGTTGTGTTGCAGGCATGGTTTGTTGATTTAACACCACCTCACTATTCCGTTGTTCAGCAGTTGAGGCAGGACTTACATCTGCGGATACTGATGCATCTGCGGATGTATTTACTGATGTAACTTCATGCTGCGGACTTGATTCTTGCTGAGGTGCAGTTGAAGGTTGTGCACGTGGTGGGTCAGCTGTCAGGGGCACTTCATTCAAGCTTGGAGGTACAAATGGATAGCATGTATCCGGAGCACCTGCATTGATCAGATAATGACCGAATCTTAGCCTCTCGTTTGATCAATCAGATTATGTTTGCAGCGGATTTAGCACATTAATTAGCGATTAATGCAAGAACATAAAAGATATTGCATGTAAAAGCACAAGCATAGAGAGAGAAAAGAGTTCTGCGAAATAATAAATGTTCTATTTCTTCGCACGTTTCGGCCATTAAAACAGTATGGTTCACCATCCTTTTATAGGCGGTAAAAGGATGGGTTGATGTCCTTTTTCTGACATCAACAGAATATTAAAATTACAATTGACAAAACATAAAACTACTGAAGATGTCAATCAGCTGACATCTTCAAAAGTTTCTTAAGTACTGACAAAAGCAAAACTACTGAAATCCTACAACGACTGAAGAACAAACTTTTTAGTCGTTTATAACTACTGATACTATAACAGCTGAAGAACATGCTCTTCAGCTGTTGTACAACTACTGAAATAAAATAAACTACTGAAAAGGAAAAACCATCGCAACAACTGAAGAAGACTTCTTCAGCTGTTGTGACAAACTCTGAGTCTTCAGTACTTGGTCTTCAGACTTGGCTTCAGATGATGTAACAACTGATGACTTCAGTAGATATCATCAGTTGTTGTCTTCAGTCTTTGTCTTCAGACTTTGTGCTTCAGTAGAAGGTCTTCAGTTCTTCAGTTCTTCAGCTTTTGATTCTTCGGTACTTGTTTTCAGTACTTGAAGTCTTCAGTACTTGTAAGATCAGTACTTCAGACTTCAGTACTTGGTCTTCAGTACTTTGGAGTCTTCTTCAGCTGTTGTTCTTCAGTTCTTTGATCTTCATACTTTGTTCTTCAGACTTTGTCAGAACAGCTGATGGTTGGAGCTAAGATGCTCTCGAGTCTGACATTCAAGCAAGAGAACACAATAGCTGATGGAAGTCTTCAGCAGTTGTTGTGATGTCATGTGGGACTTAGAGGTTTTCCTGATCTTGGCTCATTGGTTCTTTTGGTCCAACAAACTCCCCCTGAACCAATGCAGCCAAAACCTCTAATTATTGGTTGTCCCACTTATTGGTGGCATAATGATTAGTCTATTTCCTTCTAGATCAGATTAGAAGTTGACCCAGATAAGCACTGGCCTGAGAGGTAGTCTCTAGTGTTTGTTTGGCTAAGTATGGATGGGAGCTCTGTCTTGGGGAATTGGACACAGAGCTGTTGTCCCATCCATGAGATCTACCTCCCATGTATAAGCCGGTAGGATTCTCGGGTGTAGGCTCGGACAAAGATCATTTGTTCTTCCTTGGTCATGCCCTCATCCCCACCATCGAACAAACCTTCACGGCCGTATGTCTCTGAGACATACTTGACCTGTTTCCTATTTTTGAGCTCAACTGTTGTGATTTGCTTGTAAGCAAATTCATCTGGATGTCTGCCTTCTAGCAACAAGTTGAGCTCATTTTTGCGGAAGTTCTCAAGCTTCTTATAAACTAAGCCTTTCCTAACCATCCTGTTTTCCAACATCATTTCAGGAGGTAGCTTAGCTTTATAAGCTTTTTCGAACTCATCCACAATTTCCCAGGGTGTTACTACAAGAGCTAGAGTGATTACTTCATCTACAATCCTCTTCATCTGGCTCTTGTACCTCACAGGAATATTGTTCTTTGTGATCCTGTGAGCCACCCTAGGATCAGGCCAAGTCCTCACTCTCTCTTTGTTATATTGGAAGGTTTGTTTGAGAGTGAAGAGTCTCAGAGCTTCTTTCTTCATATTCATGATAGAGGTAGAGGCAGCATATGCTTGGTCAATAGACTTAAGCATCTCAGCATCATGAAGCTGCTGTGCCTCTTCCTCTATCTTCACCCTCACAGTTTCCATCTGTGAGGTGGGGGTGATGGTTTGGGTTTTGGCCTTTGGTAGAGGAATGACTGCGGAAAGAGGCAGTCTATCCTCCTCATCCCCCTCTTCTTCTTCTTCTTCTTGCAGCCTCAACACCCTTCTCTTCTTCTTCAAGGGTGGATCATTGGCTGCGGGTTTTGGTGGTGAAGGGGTTGGTTTAGTGGGTTGTGGTTGGGTTGTTGGTGTGGGAATGTTGGCAGGCACTGCTAGTAACCTAGAGATAAGGGCTGGTTTGGTCTGTTTTACTAGCAGTGTCCTGTTCCCAGCACCTGCTTCAGAAAGGGCCTCTGCGACCAGTCCCTTAGTGAAATCACCAGCCGAACAGATCTTGGTGGTTATTGCCAAGAGTCTGTCCCTGGTCCATGCTTTTACATCAAGGACTGGCCTGCCCAGATACTTCGAAATGAATCTACTCATAGCCTCGAGTTTCTTTTGATCCTCTTGGCTATAAGTAGACCATCGGTAGTTTATCTCCCTAGTTTCCATTTTCCTGATCTTTTGATCTAGCAGGGCAGTGTCCTTGTCAAAGCCTTGCTTGAACAGCCGAGCAATGGCAGAATCCATTGATTTGCTGTGTTCAGCATCAGCCTCCTTGACAAGGGCTGCTAGATCAGAGTCAGCCACCATCTTTCCCTCCTCTCCCTTTTTCTTATCAGTGAAACTGAAATCCTTTGGATGTCAGCCACTTCTATTTGCTCAACCTCCCTCTCTTTCCTCTTCCTTTTCTCCCTCACCTTCCTAGTCTCCTCAACCAACTCCCTCTCAACCACCACCTCTTTCTCTGCCTCTACCTCCTCCTCACCCCTCTTCCTCTTGACTTGCACTGATGTCTCCCCCTTTTAGGGTGCATTGGTTGGGGTTTGACTATCAACAAGTGCCTTAGAAATGGCAACCTCCACCATGGGTTGGATGTATGTGGGAAGCCTCTCATCAAGGGTTTGAATGACTAAGTCTTTAAGCATGGGTGTGATGAGAGGTAGGGATTTTTGGAGGATAGGATCCAACTGCTCAGGGGGGTTCTGACCCTGAGAGCTAGTGCCAGAAGCAGGGGCTGGTGGCCGAGTTTGTGGGAGTGGCTCAGTGTTTATGAGACCTTGGGTAAAGGTGCCATCTGTGGGGTAGTGGTGGCAGATGGACTTCTATCCTGAGTCATTTGAGCAAGCAACTCTTTGAGTCTGCTTATTTCATCCTCTAGGATAGTGTTTTGAGCTACTACATCATAGAAGAAGCTCAGGTCATCATCAGCATGAGCTGAATCACCTGACCTCCTGACAATGTCAGGATGTACATGCCCTGAGTGTGGCTCAGTAATAGCATGTGCCCCTTGTTCATGGTACTGGGGACTTCTAGCCTCCGGATTGGATCCATCATCGGCAGTTGCCTCTGATGAGGTCTTAGTGATGTTACCAGCTTCACCCTGCTCAGATGTTGATGCAGGGGAAGTGGCAGCCTCACCAGATTGTCCTGTCTCCCTAGCCACACTGGGAGATTGGACTGATTCTCTGTGCTGTGGGCTCCACCGGCACTTGTATCCACCCCCTCTTCGGTTGGAGTTTCCCCAGTTGTAATAGGTTTCTGGGGAGAGGGTGGAGTGCTCAGATGGGTCAGCACTTTGGCGATAACCAATGTAGGGCTTTGTGGGGCGGTCTCATCAAGAGATGGGCTCGAAGCAGTGTGCGCATGGGGAGGACTGTGCTCTTCAATGGTAGTCTTCTCAAGTGAGAAAGACCCCAGTAATTGGTTGCCCCAAAATTGGTTGCATCAGGCTCCTGTTGAGAGGAAGCCTGTGCGGTTGTGGTGGGTGGAGTCGTGGTACCTGCTGGGAGAATCGAACCAGCAGGCACATCCTGCCTTTGTGTTGCAGGGGCATCCTCAGGGGACTCATCTCCCTGAGTAGCCTTTTTGGGCTTCTTTTTGGCTTTTGGTTTGGTGGGGACTTTGGATTTGGAGGTGGAGGCTGTGGGTTCCAGCTGCGTGGGTTTTCGCAGCCGGCCAGCCTGTTTGAGTGTTTGGTCAGTGTTGTGCCTGGAGTATACCTCGGCTAGAACAGCCATGGCAGGGACCCCAGTCCCAACTAGTCCCTCAGCCTGAAGCTGGTTCTCTATTATGGCCATAATGAACCGAGGATACAAGATCCATCGGTTAGAAATTGGTTTTGTGGCCATATCCTTTATTTCCAAAAATAGTAAATCATTTAAGTTTAATGGTTGTTTTTCAAGGATAGAGAACAATACCTGTTGCCACCTTGTGGACATCTGGTCCCACGAAGAGGTCTTGGGAGCCAGACACACGTTCACCATGTGGAAGATCAATCGTTGAGGGTCAGGGAAGTGTTTCTTCAACAAGGTGGAGGCGGAGAGGTTACCCTGGTAGTCATGGGATGTGAATGAGAGATCCAGGGTACCTTTGGGGTAGGAAGTTGGGTGAGTGGCATCCTCCAGCTCTAGGGTTTGGTGTAGGGTAGCTAGAGTGATAACCACGGGGTGGCTGTTGACGGAGGACCGGAGGGAGACCTCGCCATCCTGCTCTCCGGTTTGGACGGTTACATTTGTCCAAAACTCCGCCAAAGAGTCGGTGTATATAGTGGGGTTCAGGAGAAAAGCCGTTTTGTAGGGTGAGTCGTTCATAAGATCGACGGCTTGGTGAAACTTGGGCCATAATGGCGATTTTGTAAGATGGGCGACACAGTTGTGTCGAGGTTTCAGTTGCATGGTCGCCATTAATGGTGTATGGGAATTTCAGAGGTTTGGAAGGATTAGGTCAAGTGAGGAGTAAATGCTCTGAAAGTGGGGTATTTATAGGGTAGGTCAAAGGTTGGAAGAAAACTACTGAAGGTTTTGGTGTTAGTTATCAGTTGTTGTAACAACTGATGACGTGGTTTTAACCTTCAGTGGTTGTAACATCTGAGGACTTGGTGTTGGTCTTCAGTAGTTGAAACTACTGAGACTTTGGTTTTGTCCTTCAGATGTTGTAAACGTCTGAAGAGTTACTGTCAGTCTTCAGTAGTCATGAACTACTGATGACCTAATATTCTTCTTCAGACTTTGTAACAACTGAAGACTTGGTGTTAGCCTTCAGTAGTTGTGAACTACTGATGTCAGTAGTTGTGAACTACTGAAGACATGGTATTGCTTCAGTTGTAAACTAACTTGGTGTTAGCCATCAGTAGTTGTGAAACTACTGAAGACAGCTGTTGTCATCAGCTGATAAATTACTCACCAGCTGTTTCCATCAAATCAGTTGTTTCATACTAGCCTCCACACTTACTCATCAGCTCTTTGGCTGACTTTCAGATGTTTCATTGACCCTTCAGCTCTTGTGAATATTTATGCCTTCAGCTTTTGTGATCAGATGTTCACAAGTGCTGATGACATTCTTCAGAGCTGGTGAACAAATTTTGTCTTCAGTACTTGTGTAAAATCACACATCAGTACTTGTGAACAAAATTTTTCTTCAGTACTTATTTATTTGAAAACCATACATCAGTAGTTTAATCCACCTCACTACTTCAGTTGTTTTCAATAAATAATGTACATCAGTACTTCTGAGTCATTTTAGTCTTCAGTAGTTGTGAAAGAGCTGAAGACTAAATTACTCATCAGTATTTGTATTTGACCTAATGCTCATCAGTAGTTGTGAAGTAAAAGCATCAGCAAAGGTCAAATCAGTCAAGCTGCAGCATGCCAAGCCTTAGTACCAAATTTTGGAATGTGGCACTATCTAAAGGCTTAGTAAAGATGTCTGCAAGCTCATCAGCACTAGGCACAAACTTAGGATCAATCAGACCTTTCTCATAGCAATCTCTAATAAAATGATGTCTGATCTCAATATGTTTGGTCCTAGAGTGCTGGACTGGATTCTTAACAATACAAAGAGCTGAAGCACTATCCATTAATAATGGAGTCTTAGTCTCAGTAATGCCATAATCCAGAAGTTGGTTCTGAAGCCGGAGTATTTGAGAGGTACAGCTTGCAGCAGCAATATACTCAGCTTCAGCAGTGGATGTAGCAATGGATGTTTGTTTCTTATTCTGCCAAGAAACTAAACAATTGCCTAGGAATTGGCAACCACCAGAAGTGGATTTTCTGGTGACTTTGCATCCTGCATAGTCACTATCAGAGAAAGCAACTAATTTGCAAGAATGCCCAGCTGAATACCAAAGACCTAGTGATTGGGTACCTTGCAGATATCTAAAGATCCTTTTGACTGCAATCAAATGGGATTCTTTAGGTGCAGCCTGAAATCTAGCACAAGCACATGTTGCAAACATGATGTCTGGTCTAGAGGCTGTAAGGTACATCAAGGACCCAATCGTACATCTGTAAAGGGTTTCATCAACCGCTTTACCTTTCTGATCTACATCTAGTTGTGTGATGCTGCTCATGGGAGTAGAACAGGGCTTACAGGTTTGTAAATCAAACTTATTCAACAACTCTTTGGTATACTTGGACTGATGGATGAAGATTCCATCATCCTGTTGTTTGATTTGCAAACCCAGAAAGTACTGTAATTCTCCCATAGCACTCATTTCAAATCGTAGCTTCACAAGCTTTGTAAATTCATCACACAACTTTGGATCAGAGGATGCAAAGATGATGTCATCAACATAAATCTGAACAAGGAGCTTATGTTGTCCCACAGTCTTGATGAATAAGGTTTTATCAATGGTGCCTCTAGTGAACTTATTCTCTAGAAGAAAGGTTGAGAGTGTCTCATACCAGGCTCTAGGTGCTTGCTTCAGCCCATAGAGAGCTTATCAAGCTTGTACACCCAATCAGGATGTTTATTGTCCTCAAAGCCTGGTGGTTGACACACATAAACCTCTTCTTTTATTTTTCCATATAGGAAGGCACTTTTGACATCCATTTGATAAACCTTGAGACTGTGAAAGGCAGCATAAGCTAAGAACAGTCTGATTGCTTCCAGTCTGGCCACAGGTGCAAAGGTCTCATCATAATCGATGCCTTCCTCCTATGCAAACCCTTGGACAACCAGTCTGGCCTTGTTCTTGACAATTTGGCCCTTCTCATCTGTTTTGTTCCTGAATACCCACTTGGTGCCTATAGCACACTTATCTTTGGGTAATGGAACAAGCTCCCACACTTGCTGTTTCTTGAATTGAAGAAGCTCAAGCTGCATAGCTTCCACCCATCCATTGTCTCTTAAAGCAATATGATAGTTCTTTGGCTCTTGCTGACTGATGAAGAGAGCATAGAAGCAGAAGTTAGACAATTGATTCCTGGTTGAAACTCCAGCATGGATATCACCAATGATCTGTGATGTGGGGTGATTCTTGAGCTCTTGATAGACTATGATATCTGTGCAAGTGTTTGTAGACCCATCAGCAGCAACAGATGGTGATGGAGATTCCTGAAACCATGTAGAGGATGGCAGCTCAAACGAAGTAGAGCAAGCAGAAATCTCATCAGCATTTGTAGTGGATGGAGCTGCTGAGGCTACAGGAGCATCAGGTTAGTGGACTTAGGCAGGTTGTCACTATACCTAAAGAGGTGAGTACTGACTTCATCATCATCAGTACCACCAGGTGAAGATCTGTTGACAGGCTCAACAGATGGAGGTTGATAAGGAACATATTGCAGTATGTCCAGATCAAACAACTCCATAGGGTTTTGTGGAATCTTGTCCTTTGGAGATTCATTGAACTTAACATGCAGAGTTTCTTCAACCCCCTTTGTTCTACAGTTGAAGACTCTGTATGCCTTGCAAGTTGATGAATAACCAACAAAATACCCTGCATCCACCTTACTAGCAAACTTCTGGAGTGGGTTGCTAGTGTTGAGAATAAAACAAGGACACCCAAAGGCTCTAAAGAATGAAATAAGAGGGGCCAAATGATGAAGAACTTCATATGGAGTCTTCATCAACCTCTTATTCACTAAAGCTCTATTCTGTACATAGCAAGCTGTATTGACAGCTTCAGCCCAAAAGGTCAGTGGCAACCCTGAGTCAGCCAACATTGACCTTGCTGCTTCAATGAGGGTCCTGTTCTTTCTCTCCACCACTCCATTCTGCTCAGGAGTTCTAGGAATGCTAAACTGCCTTCTAATTCCCTTGGACAGGTAGAAGTCATCAAGTGTGTGGTTTCTGAACTCTGTTCCATTGTCACTCCTCACACACTTGACCTGTAGGGAATACTGTTTTTCTACATGTAACACAAAGTTCATTATTGTCTTTGCTGCTTCATCCTTGGAGTGCAAGAAGAAAGTCCATACAAACCTGGAATAATCATCCATAATTACCAGACAGTATTTTTTCTTTGCCATACTCATTACTCTGACAGGACCAAAGAGATCCATGTGCAGAAGCTGTAAGCAGGCAGTGGACTTAGGTTCTTCTATTGAAGGGAATGGAACTTTGTGTTGTTTTCCTTTCACACAAGCAGTGCAGTCATCTTCACACTTGAACTCCTTCTGAGGCAATCCTCTTACTAAACCATGGCTTATGAGCTGATTCATGTTCTTGAAATTAACATGACCCAGCCTCCTATGCCATAGTGTAGACTCTTGAGGAGATGCCTTGGAGAATAGGCAAGGATGGCCTTTTAGATCCATCTTTTTGGAGAGATCTAAGGCATACACTCTTCCTGTCCTGTTGGCCTTCAGGAGAGTGTGTTCATCCAATGCCTTGTCAATCAAACTCAGAACTTTGGATGACAGAATCCGACAGTTCTGGCTTGTGAAAAGGGCAACATGGCCTTTGTCACACATTTGACTGACACTCAGGAGGTTGTACTTGAGATTCTCCACATGGTTAACATCATCAAACCTTATTTCCCCATTAGAAACAAAGCCTTTACCAATGATGTAACCCTTTGCATCATTGCCAAATGAAACAAATCCCTTCTTTCCTTGAGAGTAGTCATTAAGAAGGGAGCTGCTTCCTGTCATGTGCATAGATCCTCCACTGTCTACATACCAGATGCTTCTATGGCATGTTGAAGAACCCTGCAAACACAACCATGTGTTAGTTTGTCTTGGAGACCCAAACCTGCTTGGTTTTGGGTCTGTTCTCAGCTACAGGTGCAGCACTAACAGGTGTGTTGTGTGTCACAGCTTGAGGTGAAGAAGATGGTACAGAAGAGGAATCCTTTGGCTTGGACTTCCTTTTCTGTGGTTTCAACACAGGAGCATCTAAGTGGTTGACTCTTCCCACTAGGTGCTGAACCATCATCACCAATTGTGTCTGATTCTGTGATAAGGCCTTCAGCTCTTCAGACACATTGGAGTTTGCTAATGATGAGTTCATGTGTTGTACCATCTTTTTCTGAGCAACCTCAGCTGTTGCCTGAGTAATCCCTACCTTCTTTTTAGATTTAGCTTTGGGCTTAGGGATTTCAGGCTTGGATGTTGCTAGCACAAACTTAGTTTCAAACTCATTCTTCATTTTATTGATGCTTTCATCAATTTTCTCCTTCTGTTTGAGTTTGGAACCCCTTTTGTACCAGCAATCATCAGTAAGATGATTGAACAAGCCACATATCTCACATGGCTTTTTCTTCATCTTATGCTGATCATCAGCTGAAGAGGATTTAACTGCTGAAGACTTGTTCTTCAGCTGTTTGTCATCAGTACTAGCAGTTTTCTTCCTAGTGCCTGCTTTCCTGGTATCCTCTCTAGCTGTCTTCAAACCTTTCCTACTGTTAGTTTTCTTCTCTTTAGTGCTAACAGTATTTGAGGTTTGAACTTCAGATGTTGTCACTTGCTCTCCAGTACCTTCAGTACTTCTAGTGACAACACCTGAGTTGATCAGCCTTTTGGTCATGTGACAGTCAGCATTTGAACCATCAGCTGTTGTAGCATCAGCTGATTGGTTTTGGCAGGAGTAAATGCTGACATCTATCTCTGATGATGCTGATTCAGAGGATAGTAAGTCACATGATGAGAAGGATTGGTTATTGCTCTCCCCATCAGATTCAACTTCTGCTCTTGAAGTGAAATCTGTGGGAGGAACAGTGTGATTATAACCAATGCCAAACTTCACATTGGAAGCTGATTGCTTGCTAAGAAGCATTTCAAAACCCTTGCATGATTGCACCCATCGATCACACTCAACTTGGGTGGTTGCAAGAGTTTCCTTGAGGTCTTTGTACTTCTCTAGAAGTACATCTTCCCTAGCTTTATCATCTTTGATTTGGCATTTAAGCTTGTAAATCTCATCATTTTTATCTTTTAGAACAACCTCAAAATCAGCTTTTCTTTTGGAAATTGTTTGCTCAAGCTCAAGATTTTTATCTATTAAAGCTACATTTGCTTCTCTAATAGAAGCAAATGCTGCTATGCATGATTCTGAACAAAGCTTGGCTTTTGCCTCAGTGGATACCTGAGATGAGGCATTGGATGATGACCCTTCAGCAGAATCAAGGGCCATCAGAGCAAGATTTCCAAAAGGTTGGTCACCACCATGTTGACCAGCACCTTGAAGTAGTTGATCCTGACCAGATAGCTCTTCTGGTAGACTACTCCAGTCAACAACAGTTGGGGTGAAAAAGCTTTGTTGTTGAGGTTGTGTGTGGTGATGAGATTGGGAAGAATGAGGCTCTGGAAGAGCATGAGGTGGTTGAGCCGGGGGTGCTTGAGTTTGACTAGGCTGAGGCATGTAGTAACAGGGGTAAGGATATGGCATATGACCCTGTGGCACAAAATAAGCAGGTGGTGCCTGTGCCTGAGATGGATAGCTAGAACTGGAGGAGGGTTGCCCTTTGTGCTGTGAGCTATTGCTGGGAAAAGTCACAAAGGGTGCAGATGAGTTAGATCCAGATGATCTACACTCTCTTGCAAAGTGTCCAAGCCTTCGGCACTTGTGACACCTCAACTTGCTCTTGTCAAAACCAACTTTGGTTTTGCCAGAGAGTCCTGGGAATTTCCTACCAGTTCTCTTGTAGAACTTTTGAGAGCGGATATTTATCATTGCCATTTGGTTCAAAATATCCATCTCTTCCAGATCATCATCTGGAATGCCCTTCAAGTCCTCCATCAGAAAACACAAGTTGTCACCACCACCTCCTGAACTACTAACACCAACAAAAGCTTGTTCTGAGTTGGTAGAGAAATCAATATGCTCATCATAAGAACTTTCTGATGAAGCATATTTGACTCATGACTTATCAAGGCAGCATTACCTTGGACAAAGTCATCAGCAAGTTTGCCAGAAGATGACAACTTCCTCTTTTGCTCTACCTCTCTCTTAAAAGTGAGCAATTTCCCATGAAGTTGGGTGAGAGATAGAGTGTCCAGGTCAGCACTGGAGCGTAGGACAATGGTATATGTGTCCCATCTCTCAAGCAATGACCTGAGGAACCTGTTGTTCATCTGGCTTTTGGAGTACTCTTGTTTAACCATCTTCAGCTCAGAGATCAAACAAGAGAACCGCTCAAACTGCTGGGTCAGAGTCTCACCCTTTCTATATGAGAATGTCTCATATTGTTGGGCGAGGGTTTCCCTATTGTTTGCTAAGACCGAATCAGTTCCTCCAAATTGTTCCTTTAGAGCAACCCATAGGTCATGAGCAGACTCATGATGCAAGAGCCGTGAATATATCTCATTAGGAATAGCCATGGCTAGAATTCCATGGGCTCTAGCATCAATTTCGAACAGCTTTAGATCTTCGTCCGAATATTGTTCAGGTTTCTTGGCAACCTGTTCATTAGATTCCCGGACGCTCACCATAGGCTTGTATGGCCCATGCACCACTGACTTCCAACAACCAGCACTGTTGACAGCCAAGTGGTGTAGTATACGTCTTTGCCATATGTTATACTCGTTCCTTACCAGCATCGGAGGCTTGGTTGCGGAACCAGTGTTGTGAGGATCATTAGTTGGTGTTGTCATCTCAGGTTTTAGACAAAAACAAGTTTAAACACGATAAACGTAACTCAAAACCACCAAAAGACCTCAAGATTTTGGCCGGAAACAGCAGAAACTCACTCTCTATGGCTAACTCTTTCAAATTGCTAATTCGATCAAACAGAGAGATCAAAAGAGCAGTTTCAAATGATCAATAGTGAAATTGATCAATGATTAACCTGCTCTGATACCATTTGACAGGATCTCAGCCTCTCGTTTGATCAATCAGATTATGTTTGCAGCGGATTTAGCACATTAATTAGCGATTAATGCAAGAACATAAAAGATATTGCATGTAAAAGCACAAGCATAGAGAGAGAAAAGAGTTCTGCGAAATAATAAATGTTCTATTGCTTCACACGTTTCGGCCATTAAAACAGTATGGTTCACCATCCTTTTATAGGCGGCAAAAGGATGGGTTGATGTCCTTTTTCTGACATCAACAGAATATTAAAATTACAATTGACAAAACATAAAACTACTGAAGATGTCAATCAGCTGACATCTTCAAAAGTTTCTTAAGTACTGACAAAAGCAAAACTACTGAAATCCTATAACGACTGAAGAACAAACTATTCAGTCGTTTATAACTACTGATACTATAACAACTGAAGAACATGCTCTTCAGCTGTTGTACAACTACTGAAATAAAATAAACTACTGAAAAGGAAAAACCATCGCAACAACTGAAGAAGATTTCTTCAACTGTTGTGACAAACTCTGAGTCTTCAGTACTTGGTCTTCAGACTTGGCTTCAGATGATGTAACAACTGATGACTTCAGTAGATATCATCAGTTGTTGTCATCATTCTTTGTCTTCAGACTTTATGCTTCAGTAGAAGGTCTTCAGTTCTTCAGTTCTTCAGCTTTTGATTCTTCAGTACTTGTTTTCAGTACTTGAAGTCTTCAGTACTTGTAAGATCAGTACTTCAGACTTCAGTACTTGGTCTTCAGTACTTTGGAGTCTTCTTCAGCTGTTGTTCTTCAGTTCTTTGATCTTCATACTTTGTTCTTCAGACTTTGTCAGAACAGCTGATAGTTGGAGCTAAGATGCTCTCGAGTCTGACATTCAAGCAAGAGAACACAATAGCTGATGGAAGTCTTCAGCAGTTGTTATGATGTCATGTGGGACTTAGAGGTTTTCCTGATCTTGGCTCATTGGTTCTTTTGGTCCAACAGATAACCAGTGTTAAATGATTCCGTTAATGCATCTATATCAAATAACCAAGATGATCCTTTTACATTAGTAGTAAACATGGATTCATCAAAAGAAACATTGGGAGTCTCTTCAACTATGTTATGTTCTGGAATATAGACCCTATATGATTTAAAAGTGGATGAATATCCAACAAAGAAACCATCATAGGCTTTTTCAGAAAATTTTCCCAATTGTTCTTTAGTATTCAAAACAGACACATGACACCCAAAAGCTCTAAGATATCCTATAAAAGGTTTTCTTTTAAATAAGAGTTCATAAGGTGTTTTATTATGTTCTTTGACTATCAAAGTTCTATTTTGAACATTGCAAGCTGTATTCACAGCTTCTGCCCAGAAAATAATGGGCAACTGAGAATCAGCTAGCATTGTTCTGGCTGCTTCTATGAGTGTTCTATTTCTCCTTTCAGCCACTCCATTTTATTATGGAGTTCTTGGTGCACTGAATTGTCTTGCTATCCCTTTATTCCTGCAAAAAGAATCCAGATCAGCATTAACAAACTCAGTTCCATTATCACTCCTAAAAATTTTAACTTTTAAATCAAGTTGATTCTCAATCTTGATCACAAAGTCCATTAATGTTTTAGATGTTTCACTCTTATGTTTTAAAAAGAAGACCCATGTGAATCTAGTGAAATCATCTACTATCACCAAACAATATTGCCTTTTTCCAATGCTCAGCACATTGGTTGGACCAAAGAGGTCCATGTGAAGCAATTTGAGTGGTGTAGTGTTAGTGTTAATTGTTTTGGATTTATGAGACACTCGATGTTGTTTTCCTTTATAACATGAAGAACAATGATTAGAACAGTGATATTCTTTCTTTGGTAATCCAATGACTAAGTCATTTTTCACCAATTTATTTATGTTCTTCATGTTGGAATGGACAAGCCTTCTATGCCACAGTTGAGATTCATCTTCTGAAGATTTAGATAGCAGGCATGTCTCATGATTAGTGAGTGTTGTGTTGTTCATATCCAAGATATATGTGTTGCCTTTTCTTGATGCTTTGAGAAGGATCCAGTCTGCTGAAACTGTAAAACCTGGCTTAAGAATGTAACAGTTAGTGTTATCAAATAGTGTTAAGTAATTTTGATCACAAATTTGGGAAACAATAAGTAAATTATACTGCAAATTTTCACAGTAATTTACTTTTTCAAATGTTAACACACCATTAGTTACCATTCCTTCACCAACAATTTTACCTCCCTTCTTATCCCCACCAAATACCACATAAGAGGCATGTTTATGTTTGAAGTCATGGAGAAGTGCACAGTTGCCTGTCATATGTCTAGAACAACCACTGTCAACATACCACTTGTTGTCAGCTCTCCATGATTGTTCCTGCACACAAAAAGAAATTAGTTAGAATTGACAATCCAAGGCTTAATTGTCTTGGATTTGCCAGATGTGTCAACAATAGTTACTCCTTCATGAATTAATCTTGAAGTTTCAGTATTAGTTGTTTCTTTTTGATTTGATGGTAGTGAGGATGATTCTGTTGAAGATGAGTCAGGTTTCTGGATGCCTACATGCTTGTCTGAGTCTTTCTTCAAAGTGACTTGTTTTGGTTGGTATTTTAACTTTGGATAGGATCCTGTAGTTTTGAAAGTTTCTTCATCTTTCAGCTTTGATTGAGACACAGGAGTTCCTTTTGCAAAGTTGTCAAAGAAATCATCAACTAATTCAGTCTGTTTATCAGACAAATCCACCTTTTTGTGAGGTGTCTTAGCCTGTGTTGGTGTTTTCTTCTTCGAAGTCTTTTTCTCAACAGATGATCCTTTCTTTGACTTTTGTTGACCTTTTTGAATCTTTGACTCTTTGTTACTTACTGATGATTGAGAATCTGATTCGGATGATGTATCTTGTGACTTCTTTTTGCTCTTTTTATTGTTCTTCTTATTAAAATAACATTCCTGAGTGGAATGGTTATTTTTGTCACATATGGCACAGTGTTTGTTGAAGTAACAATCAGCAGTCATGTGATTGTTCATATTGCAAATGGAACAATAGCTGCTGAAATAGCATTCATCAGTATTGTGATTCTTCATATCACACCATTTACAATATTTTTCTAAACTTTCTTCAGATTCATCCTTCTTTTTACTGTTCTTTTTCTCACTTGCTGAAGCATCAGTTGATTTCTTCTTGTTTTTGTTTGGAGCATCATCAGCTGTTGCTTGTTTGCCTTTGGCTGCCATTTGTTGCTTGATATTCACCTTTTTCTGTTCATGTTTGTTGGTCTCTCTTTTTACCTCGTCCGCAGAATCAGTTTCTCTCTTCCGTTGCTTTTCTGCGGATTCAGTAATTTTTGCCTTCCGCAGAAGATCTACGGACTTGGTAACTTTTGCTTTTCGCAGATGTTCTACGGATTCTTCAGATTTCTTTTTCCGCTGATCTTCAACACTTGAATTTTTCTTTTTCTTTGTTGAAGTTTGTTGTTTCTTACCTTTCTATGAAGACAAAGGTATCTCAGCACTTGATCCGCAGCTATCAACTTTGTGAAGGTTCAGTACTTGAAGTCCTTCATTCAATTCAGCAATCCTCTTGCAGATAGTCTTCAGCATGTTCCGTTGCTTTGGAGGATACTGCAGCTTTGATTCTTCAAGTACCCGCGGAAGACCAGTTTCAACTTGAACATTCTTACCAATGTTCAGTTGATCAGTATCATGTTCATCAGAATCATCCAAGTCATCATACTTATCAAAATCTGATTCATTATGTTTAAGTGATTCAGATTCAGTAGATTCAGTTTCACTTATCTCAGCTTCATGACTGTTTTTTATGTCAATTTTGGTGCTTTGCACAAAATGTTTTGACAAATTGTTAGTCATTGTTTCAGGTAAAGGTGTGTAGTTATCATTAATAGGTGGTGCAACAGCATTATAACCCAACCGGGACCTGTTCTTTGATTCAATGTGAGAGTTTAACAACTTCTCATATTGTTGAGATGATAATTGAAACTTCTGAAGTTTCACTTCAGTTGATGCATGATCAGCCATGGATTTTGTTAAGAAAGTGGTCAGATGCTCAACTTGGGCTTTTAGGCTGTAGTTTTCAGAAACATATTTTTCTAAATCCTTTTGTAAAGAACTGATTTTGATTTGATATAATTTTTGTTCTCTTAAGTGTGATTCATTTAAAATTACAGTTTCCTTTACTTTATCAGCCAATTGTTGAGCATGGACTCTATATCGTTCAACTTCCTCAACACATGATGATGAACATAACCTGTCTTTTACCTCTCTGGCCATAGGAGGAACTTTGTTTTCCATATGCGCCATTAATGCTTGATTCTCCTCTATCACTTCCTTCTCATACAAACTCCAGTCGCATGTTCCGTCTTGAAGTATGATCAGCCCAGTCTCCTTAGAATTGCTTGGTCCTGCTGATGTATTTGTGGCTGGTGAGGATGTTAGCTGAGGTTGTCTATGCAGAGATCTTTGAGAGGTTGATTGCTGATTCTGATACTGTTGTTGATGCTGATTTTGTTGCTGCTGCTGCTGATACAGCGAAGATGATTTTTGATTGCATTCTCTAGAGAAGTGACCATAGAGATTGCACTTGAAGCATCTGATTTTTGATTTATCAACACCAATCTTTGATGTTTTGCTTGCTGCTGCCAGATTTTTATTTCTCCGCAGATATTGCTTAGCTCTGTAAGCAATCATTGCCATCTGCCATTGTAGATCCATCTCTTCCACTACATCAGGAGGGAGTTCCTCCAAATCTTGCTGACAGATGTTTGCGGATGTAAGTGAACTTCCAAGATATGCTTGAAAGCTAGAACTAAAAGCTGCAAAGGCAGCTTTTTGTTCTTCAGAATCCAATATCACAGTTATTGGTTCTGACAGTTTGTTATGTTGAGAAGAGTTTGCAGTTGCTGATGTCTCTCTTTTCTCTTCAGATCTTCCCTTTTCCTTTTGATTTTTACTTTGAGATGATTTCTTAGTGGGTTTGGATGCATAAAAACTTACTTCCTCTTCATCATCACTCAAAGTACAAGAGTTATCACATTCATTGTTTGAGATAAATGCACTTCCAGCATTTTTGGTTTTCTTGAAGTGATAAGGTGAGACATGAGTTCTCATACTCTTGTTTCTTGATTGTTCATCCAGTTCAAGAGCTTCTACCTTAGCAACCAATGTATCCAGACCTATTGTCTTGAGATCTATGGTATTCTTGAACATGGAGACTGTTTGCTTCCAACTTTCAGGCAAAGTGTGGAGCATCTTCTTGTTTAATTCCTCAGTAGTATATTTTAACTCCAAGATGTTCATCTCAGTAACAAGTTGCATAAATCTATGGAGTTGCTGAGGAATTGATTCACCCTCAATATGATGAAAAGTTTCATATTATGATCTAAGGGTGTCTTTGCTTATGCTTCGGATCTCATCACTCCCTTCACAGAGAGTGTGGAGTATCTTCCACAAGAAATTTGCTGTCTTGTAGTTTTCACACCTGATCAAGATTTCTTCTGGCAAAGCCGTACTAAGCAAGCTGTATGCTTTAATATCGACTTTGACCTTCTTGACATCATCAGGTGGCAAGTCTTTAGTGCTGATTGGCTGATTCTTGTCATTATAATCCGGCCCAAGAGTGGGTGGAATATAAGGACCTTGAGTGATGGACTCCCACAAGTCAGAATCTGTGTAGTCACATGATTCCTGAACTTGATCTTCCAGGATTTAAAATCAGCTTTGGTTTCCAACTTTGGCGGTTGATAAGATCCTCCACCAAAAGTACTCATGTTTAATGCAAAAGAATTAATCAAAACTTAAATGCTAAAATTGATAAATCTATCAAAGACGCAGATCTAGTATTCAATAGATTTGAATATAGATCTAAATCAAACAAGCAATGAGATAGTGCTTGCTGAACGACAAGTCGTTGATTTAATTGTTTGAAAATCAATTAAACAATTTTAATACTGATAGATCAATTGATCTAAATCAATGAGCACCAACGCTCTGATACCACCTGTGAATCCAAGGATCTCAATTCAGGAATTATCAGTATTAAAATAAATCAATTTAATGATCGCGGAATTATCACTAATTGACGTTTAATTGTTTTAATGATTAATGATGAACACAACCACAGAAACACAATAAATGCGAAATCAATAATAATTCAAATGTATTTCATTAACTATAAGGTAATGATTACAAAAGAATAATAACTGATAACTATGAACAACGAATTCTGTGAATCGAATAATGTTTGATGTTGATGTGACGGCAGCTAGGGTTGCACAATGAACTCTTGACAGCCGTAATAATGATTGATTGTGTTCACCGAGATGTGAAACCTAGGACTCATATTTATAGATGATTTGAGTCGGCTTAGGAAACACCGGATCTCTCGGGATTTGTTGTTCATTGTGTTGACTTGTTTGACTTCTTGGTATTTACAATCCCACAAGTATAATGTTCTTCCGCAGGTGTCTTGTCGTCCGCAGAACTTTTGTTCTTCCGTAGATGATTGGTCTTCCGTAGAAATGTTTTTCTTCCGTAGGAAATCCTTCTTCCGTAGGAGTCTTCACTTCATGGTCCTTGATCATCCGCAGGAACATTCACTTGGTCATTTGGTCTTGTAAGAAACATATCTACGGATTAACAAAAATGTTCATCCGTAGATGTTTCTTACACTTGGTCAATTCCAGGAATCTGTCCAAGTATATTGATTTTCCCTGTCAAGTCACAAATCAACACACATATATATGGGGTTAATCTATACATTCAAAGCACATATATATATATTTTGACTGTTACAAATATTAATTACAAGACTTGATTTTCAAGTACTAAGCCTATACAAAAATGATCTAGCCCTATACAATCTAGATCTAACAAATACTTACTCGTGTTAAAGATAAAAAACACTCGTTTTTTTGTGTAATTTTTATAAAAATATAATTTCGTACATAAAAGTTATGAACATTATAAAAAATAGGAAATTTACAGAAAGTCAACAAAAATGACGAATTATAAAATAGCACTCTAACAAACTTTATACTATAATTTAATCTTAACGATTAATTAAATAGATGGATTGTTGAAATTACTTTTATAATTTTTAGTTTCAAAAGACCCTCTATTTGAATCTTCCCTTAGGTAGTTAGTTGTAAAAGAGAAATTATAACTGATGAAGCTAAAAAGAGATAAAAAATGAACACTCGATAAACTTTGATAAACCATGTTTCGTAAGTCGACCTTGATAAACTAAGTTTCATAAGTTGACCTCGATAAAACTCTAATCAATTTATTATCTCTTTTCATTTATCTTTAAAAACATAGATATTGATTGCATTATCGCATATAGTTTAAATTTAAAATATAGATAAAAGTAGTTTTTTTAATTAATTTGGGAGCTCTTAAAATTTGGAGGACTAAATCGATTGTTTTAATTGTTTACTATAGGGTTGCCTTCCATTAAAGTAGTGTGGAACAGTGACTTGTGAGTGATCCAATTAGAACTAAAACAAAAACATAAATACATAAGTGCTTGTTTTCTGTTTATTAATTACTGTGACCATTACACGGTCCGGTCGAAGTAAGACTAATTAGTAGACACCAATTATTGTATCATTTATTGGGATAAAAAAGTGATATAAAACTTTTATTTTCTAAAACCTCTAAGCTATAATCCAATCCCCTTTCATGTGAAATTCTTGAACGTGAGTAGGTTGTTCAGTTATGAATTGTTATTCCCGTGAAGCAAGAGAGATATACATAATTAATCAATGTTTATACATCATTACAACTAAACTGTCAAATACTAACATTTCATATCGTCGATGTCACAACGCAAACTTTTACACCATGTAAAATCAAACACTTCTCAGTCGTGTGATATATAATAAATTAGAAAAACAAGTATAAAAAAAAAGAAAAACCATTATCATATCTTAATCAAATGGTAGATATGAATATCTGATGGTATATTAATTTGAAGGGACTTCAATAAAATTCTTAAAAAAATATACAACAAAAGCTGAAGCTTTAATACTTGTCACCATCCCTTTTGCGCGTAACCTTAATGTAGCAATAAAGGGTTGCAAAAACTGCCGTGACAAGACCACCAATGATCACTCCACCACCAGCGACAGATTTGTCCGAGTGATGATGGTTTTCGGTATGGACCTCCTGTCCATCACTCTTGTCGTTATCGTTTTCGTTGTCGTTCTCCTCCTCCACCATAGATGGGGCTGGAACTAAAGAAGATGATGAATATACAGGAGCAGCAGCAGATGATAAAGGTGGATCGGAAACCATTTCTGTTCTACCAGAAAGGTGAATGAATCTGGCGGTCGTTTGTCGGAAAAACAAGATTCCGGCGAACAAGAAGCAGCAAAGTAGAATCTTGATCGAACCCATGAGAGAGTGTTAGATGAACACTGAAAATTGTAGCGTTTCACCCTTTGTGTTAATGATGGTTTGAAAGGTATATAATTACTAATTAGAGAGAATGGGAGAATGGGCTGATGCCTGATAGGTTTGTTAATAATAAAGTATATATTTTTAACGGCTAAGATCAACCTACCCTTTTAAGGCTATGTCCAAGGTCGACTACTCGATCACCCGCAAAACCCAGCCCCCGATGCGCAGGAACCCCGTGAAATGGGTAAACCTAAATATTAAATAAAGTATTATTTAATATTAAAATTTTCTAATGCCATAATATTGTCCATATGTTTTTCTGTCACGCGTTTGCACCAAAAGTTAAAAATAATTTAGTTTCGTTCAAGACCTAAAGATGAATTAAGAAAATGATTAATATATAGAGAAGTATTAATCTCAAAACTAATAATATGTTTATAACCCTACAAAAACACTTATAATTTTAGGTATATTGTAAGACAACTAAAAGAGTAAATTACAAATTATGTTCTTTATTAATACATAAAATTACATACTATCTCTTTTAGTTTTAATAATTATATCTAATGTCATTTTCTAAAAATATATGTATACCTATTGTCCTTTACACTAACTTTCAGTTAAATATACAGTTAACTCAGTTATGTATCTTTCACATGAACTGTATTTTTTTCATTTTATTTTCACATCTAATATATTAAACATATAAAAAATTAATTATTTTAAATGAAAAATATAAATAAAAGATATCGGACCATTGGGTAAGTCAATGAACCCGCATTCCTCTTACGTTCAATACCATTAAATCCATCACCCCCTCTATTTGATAGCCCAATACCGGTCATCTTCACCACCTACAACATCTCACACACCATTGAAACCCCTTAAACTCGAACAAACAACGATGGTAAGATTAAAATCCCTATATTTCGTTGTTCTTTGAATTTCTGACTTATGTTGTTATGTGATTAACAAACGACTCATAGTTCATTTTATTGCTTTTGCAATTATATAAGTAATTCAAATAATCACATGTAATCTTTATGTTTGTGTTCCTTATTGATTTTCATTATTTGTTGATGTGAGTAGTGTATATAATATTTACGTGTATTTTTGGTGTTTATTGTCATTAAAAGTTTTGAGAATTAGTCGAATGAATACACACCAAGAGTGATTGATTCCACCGACTTACTTAACGGTCCGATAGCTTTTAATTCTTTTTTTTATTTAATATTTTTATTTTTAATAAATATTTTAATATATTAGACGTGCAAAAAGATAATAAAAATACCCTCATGTGATACATGGGGCTTATAACCGAGTTAATTGTACATTTATTTGATAGTTAGTGTAAAAGACAATATATGTGCAAATTTTTAATAAAAGGACATCGTATGTAATTATTAAACCTAAAGGACATATCATGTAATTTCATATAATGTAATTTCATATATTAATAAAGGATATAATTTGTAATTTACTCCAACTAAAACCATTTTAAGAATTGAATACAAGTATTCCATGCAATAATTCTTAATTTATTCATAATTAATAAACTTCTCTTTGTTAGTACATTATTATATACACGTTATATTATTTAATTTAACACTTTGACTATTATTTTATGTATAATATTTTAAATTAATATTTAAATTTACATTTACTTTTTATATACTTTATAATTAAAGTATATAATTTTAAATATAATTTTATGTATACACTTTATAACTAAATATAATTTTAAAATATTATATATATATACATATATATATATATATATATATATATATATATATATATATATGTAAATAACTTTATCTTTCACTTATCTGAAGGGCGGTTTATGTCAAGTGTCATGGTTCGAGTTCCTCCAAAATGAATCTGACCCAATCGATCAATCGGAAAGAAGGTTCTTAATTTTAATAATTTTAATTTTCCAATGTATTTTATGTTAAGCAACCTTATCTTAAATTTTGGTCCTTTTGTGTTCATGTATGAGAGTTTTTTGCTCTCGCTAAAGTGTTAAGTGTTTTGTATAGTTTAAAGTAGAATCAAAAGGATACTGCTTCACAATTGGTTCTTTCATCCCATTTGCAAACCGCGTACATCTTCCTTTAAATGGGACGGACCCTCCCTGGACCCTGCGAACGCGGGAGCTCTTTGCAGCACCAGGTACGTCCTTTGTAGGTGATCTTGATATGTTCTAACATCACTGGTTTAGATGAAATACGTATACGAACAAAAATTCATGTCATTAAGCAAAGTTTGAATTGTAGACCTTCCATGGATTGAAGTTAGTAGCCCGTCTATTTCATTAATTCAAAACAGGTAATTCCAATATTTATAGATTTCAACAATGTGAATAAGTAGTTCCATGAGAAGTATTATACATAAGATGAATCAATCTTTAACTAATTATGGATTAGTCCTTTCATGAATTAGTACCTAATACATTCCCATATTACCAGTATATGCTCATACTCAGTTCTTGAATATGTATTAAAAATTTGAAATCTTTATATCCTACCAAGGACATTATTTATATATATTGAATTACAATTAACCAATTATTGTTGATATAACATCTATTTATTGTTATTTTAATATGATATTATGATATGATGATAGGTAATGTGTAAATAGGTAAATTTAGACAATGAAGAGATCATAAAGGGGATGTATAAAGGTTGCTTATGGTGGTATGTTGCCGGGTTTGATGTTAACCATACTAAAAATGATTTTCTCTAAGAAATTATGATGATTTAGATTTTGGTAGATGAGACATGCTAAATGTAATGTTAAATTCGTTTTCCATTTCATAATCTCTTTGCATTATGGCAAGTTGGCACTCGTGGTTTTGATGTGGATCCACACTCTTAATTCCATGTTATTGCCCTTCTTGGATTCAGCGACTTTGTTCTCTTGTCTTAACCACCAAAATGCTATCGTTTAATTGTCTTTTCAATTTTACATTCAAAAGATGAATAACTGTTGAAAAGTAATGTCTTAATTTATACATACATGTGTATCTAAGTATAGTTAAACTATTGAGTTGTTTATGTATTTAGTATAAAGTCAAACTAAAAGTTTAAGTATGTAAAGGTTATGAATGTATAAGGGCTTAGTATGTCAAAGCCTAAACATGTCAACTCCCCATAGGTATATATGTGTGTCAAGAGTCGGTAATCACATCAATCAACATTCATATTATAGTCATATGTGTATTGTTTAAGTTTCTCTCAAGTTCCATAATCATATTTATGTTCAAGATTAATACAAGAGTCTAATCGATCCTAAAGGGCCAACAATAATATCATCATCATGCCTCTTTTACTAACAAATACATTAAATTTGGTTGCAGGTAGTTGTTGATTTTATTAAGGTTTTATTAAGATTGATTAAGGAAGAAAGACTGATGCAACAAATGTGGTATGCAAGTATACCAAAGGAACATTTATCATTTGTACACAAAATTGTTGCTAACAAGATGCTAATTTTTAGTTTTAAACACTTATAGATGTGGTATCACACTGCTAGGATATGACTACACAATTCCTTGGTATAACCATTCTTCTTATTATTTTATATTGAAGTGTTTGTCAAAATTCAATTAATTTATATCTTTGTAGCATTTACATCGCCTAGCTGAAGTTTAAAGGTTAAACAAATCTTATAATATTAATATGTTATATAAATATGCATGACCAGGAATATACTTTTGAAGAATTGAGGGGCTAAAGACTGGGGTCTTTTAGGTGCTTTTTCAAATCATGTGTCTTATTATGTAAAAGAATTTGTTATGTTCGTATCTTCGTCTATAAATTCTTGGAGGTTTTATTTTTGTTTTATCTTTTGTATGAAAAGGCGTTCATGCTCATACCAACCCTCGACCACCTCATGAATCTACGCAAGTTCTTAAAGAAAAACTTTAAAATTAGATGTAACAATTTGTTACACAGGGTTACATCTTTGGCTTGCAGGGGATCATCAATCTGTTAATCCAAGGCCGGTGATCATATTAAGCTATAGGTGGCTTTGGATGATTGTTCACTTTAAAGTTGAATATTTGGATTTGACTGTAAGCACTCTAAAAGGAATCACTCCAAGCACTACTTCTTTAGATTCGTTTTAAATTGATCAAATTAGGTCAACTGGGCTAACGGATAAACATTGTTTCACCTTTAGTCTATAAATAATCACCGCATTAGTTATTAAATATGATCAAGGAATGATATTATTATGCTAATAATCGTGTTTTTGGAATGAACTCCTAACATATTTAAGCAAGGGTTTAAGACAGCAGCACAAGTCATAATCGAAGATATTTCTTTAAAATATTCTTCTAAGTCTTTCTTTCATTGAAGCATATTCAAATAAGATCTACCTCTAAATGATAACTCATTTAATTTTGAAGTCATTAAGTATATTTGGTGAAGCACTAATGGACTCGTTGGATAATAAAGTCTAGAAAAACAAGTAGTTGCAGTTTTAAAAACATGAATCATTTTACTTATTTTTCAATAGTAGCCCGACCTGATGAATGGTAAGTCGTAGCCTTCTCACAACTCACCAGAATATTATGAAAGGCTATTAAAGTTTCTTTTTGCTCAATAGCCTATTCAAACATGTTACAAGTCGAATTCCATATAGTAGATACGTCCCGATTCAAACCTAAACATTTGGAATTAGCGTATTTATAAAACTTTCTATATTTACTATATCTTTGATTATTGCTAAAATTGTTACGTAGCATTCCTTCAAAAGCATCTTTTGTTGGTTCAATCATTTTTAAATCTTCTTGAATGACTAAGTTTATGATGTGGACAACACATCTAATATCAAAATACACACCAGCACAAACTGGTTTATATTTTAATTTTAGGTGTTTCATTGCAAGCGTATTATTTGATGCATTATCAAC
>CM044008.1:51023374-51250874 GCA_024085815.1 Flaveria linearis | reverse complement strand
TGATCAATGTATACTTTGTCATAGTTCTACTTTTCATATCAACCTTTGTGAGAGCCGCCAGTTGATTTGGTAAGTGATTTATGAAACTCAAGGGATTTAAGATGGTGAGATCTTACAATCAAGAGCCCAAAGAGCTCTGATACCAATTGCAGTTCCGGGTGAGGGATGGTCAATACAATCAGTCTCATAATGAGGAAAGTGTTAGATCACTGAACATATCAATTAGGGAACCAGGTGTAAGTAAATGATACTTTGAACATAAGTAAGTAATAAGAGAGAACAAAGAACAAGAACAAGATAAGTATGGTTTTCAAGAATGTTGTATATTTCTATTAAGCTCTATTACAAGTGTTACAAAACATTAAAATAAAATATAAGAACCTGAGATACTTTATACTACATCCTACAGCCAACTATACTTTGAAAGCCAACTGGAAACACTAATCTAGATAACAAGATCAGTATACAGTCAAAAGGCAGATTACCTTTTGACTTATGACTATAACATGTTATAGCTCAAATCCTAATATATTACAAAAAGGATAAAAGATACAAAGTAGAAAGTTACAGACCACAAACCATAATCGATAGTTTACAAAAATGTGGACATTTTCACCAACTTGTATAAGTTAGTGAGTCTTTAGAGTGGAAGCGGAAAGTTAGTTGGCTTTTGTCAAAAGGTGATCAGAGAAAGCATGTCTTCTCTGTTTTTGGAAGAAATCATTCTTTTGCTTCAGAAGACTTTCTTTGAAGCTTCACAAGACTTCATCTTTAGCTTCGGAAGATTTGGTATTTGGCTTCAGAAGATTTGGTATTTGGTTTCGGAAGATTTTACACTTAGAAAATTTTCTCTAAGGTATGTAAATCATCCGAAGTAACTCTACTCTGCACTTCATGCATGCATGCTGGAAGCCTTTTGGTTGCTTTGTTACATCATCCTTTAAGTATAAACCTTATACCAGCACTACTCTAAAGCTGTTAACAGATGACTTGCAAAAGATGACGCGTGAAGAAAGTTGACATGCATCTTTGCGTTTCATAATAGTTATGTCGTATTTTACAAAATTAATAGAAACAATGACACGCATTCTTGCGTGTAATCTTTGTCCGTCATCTTTAAAAACACGCGCCCAGTTTATTTTCAATTCCCCCTTTCCGTATCTAACCCAATCGAAGCCCTAATTTCTTAAATAGTTCGAGACACCACCACCCCATCTTCTTGTTGTTGTCAAATCTCCAATCCACCTCAATCCCTAACACTAACTTCAAATCCATACACAAAATCCCTAAAATGAGTGACAATGATGACGACGAGCTAATAAAGATTGCTTTAAAGGAGTAATCACATCGAGAAGTGAACTACACACGACCATCTCAGTCGAGATCCTCAAAACTCGTAGTCAATTTCGTACAACCTTTATCAAATCACAAGCCTGCTAAAAGCCCTAGCCCCATGGCCACCACCACAAAGCCACAGCACCGTCGGAACGCCATGCAGGACGATGAGGTGGAGATACCATAAGTTTGAGGGATGTTGTTGCATACTACTAGAAGTTCATTGATGAAGAGCAGAAGAAGGAGATTAAGGATGTTCAGTGAGGTATGATCGGACTCTGCCTGTTACGGACCCGAGAAGGTGCGAGTCGAATAAGTTTGGTGGTCATGGTGCTCGTGCGAGCTTCCAAAAGTCATACCGTTGATTGATACTGAATAATTTACCTATTTTTGTGAGCATTTTGGATTGGTGTTATTATGATATTTATCTAGTAATTTTGATTAAGTTAATTTAATCTTGATGTTCTTTGTGTTGCTATTTGAATCTTTGTTGGATTTTATATGATTGATCTGATTGAATTTGAGGATCATTTGTTTTGCTATGTGGTTTTGAATTCTCTTTTATGTTGAAACTAATTAATCTGCAAGTTTATGAACTGAGTTAACAGGTGCTTGTTGAAGACTAATGTTTACTTGATAATTAGGGCTTAAGATGTGAATATGCAAGGTTGTTCTTTCTCACCTAATATGCAGTGCTTTAACTATCTTATGATGTAAATTTGAGATTGATTACCTATTAGTTTGTTTAAGGTTATATAAGAAGGCTGATGCAACCAAAGCAACCAAAGGCTTCCTGCTTGCATGCATTTAGTACAAGGTAGAAGTTACTTTGGAAGTTTTACACTCTGCACAATAAAATATTCTAAGTGTAAAATCTTTTGAAGCCAAAGACCAAATCTTCCGAAGCCAAAAGATGAAGTCTTTTGAAGCTTCAAGGACAAAGTCTTTCGAATCCAAATGAAGTGACGACTGATTTCTTCCGAAGACAAAGGAAAATATGGTTTTCTCAGATGTACTTTTGCATAAAGCTGACCCACTTTCCCCTGCAACTCTGAAGACTCATCAACTTGCATGAGGTGAAAAGGTCCATGCTTTTGCAACTGTACATTGAGCGCTTGAGTCTGTAACTTTCTACTTTATGTGCTTTTATCCTTTTTGTAATACATTAGGATGTGAGCTATGGCATGTCATAGTCACTAGTCAAAAGGCAATCTGCCGTTTGACTCTATATTGATTTTGTTTTCTTTCAATGTTCCAACTAGCTTTCCAAGTATAGCCGGTTTTAGAGTGTAGTATAAAGTATCTCATGGTCTTATATCTTATTTATGAATTGTAACACTTGTAAAAGAACTTGATATTAATATACATCATTCTTGAAAACGATAAACATTGTTCTTGAGTTCTGTCTCATTGTTTGCTTGTGTTATTTGCATCTTGTTCTTAAATCCGGTTCCCTATTTGAACTGTTAAGTGTTCTAACACTCTCCTCATTATGAGAATGATTGTATTGACCTCCCTTAATCGGACCTGCAATTAGTATCAGATCTTTCCAGGCTCTTGATTGTAAGATCTCATCATCTTAAATCTCCTAGGTTCTCATAAAACACTCAACATCTCAAATGGCAACTTCTAAGTCTGATATGGAAACCGGTACCATGGTAAAGTCCCCACTGATCACTCCTGATGATTTTGATACTTGGTGTGCAAGAATGGAAGGCTTCATCAAGTCACAAGACAGCAGGATATGAGAGTCTGTTAGCTCAGGACCTTACATTCCATGCATCTCTTCAGCTGCTGCTGGAGGTGGCATGATCCCACAGGAAGTGGTTGACTACTCTGAAAAAGATAGAAAAAAATAGATGTAGATCAAAAATCCATGACTTCCCTCCAAACTGCTCTTCCAAATGCCATCTATAAGGGCTTCAATAAGTGTAAAACTGCCAAGCAGCTCTGGGATGCACTAAAGCTGATGTATGAAGCATCTACTGAAGCCAAAGAAAACAAGAAAGACCTTCTGAAGTAGCAGTTTGAGAATTTCACCTTCAAAATAGGTGAAACCATGACTTAACAGTACTTCATGTATGTTGAGATTGTGGACACTCTGGTGGATGTTGGAGTGAAACTGGAGAACTGGATATTGTAAGGAAGTTCATGTCCTCTCTTCCTAGACAATGGACACACTGCCGTGTGGTCATTAAGAGGACTGAAAATCTCAAGACCCTTACTCTCACTGAGTTATATGGCATACTTAGTGGTTACCGGATGGAGATGAACATGCAAAATCCATATTGGAACTCTAGCAATCAACAAAGTTCTACCCTGCATGTGGTTGAAAGGGATTGTAGTGAACCACAACACCATCTTATCTCTTAACCTGACAACTCACCAAGGCCCTTTCATCACGTTCCTAAAGACACCTAGGGAGAGCTACATCCAAGGAACCCATTCCAAGAGACAAGCTCCTCACAAGCCTTTGTGTCTCATGATGAAAGTACATGCAACTTCCTCTTTAACCTTAAAGATTTAGACTGTATCCATCCTGATGATCTGAAATATATGGAGAGAGTTCAAAAAATAGCTCTTCTCACTCATAGAGCCAAGAAATTTTACAAGAGGACAGGGAGGAAGTTTCCTAGCAATGTATCCATTGGAAAGTTTGGGCTGAATAAGAGCAAAGTAAAGTGTTACAACTGTAACCAGATAGGACCCTTCGCTAGGCAGGGCAAGGCACCTGGACAAATGGTGACGAAGCACAACCCAAGCCAAACTACACTGAGGTAGCTCAACATACTGAGAAGCCCAAGCAGCAAGCTGCCATTGCTGTTAAAGAAGGAGGCTTTGATTGGAACTTCTAGGTAGAAGATGTGTCTCCAAACCAAGCACTGATGGCAGGTGTTGATGAAGCCAAGGTATTGGAACATCTTTATACCCCAGAGTGCATTGCTAAAGTATATAGATATAAGTCCTACAACGTAGAGATGAGATTTGATCTTGAGTCCTTGAACATCTTAAAATCTAATTTCAAAAGAGCTGAAAATGAGTATAAGTTAAAGATAGAAGACTTAAAGAAAACCATTTCAACTCTTAAACATGAGCATACCAACTACATGATCTCATCACTAAGTTAACTGAGCGTCAGGCTGAGCTTACGATCAACAAATCTAAGATAGAGAAACATGTTCTTGAAGAAGAGATCTTCAAGAACATAATATCCTCATCCGTATATGCCAAAGTTTGTTATTAAAACAAACAGGGACTAGGATCTAGTGAGATAGCTCCTCCACACACTCTATTGTCTATAAGATTTCCTAGGTGTGGAACTAGTCAAGATGAGCTTCCATCCATAGATCTTAGTGACAAAGAGGATAAAGAGGTGATAGGGGAGGATAGATTTGGGAAGAGTGAATAAGATCTTCCTAATAAGGGTCACTATTCTCATGAGGAGAGAATTAAGTCAGGGATGACAAAGTCAAAGAGGAAGAACTTGATCTGAGCAGCTAAGAGGAGGTCAAAGAGATCTCAAGAGATCAAGGCTACTTTTAACTCCAAGTAGAAACAAGGTTTTATCTCTGTAGGTTTTGAAGTGATGAAGACTGTGGATACAACTTTGAACTCTAGTACCAAGAGTTCATGTTCATGTCCAATTCATCCCTATGAAGGAATGAAGGATGATCAACTATGTAACACTGCTACATAGCATGAATCATCCACCTCTAAAGGCAAGCTTCATGTGACATCCGGTGATTTTCCGTTAGCAAACTCCGTTAGTTCCGTTAAGTTTTACATACACGCGTCGTAAGCACACACTAGTTGTCATTTGACGTTGGTGACTTAATAATAATTAATAATGTTAATTTAATAATAATCTAGTTGGTAAGATGATTACTATTTTATGTTTATGTTTTTACGCGATTTAAAAACTATTCGGGAATTTTATCGCGTAACGCGGAAACGCGCGTGTTATTTCGTATGTCTTGTGTTTTTACAAAATAAAAATATCTAAGGGTTATCATTAGTTTATATGTTAATATTATTAAGTTAAAAACACATAACAAATAGTTAAAAACTTAATTTTTATAAAAATAACAAAATGCAAGTTTTAGAGGGGGTATTCTTGTAAATTAGTTAAAATAAAACACCCCAAACCCCACCCTTTCCCCCATATCACGACCTGCAGCCCTCTCCCTCTCTTCTCTGCGAATTTCAGCCAAGAACACCCAATTCTTCATGGTTTTGATCGATTCCAAGCACTAGAACGCGATTTGGACCTTCCTTGACAAGTATATACGTGAATAGAAGGTTAGTTTTTATGTTTTTGTGGATTTTTCATTAGGGCCGAACCCTACTGCGAAATTAGCGTTCATGGGGCTGAAATATTGATGTTTTTTTGATGTTAACATGTTAGTTAGGTTGTATGTATGTTGATTAAGGTTGATTATGCAAGAAAACTACACTTTTGGTTGATTGATCATGAACCTTGATGAACATGAACCCTAATTCAAAAATTTAGGCTTTTATGGAATTGATTGTTGTTTGATGTTGTTAGGATGTTAATTAGTTAGTATGAATTCTAGGAAACATGAAACATGCGTATGTATATGCTTTCATGTGAAATGTGTACACGTTTTGATTTCTGGCAGATTGCATACCCTGTTTTCATCTTGAGTCTAACATGTTCCTCATGGAGTCTAGTTTTCAAAACCTCCAACCTTGTCCAATTTGGATGTGTAAAACGTGAGTTATGATCATTTTAGTGAAGGGTGGTCAGAAACAAACTTTCTGACAGATTCTGAGTCTCATTTTGTATGTGTCACAAACAGGTCATAACAGGTCCAAATGATGTGTTTCTACTTCCCAAATTGTTTGTTACTGAGTCTAGTTTCCAGAAAGTGTAACCACACTCCAATTGGAGGTGGTTAAATTGGTGTTTTACCTGTTTTGACTAGAAGGGTCAATTCTGTCCTCTTGGACAGAATGTATGTGTTGACTTGTTTGATATGCCATTTTCATTTCATAAAACCTGAGACCAAACCCTATGGTCAAACATTTTTCCTTGGAATCCTCTGAACCCCAGAAAAAGAATTAACCCAATAGCTATTTTCAAATGGGAGTTATACACAATTTGGCAAGCTAACTCCAGCAGCCCTCCGGTTGAGAGCTGCTGTAACATTTTGAGTTTTTCTAGTAACTCCAGGCCCTTAAAACCTAAAACAACTTTTCACATACTTAGTTTACTCATAGGAGAGCCTACTGGAGTTTGGCCTTGGCCTAAATCCTTGGTTGGTTATGAGTTTGACCGTATCATCCGAACACCTAGAATCTGCTAGAAAACGCAGATTCTGGAAAACGAATACCTACAACCTGTAACATATTTACTTGGCTTTTGCGTGTAATGTTAGTACTACTAGAACTTATTTTGATGGTATAAGTTGTGAATTAGACATATTGAATGTGTTGTGATTAGTATGGATGATTATTTGGTAGATTATCTGTTTTGACCCATATGTGCTAACTCATGGTAATAGGTCATATAAGTAGGTTATGCATGATCTAACCTGTTATATGACACACTAGTTGTATTATGAACATACTGAGTATGCTAGATACTAAGAACTTACATGACCTGTATGATATATGCTCATGTCTGTTTAAATGGTCTACAACACATAATGTCACCAACGGGTCATACGGGTCAACTGGGTCAAACATGTCTATTCTTCTAAAACCTTGAGTCCTTGGTTATGGTGCACTTAGGGTTCCTCATATTCACTGTTTACACAAACTCATGTACTTACGTGATCTAGGTAACCTCTGAGGGTTGACTGTTCACTTTGACTTTCAAGTAAACTCTAGTACACAATACGCGTATCAGGTGAGTTCATGCCCCACTGTTTTACTAAATCTCTTTTGGGGGAGATAGCATACTGGTAATGTTACAAACGATTTTTATATTTAAGATGTGTATGGATATTAATATAGTGCTGTTTATCATGATAAAGTCCACACACTTTCGAATTGTTAATATTGGATAGCGGGGAAAGTTGGGTAGTACTACTGGGTCTGACGAGCCCCACCTGTGTGACTCGAGGTCAACCGGGTGCAATTTGTCCTATGATTATTCGTCACGATATGGTGAAGTCGTGACGGGAGGCAAACATAACACAGTCAGCTTTAATGTCGAAATCACTATGTATTAATATCGTTTGTTAATGGACTAGCTAGCTATTACAATGCACATGCTTATTTATACACTATTGATAAGCTGTTATGTTTATACGCAAACTCTTGAACTCACCAACCATGTGTTGACTTTTTAGTATGCTATTCTCAGGTCATTAATCTGGACTGCTGATAGGAGCACCACACGAGTCAGCATGCATCTTAGAGATTTAAACTTCAAACATATTTACTCGTCTTTTATTTATGGTTTAAACTACTTGGTTGGCACTTGTTTTGCCACGTGGTACTTTCACATGTTTTGGGTTGTTTTATTTACTTTACGCTTCCGCAGGTCTTTTAAAGTTTTAAACTCTGGTTGATTTACATTAAACGTAGCATATAGAGTCGTTCCGAGTAACTATTGACTGTGATCCTGGTTTGTTCACACGCCTCGCGGTAAAACTCCGCACGTGGATTTTGGTATCAGAGCCATTGGTTATAGAGAACTAGGATTGCATTGCATCTAGACTATAGCATTAGACACAACACTAGTATCGCACAGACACTTTTACACGATTGCAACTGTTGTACGAACATATTCTTGGTATACTAACATTTCGTTGTTGAACGAACACAACCATATCGGTATGATATGTGTATCATTACCGACTGACAGAGGGGCGGAGAATCCCGCTCGCTCACATCCAACATTTACACATGATTTTTCACTCTCGGAGTGGAAGCAACGATGAATTGAACCAAACATTACCACGTTGGAACACGAAACTCTTCCTTAACACACCCGAAAAGCTTAACGATGACAAACAAAGAGAACAACACCTCACTCTTCCAACACTTTTACACTTGTTACCATTCCCGACATATCCTACATACTGCACTGGTCTGAGCAGTAAACGAGGGATAACTAAAAGATACAAAGTCTATCAGAGGATAGGACTTAAACATTTAAACGCCTAGAACTTCAAAGGGAAAAAGGCCAAATCGTCTTGATTCCCCGTTGATATCTTAACAGAATCCTTTGTACAACCTTAGTACAACCATAGTTGTTTGACTCTTGTTATAACAAATATATCTTTGATACCTCTATCATTGATAACACTCGGTACTCGACAAGGTAGGTTATTGCAAATAGGAGGGACCCAGGGTGACCATGCAAAGCAAATTAGAATCACGGGTGCACACGTAATTGTGATTTGTTGTGCATGAGAATTCTGGCAACTCTATCGGGTGATAACGGCCATAATCAGTACAAATTTTCAATTTCTATACTTGGAGACATGAGGTCTCGGTTCTCATAAAACCTCCCAGTTGATATGGTAACAAATCCTTCATTCCTACTCGTATGAAAGTTCTCATCCACCTCGAGCCTTAATGAGATTCGTATTATTGCATTAGCCCTAGTCTCTATGAGACGTTACCCTTTCTGTCATTTCAGTGATCGTGCATAACTATCTATCAACAACGTACCAGATCTTCAATTTTGTAATAGAGTGGTGATACTCTCTGTATGAAAGTTCTCATCCACCTCGAGCCTTAATGAGATTCGTATTATGGCATTAGCCCTAGTCTCTATGAGACGTTACCCTTTCTGTCATTTCAGTGATCGTGCATAACTATCTATCAACAACGTACCAGATCTTCAAATTTTGTAATAGAGTGGTGATACTCTCTGCTGTATGTAGTCCTTGTTCATTGAGTTGATCATAAGACTTAGAATCTTGGTAATTTGAGTGTTCCAACATTCATTTCATTTGATATTTATCATGTTTAAGCGTACATTATATTTGCTTGTTCCCTAGTGGTGGGACGCAATCGGATTTTTTCCGGCTAACTACGTTTGGCGTAGGACCAAATAACAAGATATTATGACGACCTCGTTCATTTCATCTCTGCCTTTCCATTATAAACAGCAAGTACAATTATAACCGCCACCCGTGTGCTTGGCAGTTGTGATTTAGGTGTGACTAGACATTCGTTCGATATAAGTCTGATTTCTATTACCCATGGTTACTACGATGTCGTTGGCATGGACTGGTTATCGAAAAACCAAGCTGAAATTTTCTGTCATGAGAAAATCGTTCGGGTACCACTCCCTAGTGGTGAAGTCTTATCCGTTCAGGGAGAGAAAAGTGGTGTCGTTTCTAGCATCATTTCATATATGAAAGCTCAGAAGTGCTTACGCAAAGGCCATACTGCTATCTTAGCTATGATCACTGAGAAGACCACTGAAGAAAAGAAGATCAAAGATATCCCTATCGTTCGTGACTTTCCTGAAGTGTTCCCTGAAGACTTACCTGGTCTTCCACCGCATCTTCAAGTCGAGTTTCAGATTGATTTGACGCCTGGAGCCGCACCGATAGCTAGAGCACCGTATCGACTAGCACCAAAGGAACTGCAAGAACTGGCTACGCAACTGCAAGAGCTCTTGGATAAAGGATTCATCAGAGCTAGCTCATCACCGTGGGGAGCTCCAGTCCTGTTTGTCAAGAAAAAGGATGGAACTTTTCGCAAGTGTATTGATTACCGTGAACTGAACAAAGTGACGGTTAAGAACCGTTATCCCCTACCTCGCATTGACGATCTGTTTGATCAACTTCAAGGGTCAAGCTTCTATACGAAGATAGATTTAAGATCAGGATATCATCAACTAAAAGTCCGAGAGGAGGACATATCAAAGGCGGCATTCAGAACTCGATACGGTCAATATGAGTTTCTTGTAATGCCATTTGGTCTGACTAATGCACCAGTGGTTTTCATGGACCTCATGAACCGAGTGTGCAAACCTTATTTGGACAAGTTCGTCATTGTCATCATCGATGACATCCTTATTTACTCAAAGAATAAGGAAGAACATGAGGAACACCTTAGGTTGATTCTAGAGCTGCTGAAACGAGAACAATTGTATGCTAAATTTTCAAAGTGTGACTTCTGGATACGAGAGGTCCATTTCTTGGGTCATGTGGTCAATGAGAATGGGATACACGTTGACCCGGCAAAAATAGAAGCCATCAAGAACTGGGCTACGCCTAAGACTCCGACTGAGGTACGACAGTTTCTTGGGTTGGCTGGCTATTATACGGTTCATTGAAGGGTTTTCAAAGATTGCTCAACCACTTACCGCATTAACTCATAAAGGCACTACGTACAATTGGGGTGACAAACAAGAATCCGCATTTCAGGTTCTGAAGCAGAAACTTTGTACGGCACCGATTCTATCCCTGCCTGAGGGAACAGACGATTTCGTAGTTTACTGTGACACTTCTATTCAAGGCCTCGGTTGTGTGCTAATGCAACGCAATAAGGTGATTGCTTACGCATCCTGACAATTGAAAGTCCACGAGAAAAACTACATGACACATGACCTAGAGTTGGGAGCAGTCGTGTTTGCACTCAAGATATGGAGACACTACTTGTACGGTACCAAATGCACCATTTACACCGATCACAAGAGTCTCCAGCACATCTTTGAGCAAAAAGAGTTGAATATGAGGCAACGACATTGGGTGGAACTTCTGAATGATTATGATTGCGCTATCAAGCACCATCCTGGAAAGGCGAATGTAGTTGACGATGTCTTAAGCCGAAAAGAAACAGCTAAACCCAGGCGTGTGCGAGCCTTACAACTTACAATTAGTACTCAACTACCCGAACAAGTTAAGGAAGCACAGATAGAAGCCTTGAAAGAGGAAAATATTGGTTCTGAATCATTACGGGTAATGGATAAGCAATTGGTAGTGAAAGAGAATGGAATTCGGTACTTCATGGATAGACTTTGGGTGCCTCTCTATGGAAATCTGAGAGATTTGGTTATGAGTGAGGCACACAAGTCTAAATACTCCATACATCCTGGATCTGACAAGATGTATCACGATCTAAAGGCGCACTATTGGTGGCCTAATATGAAGGCGGATGTAGCTACGTATGTGAGCAAGTGTTTGACCTGTTCGAAGGTGAAGGTGGAATACCAAAAACCATCTGGACTGTTACAACTACCCGAGACACCAATGTGGAAATGGGAGCAAATTTCTATGGATTTCATCACGAAATTACCCCGGACTAATACTGGTTGTGACACAATCTGGGTCATTGTGGATCGGTTGACTAAGTCCGCTCACTTCCTTGCAATTAAGGAAACGGATAAGATGGAGAAGCTAACCCGATTGTATCTCAAGGAAATCGTTTCGAGACACGGCGTACCCATCTCAATTATCTCTGATCGCGATGCTCGTTTCACGTCACACTTCTGGCAGTCATTACAGAAATCTCTGGGTACACGATTGGATATGAGTACTGCTTATCATCCACAGACTGACGGTCAGAGTGAGCGTACCATACAGACTTTGGAGGATATGCTACGTGCTTGTGTGATTGATTTCGGGAACAACTGGGAAGTTCACCTGCCTTTGGTTGAATTTTCCTATAATAACAGTTATCACACTAGCATTCAGGCAGCACCTTTCGAGGCTTTGTATGGGAGAAAGTGTAGATTACCGATTTGCTGGGCTGAAATTGGTGATAGTCAACTAACGGGTCCCGAACTCATTCATGAAACAACTGAGAAGATTGTGCAGATACGGAACCGTATGGCTGCAGCAAGGGATAGACAGAAAAGTTATGCTGACAAGAGGCGGAAACCTCTCGAATTTCAAATTGGCGACAAAGTGTTATTGAAAGTCTCACCGTGGAAAGGCGTAGTTCGGTTTGGCAAGCGAGGAAAGCTAAATCCGAGGTATGTTGGACCATTTGAGATATTGGAAAGGATAGGTCCAGTGGCCTATCGGCTAGCCTTACCTGATTCACTGAGTGGAGTCCATGATGTGTTTCACGTTTCAAATCTGGAGAAGTGTTTATCTGATGAAACACTAATTGTACCACTAGAAGATGTTCAAGTGGATGAACAATTACGCTTTATCGAAGAACCAGTCGAAGTGATGGATCGTGAGGTGAAAACACTTAAGCAAAGCAAGATACCCATAGTCAAAGTTCGTTGGAACTCGCGACGTGGACCGGAATTCACGTGTGAACATGAAGATCAAATGAAGCTTAAGTACCCTCAACTGTTCGAGACGATGCCTGTAGACAAAGGTATTGATTTAAATTTCGGAACGAAATTTCTTTCAACATGGGGATGATGTGACAACTCATCCAAAAACTCACTCGATTTCGATTTCTGTGTGCCAATGCAGTAGACCAGTGATGGAACACTCTCACCGTGTGATGGAACACTCTCACCATGTAACGCAATTTTTGGGACGAAAATTCTTTCAACATGGGGATAATGTGACATCCGGTGATTTTCCGTTAGCAAACTCCGTTAGTTCCGTTAAGTTTTACATACACGCGTCGTAAGCACACACTAGTTGTCGTTTGATGTTGGTGACTTAATAATAATTAATAATGTTAATTTAATAATAATCTAGTTGGTAAGATGATTACTATTTTATGTTTATGTTTTTACGCGATTTAAAAACTATTCGGGAATTTTATCGCGTAACGCGGAAACGCGCGTGTTATTTCGTATGTCTTGTGTTTTACAAAATAAAAATATCTAAGGGTTACTATTAGTTTATATGTTAATATTATTAAGTTAAAAACAAATTATAAATAGTTAAAAACTTAATTTTTATAAAAATAACAAAATGCAAGTTTTAGAGGGGGTATTCTTGTAAATTAGCTAAAATAAAACACCCCAAACCCCACCCTTTCCCCCATATCACGACCTTCAGCCCTCTCCCTCTCTTCTCTGCGAATATCAGCCAAGAACACCCAATTCTTCATGGTTTTGATCGATTCCAAGCACTAGAACGCGATTTGGACCTTCCTTGACAAGTATATACGTGAATTGAAGGTTAGTTTTGATGTTTTTGTGGATTTTTCATTAGGGCCGAACCCTACTGCGAAATTAGTGTTCATGGGGCTGAAATCTTGATGTTTTGTTGATGTTAACATGTTAGTTAGGTTGTATGTATGTTGATTAAGGTTGATTATGCAAGAAAACTACACTTTTGGTTGATTGATCATGAACCTTGATGAACATGAACCCTAATTCAAAAATTTTGGGGCTTTTATGGAATTAATTGTTGTTTGATGTTGTTAGGATGTTAATTAGTTAGTATGAATTCTAGGAAACATGAAACATGCGTATGTATATGCTTTCATGTGAAATGTGTACACGTTCTGATTTCTGGCAGATTGCATACCCTGTTTTCATCATGACAAAACCAAATGAAGACGAATCCAAAAACTGGTTTTCTTGAGTCTAACATGTTCCTCATGGAGTCTAGTTTTCAAAACCTCCAACCTTGTCCAATTTGGATGTGTAAAATGTGAGTTATGATCATTTTCGTGAAGGGTGGTCAGAAACAAACTTTCTGACAGATTCTGAGTCTCATTTTGTATGTGCCACAAACAGGTCATAACAGGTCCAAATGATGTGTTTCTAGTGCCCAAATTGTTTTTTACTGAGTCTAGTTTCCAGAAAGTGTAACCACACTCCAATTGGAGGTGGTTTAATTGGTGTTTTACCTGTTTTGACTAGAAGGGTCAATTCTGTCCTCTTGGACAGAATGTATGTGTTGACTTGTTTGATATGCCATTTTCATTTCATAAAACCTGAGACCAAACCCTATGGTCAAACATTTGTCCTTGGAATCCTCTGAACTCCAGAAAAAGAATTAACCCAATAGCTATTTTCAAATGGGAGTTATACACAATTTGGCAAGCTAACTCCAGCAGCCCTCCGGTTGAGAGCTGCTGTAACATTTTGAGTTCTAGTAACTCCAGGCCCTTAAAACCTAAAACAACTTTTCACATACTTAATTTACTCATAGGATAGCCTACTGGAGTTTGACCTTGGCCTAAATCCTTGGTTGGTTATGAGTTTGACCGTATCGTCCGAACACCTAGAATCTGCCAGAAAACGCAGATTCTGGAAAACGAATACCTACAACCTGTAACATATTTACTTGGCTTTTGCGTGTAATGTTAGTACTACTAGAACTTATTTTGATGGTATAAGTTGTGAATTGGACATATTGAATGTGTTGTGATTAGTATGGATGATTATTTGGTAGATTATCTGTTTTGACCCATATGTGCTAACTCATGGTAATAGGTCATATAAGTAGGTTATGCATGATCTAACCTGTTATATGACACACTAGTTGTATTATGAACACACTGAGTATGCTAGATACTAAGAACTTACATGACTTGTATGATATATGCTCATGTCTGTTTAAATGGTCTACAACACATAATGTCACCAACGGGTCATACGGGTCAACTGGGTTAAACATGTCTATTCTTCTAAAACCTTGAGTCCTTGGTTATGGTGCACTTAGGGTTTCTCATATTCACTGTTTACACAAACTCATGTACTTACGTGATCTAGGTAACCTTTGAGGGTTGACTGTTCACTTTGACTTTCAAGTAAACTCTAGTACACAATACGCGTATCAGGTGAGTTCATGCCCCACTGTTTTACTAAATCTCTTTTGGGGGAGATAGCATACTGGTAATGTTACAAATGCTTTTTATATTTAAGATGTGTATGGATATTAATATAGTGTTGTTTATCATGATAAATTCCTCACACTTTCGAATTGTTAATATTGGATAGCGGGGAAAGTTGGGTAGTACTACTGGGTCTGACGAGCCGCACCTGTGTGACTCGAGGTCAACCGGGTGCAATTTGTCCTATGATTATTCGTCACGATATGGTGAAGTCGTGACGGGAGGCAAACATAACACAGTCAGCTTCAATGTCGAAATCACTATGTATTAATATCGTTTGTTAATGGACTATCTAGCTATTACAATGCACATGCTTATTTATACACTATTGATAAACTGTTATGTTTATACGCAAACTCTTAAACTCACCAACCATGTGTTGACTTTTTAGTATGCTATTCTCAGGTCATTAATCTGGACTGCTGATAGGAGCACCACACGAGTTAGCATGCATCTTAGAGATTTAAACTTCAAACATATTTACTCGTCTTTTATTTATGGTTTAAACTACTTGGTTGGCACTTGTTTTGCCACGTGGTACTTTCACATGTTTTGGGTTGTTTTATTTACTTTACGCTTCCGCAGGTCTTTTAAAGTTTTAAACTCTGGTTGATTTATATTAAACGTAGCATATAGAGTCGTTCCGAGTAACTATTGACTGTGATCCTGGTTTGTTCACACGCCTCGCGGTAAAACTCTGCACGTGGATTTTGAGGGTGTGACACTTCACCCTAGGAGGCTTGCTAAAATATCTGAAAGGATGTGGATGGAGATGGAAAGTGATAAAACTCTGTCTTTCATTCACAAGAAGACCCTCAGAATTATGTGTGGCAGTACTTCTCATCTTGCTAAGGATTGCTTCTACAATCCCAAAAGTACTGTTAACATAACAAAGAAAATACTTCTGAGAGGAAAAAGAAGAAGAAAGCTTCAGAAGAAATTTGTGTCTCTTTCGGAAGCTCCAAAATGAAAATGAAGACAAGTGAAAACTTGCCTTCGGAAGATATTTTGGTCTCAGAAGAAAGGAATGCTTGCGAAGCACTGAAGCTTGCTGCGGTGAAAGCAATATCTTCCAAAGGGTCAGTCTCCAAAACTTCTAAAGTTGTAAAAACTACTGAAGTATTGAAGGTCACGTATAATCTTCAAAGATGGTGCGGAAGATATAGACCATGTGACTGAAAGTTCTTCACTAACAACAACAAATGATCCCCAAAGTCTTAGCATAGGATCAATTACTATTGCATTGTCTTCAATTCATTTTGAAGAGACCAAGACCAATGAGGCTTGGGTTTCTAAATGTAACTAACTCTCTTTTATTATGCAGGAACAAATGAAGACCAAGAAGAATATATGGATTATTGACAGTTATTGTTCCAGGCACATGACAGGCAATGGCTCTTTGCTCTAAAACTTTGAGAAAATTGATGGAGGGCCAGTTGCTTTTGGAGGAGATGCTAGAGGTTACATTACAGGAAGGGGAAGGGTCATAAATGGTAAGCTCAACATTGAAGGTAAACTTTGTTAAGGAGCTTCGGTACAATTTACTGAGTGTATCCTAATTTTGTGACCAGAGACATAACATGCTCTTCTCTGAGCATGAGTGCATTGTTTCCAAGCCAGGGGTGGTCATTCCTCAAGAGCATATCCTGCTTAGAGCACCTCGAAAAGTGAACATGTACAAGATGGATTTGCAAGAAACATCCCCTTCAAGAGAAGTTTCTTGCTTTCTATCTAAAGAAAACAGTGATGAGTCTTTCCTTTGGCATAAAAGAATGTGCCATGTAAACTTTAAAAACATGAATAAGTTAATTAAGAATGATTTGATAACTAAAATGCGAAAGAAAGAGTTTAGAAGTGATGATCACTTTGTTGCATGCCTGAAAGGGAAACAACACTTGGTGTCTCATAGGCCAAAGGAAATGAACTCTATCACTACTCCCCTACACTTATTACACATAGATCTCTTTGGCCCCACCAGTATAATGAATCTAGAATGGACCTCTTATTGTTTAGTGATCATAGATGATTTCATAAGATTCACTTGGGTTTTCTTCCTTAGAACTAAGGATGAGACTCCTGAGATCTTGAAGAACTTCATTCTAAAACTTAAGAATCAAAGTGATCATAAGATGTGATCAAGGAACTGAATTCAAGAACAAAATCCTTGACACATTTTGTGATGAAAAAGGTATTACAAGATAATATAGTGCTCCCTGGACTCCTCAGCAAAACGGTGTTGCTGAGAGGAGAAACAAGACACTTATTGAAGCTATAAGAACCATGTTGTCCGACTCTAAACTGCTCATCACCTTCTAGGTAGAGGCATTTAACACTACCTACTATGTGCAGTATAAAGTTTTAGTAGTCAAGACTCATGGTAAGACTCCTTATGAACTGTGGCACAAAAGAAGGTCTTTCATTGGTTTTCTCAGATCATTTGGATGTCCTTCAACCATCTTGAATACCAAAGATCAAGTAGCCAAGTTTGTTGAGAAATCAGATGATGGACACTTTATTGGATACTCTTCCGAAGCTAAGGCTTACAGAGTATACAATCTCAGAACTAGAGTAGTTGAAGAATCAACCAATGTGATTCTCAATGAGCACACTGCCTGTGTGAAAGGTTCTGGTCCTGACTGGCTATTTGATCTTGATTTAATTACCAATTGTTTTAACAAATCTTGTGAGAGTATTTCAAGATCTATAGGTAATCCATCAATAAAAGATCCTGACCCAAGATTTGAGCTGAGAAGACCAAGTAAGAATACTATTTCGTCCCCAATGGTAACTAACCGTGCAAATAAAGTTCCAATCAACACAACAATGAAAAATCAAGCTGATACATCTGAGTTGCCTGAAAATTCCAGCTCAGAGGCACAAAACACAAATGAAAAGGCTTCAAATGTAGGAGGGAATGGTAGTGGTGATAATGATCAAGAATTTCTTGATGCTGATAACCACTCCATTGAAGACAATATCAATGATGTCATACATTTATTGGATCAAGCTTTTCTTGATAAGTGTGCTGATGTGGTGGGAGATGTTGGACCAAAAGAACCAATGAGTCAGATCAGAAAAACCTCTAAGTCCCACATGACATCACAACAATTGCTGAAGGCTTCATCAGCAGTTTGACAAAGACTGAGGACTCAACAGCTGAAGATCAAAGATCTGAAGAACAACAGCTGAAGATCCCAAGTACTAAAGACAAGTACTAAAGTCTGAAGTACTGAAGAATACAAGTACTGAAGACTTCAAGTACTGAAGACTCAAGTGCTGAAGATCAACAGCTGAAGAACTGAAGAAGTGAAGATCAACAACTGATGCACAAAGTCTGAAGACAAAGACTGAAGACATCAGCTGATGACAACTACTGAAGTCATTAGCTGATGAAACATCTAAAGATCAAAGTCTGAAGACCAAGTGCTGAAGCTTCAGAGTTTGTCACAACAGCTAAAGAAGTTGTCTTCAGTTGTTGTGATGGTTTTACTTTTCAGTAGTTTGTAATTTTGTTTCAGTAGTTGTAAACGACTGGAGAGTTTGTTTTTTAGTCGTTGTAGTCATCAGTAGTTTCTTTTCAGTTCTTGTAATAATTTAACACTTAGCATTTTGTAAGAAGATGTCAGCTGTTGTGACATCTTCAGTAGTTTAGTTCGTTATCAGTAGTTTGTTAATAACGGTTTGATGTCACTATCAAGTGACATCAGCTGACGTCATTCTGCCTATAAAAGGTAGATGACCTAATTATAATCCTTGCCGAAACGTGTGATTCAATAGAAAACACCTTTTTGCAGAATTGTTCTCTCTCTCTATAATTTTACTGTTACATGCAAAATCCTTTGTGTTCTTGCTTATTTGTTTAATTCTCGTGCTAAATCCGCTGCGAATACAACCTAATTGATCAAACTAGAGGCTGGGATCCTTTCAAATGGTATCAGAGCGGGATAATCATTGATCGATTTTACTATTGATCATTGGAACTGCTCTTTTGATCTCTACGTTTGATCGAATTAGCAATTTGCAAGATTTAGTTATAGAGATTGAGACTCTGCTGTTTCTGGCCATTAAACTTGAGGTTCTCGTGGTTTTGAGCTACATTTGTTTTGTTTAACTTGATTTTGACTGAAATCTGAGATGGCGACACCAACGAACGATCCTCACAATACTGGTTCCTCTACCAAGCCTCCGATGCTTGTGAGGAACGAGTATAACATATGGCAACGTCGTATGCTCCATCACCTGTCTGTCAACAGCTCTGGTTGTTGGAAGTCAGTGGTGCATGGACCACACATGCCTATGGTGAGCGTTCCTGAATCAAATGAGAAGGTTCCGAAGAAACCTGAACAATATTCGGACGAAGAACTTAAGTTGTTCGAAATTGATGCTAAAGCCTATGGAATTCTGGCTATGGCAATTCCAAATGAAATTTATTCAGGGCTTTTGCATCATGAAACTGCTCATGATCTCTGGGTTGCTCTGAAGGAACAATACGGAGGAACCAATGAGGTCTTAGCAAACACTAGGGAAATCCTCGCCCAACAATATGAGACATTCTCTCATAGGAAGGGTGAGACTCTGACTCAACAGTATGAGCGGTTCTCATGTTTGATCTCTGAGTTGAAGATGGTCAAACAAGAGTACTCTAATAGCCAGATGAACAACATATTCCTCAGATCACTGCCTGAGCGATGGGACACTTATACCATTGTCCTACGCTCCAGTGCAAATCTGGATACTCTATCTCTCACCCAACTTCATGGGAAACTGCTCACATTTGAGAGAGAGAGATAGAGCAAAAGAGGAAGTTGTCCATCTCTGGCAAGCTCACTGATGACTTTGTCACTGGCAATGCTGCCTTGATAGGTCAGGAGTCGGAATATGCTGCATCAGAGAGTTCTTATGATGAGCATATTGATTTCTCTACCAATTCTGAACATGCTTTTGTTGGTGTTAATAGTGGTTTAGGGGGTAGCAGTGATAACCTGTGTTTCCTGATGGAGGACTTGAAGGGCATTCCAGATGATGATCTGGAAGAGATGGATATTTTGAGTCAGATGGCTATGATAAATATTCAATCTCAAAAGTTCTACAAGAGAACTGGCAGTAAATTTCCTGGTCTCTCAGGCAAAACCAAGGTTGGTTTTGACAAGAGCAAGCTGAGGTGTCACAAGTGCCACAGGCTTGGACACTTTGCTAGAGAGTGTAGATCATCTGGATCTAACACCTCTGCACCCTTTGTGACTTTTCCTAGTAATAGCTCACAGAACAAAGGGCAGCATTCCAGTTCTCAGGGTTATCCATCATCAGCACAGCCATCACCTGCTTACTTTGTGCCTCAGGGTCATATGCAATACCCATACCCCTGCTACTATGTGCCTCAGCCCAGTCAAGCTCAAGGACTTTCTGCTCAGCCACCACATGCTCTCCCTGAGCCTCAACCTTCCCAATCTCATCATCAACCCCAACCTCAACAACACAGCTTCTTCACCCCAGGAGTTGTTGACTGGAGTAGTTTGCCAGATGATTTATCTGGTCAGGAACAACTATTCCAAGGTGCTGGTCAACATGGTGGTGATCATCCATTTGGGAGTCTTGCTCTAATGGCCTTTGAGTCTGCTGATGTGTCATCATCCAATGCTTCATCACAGGTATCTTCTGAGGCTAAAGCCAAGCTTTGTTCTGATTCATGCATAGCAGCATTTGCTTCTATTAGAGAGGCAAATGTGGCTTTAATTGATAAAAACTTTGAGCTAGAGCAAACCATTTCCAAAAGAAAAGCTGAATTTGAGGCTGTGATTAACGATAAAAATGATGAGATTTATAAGCTTAAATGCCAAATCAAAGAGGATGAGGCTAGGGAAGAGGTACTTCTAGAGAAGTACAGAGACCTCAAGGAAACACTTGCAGCTACCCAGGTAGAGTGTGATCGATGGGTACAATCCTGCAAGGGTTTTGAAATGCTTTTGAGTAAGCAATCAGCTTCCAATGTGAAGTTTGGAATTGATAATAATCACACTGCTCCTCCAACTGATTATACTTCTAGAGCAGAAGTTGAATCTGATGGAGAGAGTAATAACCAATCCTTCTCATCATGTGACCTACTATAAGATACAGCATCATCAAAAGTAGAAGTCAGCATTAATTTCTCGCAGAACCAATCAGTTGATGCTAAAACAGCTGATGGTTCAAATGCTGAATGTCACATGATCAAAAAGTTGATCAACTCAGGTGTTGTCTCTAGAAGTACTGAAAGTACTGGAGAGCAAGTGATAACACCTGAAGTTCAAACCCCAACTACTATCAGTACTGAAGAGAAGAAAACTGTCAGTAGAAAGGGTTTGAAGACTACTAAAGAGGATGTCAGGAAAGCAAGTACTGTAAAGAAGAAACTGCAAGTACTGACAGTAAACAGCTGAAGAATAAGTCTTCAGCAGTTTCATCTTCTTTAGTAGATGATTAACATAAGATGAAGAAGAAGCCATGTGAAATATGTGGCTTGTTCAATCATCTTACTGATGACAGTTGGTACAAAAGGGGATCCAAACTCAAACAAAAGGAGAAAACTAAAGAGAAAATGAATGAAATGAAAAATGAGTTTGAGTCCAAGTTTGTATCAGCAACATCAAAATCTGAAACCCCAAATTCAAAGAAGAAATCTAAAAAGAAGGATGGGGTTAATCAGGCAACAGCTGAGGTTGCTCAAAAGAAGATGGTGCAACACAGGAATCCATCATCAGCAAGCCCCAATGTGTCTGAAGAGCTGAAAGCTTTATCACAAAGTCAGACACAACTTGTGATGATGGTTCAGCATCTAATGGGAAGAGTCAACCAATTAGATGCTCCTGTGTTGAAACCACAGAAAAGAAATTCCAAGCCAAAGGGTTCCTCTTCCACACCATCTCCTTCACCTCAGGCTGTTACACATAACACACCTGCTAGTGTTGCACCTGTTGTTGAGAACAGACCCAAAACCAAAAATGTTTGGGTCCCTAAAACTAACTAACTTGTTGTTATGTTTGTAGGGTTCTTCAACATGCCAAAGAAGCATCTGGTATGTAGACAGTGGAGGATCCATGCATATGACAGGAAGTAGTTCCCTTCTTAATGACTACTCTCAAGGAAAGAAGGGATTTGTTTCTTTTGGCAATGATGCAAAGGGTTACATCATCGGAAAAGGCTTTGTTTCCAATGGGGAAATAAGGTTTGATGATGTTAATCATTTGGAGAATCTCAAGTACAATCTCTTGAGTGTCGTCAAATATGTGATAAAGGTCATGTTGCCCTTTTCACAAGCCAGAACTATCGGATTCTGTCATCCAAAGTTCTAAATTTGATTGACAAGGTGTTGGATGAATATACTCTCCTGAAGGCAAACAGGACAGGAAGAGTATATGCCTTAGATCTTTCCAAAAAGATAGATCTAAAAGGCCATCCTTGTCTATTCTCCAAGGCCTCTCCTCAAGAGTCTACTCTATAGCATAGAAGGCTGGGGCATGTTAATTTCAAGAACATGAATCAGCTGATAAACCATGGTTTAGTAAGAGGATTGCCTTTGAAGGAGTTCAAGTGTTAAGACAACTGCACTGCTTGCTTAATGGGAAAACAACACAGAGTTTCATTCCCTCCAATAGAAGAACCAAAGTCCACTGCCTGCTTGCAACTCTTGCATATGGATCTCTTTGGTCCTGTCAGGGTGATGAGCATGGCAAAGAAGAATTACTGTCTGGTAATTGTGGATGATTACTCCAGATATGTATGGACTTTCTTCTTGCATACCAAGGATGAAGCTGCCAAGGATGAACTTTGTGTTATTTGTGGAGAAGCAGTATTCCCTGCAGGTCAAGTGTGTGAGGAGTGACAATGGAACATAGTTTAGAAACCACACACTTGATGAATTCTACCTGTCTAAGATAATTAAAAGGCAGTTTAGTATTCCTAGAACTCCTGAACAGAATGGAGTGGTTGAGAGAAAGAACAGGACTCTCATTGAAGCTGCAAGGTCAATACTGGCTGACTCAGGATTGCCACTGACCTTTTGGGCTGAAGCTGTCAACACAGCTTGCTATGTGCAGAATAGAACATTCGTGAATCAGAGGTTGATGAAGACTCCTTATGAAGTACTTCATCATTTGGCCCCTCTGATTTCCTTCTTTAGAGCCTTTGGGTGTCCATGTTTCAATCTCAACACTAGCAATCCACTCCAGAAGTTTGCTAGTAAGGTGGATGCAGGGTATTTTGTTGGTTATTCATTAACTTGCAAGGCATACAGAGTTTTCATCTGTAGGACAAAAATGGTTGAAGAAACTCTGCATGTCAAGTTCAATGAATCTCCAAAGGACAAGATTCCACAAAACCCTGTGGAGTTGTTTGATCTGGACATACTGCAATATGTTCCTTATCAACCTCCAGCTGTTGTGGCTGTCAACAATTCTCCACCTGGTGGTACTGATGATGAAGATGCCAGTACTCACCTTTTCAGGCTTAGTGACAACCTGCCTGAGTCAACTATGTCTGATGCTCCTGTGGCTTCAGCAGCTCCATCCACAACAAATGCTGATGAGATTTCTACATGCTCTACTTCATTTGTGCTGCCATCTCCTACATGGTTTCAAGAATCTTCATCACCACCTGTTACTGCTGAAGGTCCTACAAACACTTGCACTGATATTATAGTTTATCAAGAGTTGAAGAATCACCCAATGTCTCAGATCATGGGTGATATCAATGCTGGAGTTTCAACCAGGAGTCAATTGTCCAATTTCTACTTCTATGCTCTCTTCATCAGTCAGCAAGAGCCAAAGAACTACCATGTTGCACTCAGAGACAATGGATGGGCTGAAGCAATGCAGCTTGAGCTTCTTCAGTTCAAGAAACAGCAAGTGTGGGAGCTTGTTCCTTTACCCCAAGGGAAATGTGCAATAGGCACTAAATGGGTATTCAGGAACAAAACAGATGAAAAGGGCCAAATTGTCAAGAACAAGGCCAGGCTGGTTGTCCAGGGGTTTGCACAAGAGGAAGGCATCGATTATGATGAAACCTTTGCCCCTGTAGCCTTTAGATAGTGCCACATTTCAAAATTTTATACTAAGGCTTGGTATGCTGCAGCTAGAATAATTTGACTAATACTAATGTTCTCAGTTCACAAGTACTGATGAGCATTAGTATGCAAAGGTAAAATATAAGTACTGATGAGTAATTTAGTCTTCGGCATTTTCACAACTACTGAAGACTAACATGCTTCAAAGTACTGAAGTACACTATTTGTTGAAAACAACTGATGTAGTTACAACTACTAATGTGGTTATAACTACTGAGGAACAATTTTCAAACAAATAAGTACCGAAGAACAAACTTTGTTCACAAGTACTGATGTGTAATCTTACACAAGTACTGAAAGACAATTTGTTCACCAGCTCTGAAGAATAATTTATCAGCACTTATGAACATATGATCACAAGAGCTGAGGAATAAAATATTCACAATAGCTGAAGGGCCAATGAAACATCTGAAAGTCAGCCAAAGAGCTGATGAGTAAATGTGGAGGTCAGAATGAAACAACTGAATTGACGGAAACAGCTGATGATTAACTTTACTCCTCAGTTGATACCTACATCTGCTGTTTCATACCCAAACAACTGAAGGACAAAACCATGTCTTCAGTAGTTTCACAACTACTGATGATTAACACCAAGTCCTCAGTTGTTTACAACAACTGAAGCAAAACCATGTCTTCAGTAGTTCATAACTACTGATGTCAGTAGTTTACAACTACTGAAGGCTAACACCAAGTCTTCAGTTGTTACAACATCTGAAGATGAAAACCATGTCTTCAGTAGTTTATAACTACTGATGACTAACAACAAGTCCTCAGATGTTTACAACATCGGAAGGACAAAACCAAGGTCTCAGTAGTTTCAACTACTGAAGACTAACACCAAGTCCTCAGATGTTACAACCACTGAAGGTTCAAACCACGTCATCAGTAGTTTCAACAACTGATGACTAACACCAAAACCTTCAGTAGTTTTCTATCAGCTTTTGCCATACCCTATAAATACCCAACCTTCAGAGCTTTCCATTCTCACTTGACCTAAAATTTCAAAAACTCTGAAACCTCCCATACACCATTAATGGCGACCATGCAACTAAAGCCACGACACAACTGTGTCGCATACCTCACAAAATCGCCTTTCTGGACCAAATTTCATCATGCAATAGATTTGATGGTCGACTCACCCTACCAAACGGCCTTCCTACTAAATCCCATCATCTAAGCCGATTCATTATCATAGTTCTGGACGAATATCACTATCCAAACTAGAGAGAACGACAGCGAGGTCTCTCTCCGGTCGTCCGTGAACAACCACCCAGTGGTCATTACTCCAGCTACAATCCGACAAACCCTAAAGCTGGAGAATGCCACTTTCCCAACCTCCTACCCCAAAGGCACCCTTGATCTCTCTTTCATGGCCAATGACTATCAAGGTGACCTCGCTGCTTCTACTTTGTTGAAGAAACATTTCCCAGATCCTCAACGTCTTATATTTCATATGGTGAATGTTTGTCAAGCCCCGAAAACATCTTCATGGGGCCAGATGTCCACAAGGTGGCAACAGGTATTGTACTCTATCTTTGAGAAACAGCCAATTAATTTTACTGAAATAATATTTTTGGAACTCAAAGACATGGCCTCAAAACCATTTGCAAACCGTTGGATTTTATATCCTCGGTTCATTATGGCCATGATAGAGATCCAGCTTAATGCTGAGGGACTTGTTGGCTCTGGGGTCCCTGCCATGGCTGTTTTAGCTGAGGTATACTCCAGGCACAACACCGACCAAACCCTTAAAAAGGCTGACAAGCTGCGAAAACCCACGCAGCTGGAACCCACAGCCTCCACCTCACAATCCAAAGTCCCCACCAAACCCAAACCCAAAAGAAAACCCAAAAAGGCTACTCAGGGAGATGAGTCCCCTGAGGATGCCCCTGCAACACAAATGCAGGAAGTGACTGCTGGCAAGATTCTCCCAGCAGTCACCACGACTCCACCTACCACAACCGCATAGGTTTCCTCTTTACAGGAGCCTGATGCAACCATTTCAGGGGCTGCCACACATCTGGAACCTTTCTTAATTGTGGAGGTTGCCATTGAAATGCACACTCCTCCCCATGTGCACACTGCTTCAAGCCCATCCCCCACTGAAGCCGCCCCTCAAAGCCCTACTCTTATAATTGCCAAAGTGTTGACCCATCTAAACACTCCACCCTCTCCCCAGAAACCAATCACAACTGAGGTATCTCCAACCGAAGAGAGGGTGGAACCAAGTGTTGATGGGAGCCCACAACACAGAGAATCAAATGTCTCATCTCCTAGTGTGGCCAAGGAGATAGGACAATCTGGTGAGGCTGCCACTTCCCCTGCATCAACATCTGAGCAGGAAGAAGCTGGTACCATAACTAAGACCTCACCAGAGGCAACTGCCGATGATAGATCCAATCCGGAGGCTGGAAGTCCCCAGAACCAAGAAAAAGGGGCACATGCAACTACTGAGCCACACTCAGTGCATGTACATCCTGACCCAGTTAGGAGGTCAGGTGATTCAGTGCAAACTGATGATGACCTGAGCTTCTTCAACGATGTAGTTGCTCAGAATACCATCCTAGAGGATGAGATCAGTGGACTCAAAGAGCTGCTGGCCAAAATGTCTCTGGATGTAAGTCCATCTGCCACCATTAACCATTAACCCACAGATGGCACCTTCATCTGAAGGTCTCAAAAACACTCAGCCACTCCCACAAACTCAGCCACCTGCCTCTGCTTCTGGCACTAGTTCTCAGGAACAGAACCCTCCTCAGCAACTAGTTGCTATCTTCCAAAAATCCCTGTCTCTCATCACACCAATAATCACAGACATTGTGATGAAAACCCTTGATGAAAGGCTTCCCTCATAAATACAACCCATGGTGGAGGTTGCTGTAGCTAAGACGCTTGCTGATAGTCAAACCCCAACCAATGCACCCAAAAAGGGGGAGACATCAGTGCAAGCCAAGAGGAAGAGGGTAGAGGAGGAGAAAGAAGTAGGGAGAGAGGAGGAAAACGAGAGGGAGAGGATTGAGGAGACTGTGAAGGTGAAGGAGAAGGAGAAGGTGAGGGAGGAGAGAGCTGAACAGATAGAAGTGGCTGAAATCCAAAAAGATTTCAGTGTCACTTATAAGAAGAAGAGAGGAGAGAAGGAGGGAGAGAAGGTAGAGAAGGTAGAGAAGGTGGATACTGATCTAGCAGTCCTAGTCAAGGAGGCTGATGCTGAGCATAGCCGATCAATGGACTCTGTCATTGATCAGCTGTTCAGGCAAGGCTTTGACATGGACACTGCCATGCTAGATCAGGAAATTAGGAAGATGGAGATAAAGGAGATAGAATACCGATGGACCACTTATAGCCAAGAGGAAAGAAAGAGACTCGAGGCTATGAGTAGGTTTATTCCGAAGTATCTGGGGAGACCAGTCCTAGATGTGAAAGCTTGGACCAGGGACAGAATCTTGGCTATAACCACCAAGATCTGTTCGGCTGGTGAATTTACCAAGGGACTGGTCGCAGAAGCCCTATCTGAAACCGGTGCTGGGAACAGGACCTTGCTAGTCAAACAGACTAAACCTGCCCTTATCTCTAGGTTGCTAGCAAAGCCTGCCCAAATTCCCACACCAACAACCAAACACAACCCACAAAACCAACCCCTTCACCATCAAAACCTATTGCCGATGATCCACCCTTGCAGAAGAAGAGAAGGGTGTTGAGGCTGCAAGAGGAAGAAGAAGAGGAGGATGAGGAGGATAGACTGCCTCTTTCTGCAGTTATACCCTTACCTAAAGCCAATCCTAAACCCATCACACCCACCTCACAAATGGATGTTGTGAGGGTCAAGATAGAAGAAGAAGAGCAGCAGAAACGTCATGATGAGGAGATGCTGAAAAGCATAGACAATGCTTATGCTGCTACTTCTTCTATAATGAATATGAAGAAAGAAGCTTTGAGACTCTTCACGCTCAAACAAACTTTCCAATATGATAAAGAGTGAGTGACTTGGCCTGATCCTAGGGTGGCTCACAGGATCATTAAGAAAGACATTCCTGTGAGATACAAGAGCCAAGTTAAGAAGATCGTAGATGAAGTGATCTCAGTGGCTCTTGTAATAACACCCTGGGAGATTGTAGAGGAGTTCGAGAAAGCCTATAGAGCTAAGCAGCCACCCCAAACGATGTTGGGGAATAGGGTGGTTAGGAAAGGCTTAGTCTATAAGAGGCTTGAGAACTTCCGAAAGGATGAGCTCAACCTGCTACTAGAAGGCAGACATCCTGATGAATTCGCCTATAGGCAGATCACAACTGTTGAGCTCAAGAATGGCAAACAGGCCAAGTTTGTCTCAGAGCTGTACGGCCGTGAAGGATTATTTGAAGGTGAGGCTGAGGACCTATCCAAAGAAGAACAAATGACATTCCTTCAAGCCTACACCCGAGAATCCTACAGGCTCGTACGTGGGAAGTAGGTCTTATGGATGGGACAACAACTCTGTGTCCAGTTCCCCAAAACAGAGTTCCCATCCATACTATGCCAAACAAATTCTTAAGACCTCTTCCCAGGCCAGTGCTTACATGGGTCATCTTCTAAGCTGATCAAGAAGGAAAAAGACCAATCATTCTGCCATCAATAAGTGGGACCAATAAATTGCTTCGAGGTTTTGGCTGCATTGGTTCAGGGGAGTTTGTTGGACCAAAAGAACCAATGAGCCAGATCAGAAAAACCTCTAAGTCCCACATGACATCACAACAACTGCTGAAGGCTTCATCAGCAGTTTGACAAAGACTGAAGACTCAACAGCTGAAGATCAAAGATCTGAAGAACAACAGCTGAAGATCCCAAGTACTGAAGAGAAGTACTGAAGTCTGAAGTACTGAAGAATACAAGTACTGAAGACTTCAAGTACTGAAGACTCAAGTGCTGAAGATCAACATCTGAAGAACTGAAGAACTGAAGATCAACAACTGATGCACAAAGTCTGAAGACAAAGACTGAAGACATCAGCTGATGACGACTACTGAAGTCATCAGCTGATGAAACATCTAAAGATCAAAGTGTGAAGACCAAGTGCTGAAGCTTCAGAGTTTGTCACAACAGCTGAAGAAGTTGTCTTCAGTTGTTGTGAAGGTTTTACTTTTCAGTAGTTTGTAATTTTGTTTCAGTAGTTGTAAACGACTGAAGAGTTTGTTCTTCAGTCGTTGTAGTTATCAGTAGTTTCTTTTCAGTTCTTGTAATAATTTAACACTTAGCATTTTGTAAGAAGATGTCAGCTGTTATGACATCTTCAGTAGTTTAGTTCGTTATCAGTAGTTTGTTAATAACGGTTTGATGTCACTATCAAGTGACATCAGCTGACGTCATTCTGCCTATAAAAGGTAGATGACCTAATTGTAATCCTTTCCGAAATGTGTGATTCAATAGAAAACACCTTTTTGCAGAATTGTTCTCTCTCTCTCTATAATTTACTGTTACATGCAAAATCCTTTGTGTTCTTGCTTATTTGTTTAATTCTCGTGCTAAATCAGCTGTGAATACAACCTAATTGATAAAACTAGAGGCTGAGATCCTTTCAGGAGACACCTCGTTGCCAGATCTAAACTTCTTAAATTTAGATCTGTCTAATCAATTTGCTATGATCCCTCAACTTGGGATCAACAAGTCACACCCCACCATAAACATCATTGGAGATGTTGAAAAGGGGGTGATAATAAGAGGACAAACCCATGAAAAATGTTTTTCTATACTCTTGTTTCTTGTCCCCGATAGATCCAAAGAAAGTTGATGAGGCTTTAAAGGATGGAAGTTAGGTTGAAGCAATGCAAGAGAAGCTGCTTCAATTCAAAAGACAAAATGTTTGGAGCCTGTGTCCTCTCCCTCAAGGGAAGACTATCATAGGAACCAAGTGGGTTTTTAGGAATAAGAAAGATTATAGGGAACTTTCCATCAAGAACAAGGCAAGACTGGTTGTTTAAGGGTACACACAAGAAGAAGAAATTGATTACACTGATAACTTTGCTCCTGTAACAAGACTTGAAGCTGTTAGGATATTCCTGGCATTTGCTGCATCCAAGGACTTCAAGGTCTACCAACTTGATGTCAAGTGTGTATTTTTATATGGGGTGATTGATGAAGAGGTGTATGTCAAACAACCACCTGGCTTTGCAGACCCAGATCATCTTCATTATGTCTGCAGGCTTGATAAAATTCTTTATGGGCTGCACCAAGCTCCAAGAAAGTGGTATGAGACACTATCTCAGTATCTCTGTCAACATGGGTACAAGATGTTGGGACTTAACCAGATTACCAAAGTCATATAAACCCATTTATATGAAAAACACAGCAGAATAATAAGTTTTAAATCTTGTTATTTAGATGAAAAAAAAACATTTTATAAACAAGACTGAAGCCAAAGATCCATATTCAAATTTACGTGCTTACAAAACAACCACCATTGGATGTTTATGAAATACTACCTTTCAAGAAAAAGGAGTATGAAGAGGATGAAGAAGATGAAAAAGATGGAATGGCAAGTTTTCAAAGTAGAAGAACCTCAAGATTGTATACCCAAAGCCACCTCCAAACACCTTTTGTTGCTAGGATTTGTGTAACACTTACGCAACACCAAAAATCCAAGGATTCTTCCTTCTTTCTTTATTTGGCCAAAAATAAGAGAAGGGGAAAGAGGGGAGAGAGTTTTGTTCAATTGCATGTGTTGTGTATGGCGTTGTGAGGGGTTGTGACTAGTATAGTTCCAAAAAATAATTCAAAATTGAAGTGGGAAAAATCTCTCAAAAGTGGGCGGCCACTTTGTACATTTTATTTATTTATTTTTATTATTTTAATCACCCACTAGCACGTTACACAAGTCACAAAATAAATAATGTGACATGTAACAACTTTAATATCCCATAAGGTACATGCAATATGTTATAACCATTGTCATATACATATTATTTAACCAACTTAAATAATATCATAAGATAATATCTCTAAATAAATTATCCATATAATTTATTTATTCCTCAAGTGAAAATATTTAGGAACCCATTTTCTAAATAGCATAAGTTTTAATATTTATTTGTAAGCTCATATCTACAATAAATATCATGGTCTTTGTCTAGCTTGTAATTGGGTATGACCCGACTTGGATCATAACGTATTAGCCACATCAATTATAATATGTGTCTTGGGCAGATGGTTCTAACAATCTCCCACTTGCACAAGATACATAGAAGATTGATGCAAGTAGCAAATACCGCCTAACAACGGTTTACTACCCCTAATACGTATGACGAAGTGCCTTTCAATAACATCATCCTCTTTAACTTACTTGAAATGATTTTGGTGAATCTATCATTTATCCTTTTGCCACAGATGTCATGTCAAATCCAGAGACATAGAATGATCATTCTTTGTTGATTTAACTTAGCAGGCCTTAGACATCTTACTCTCAACGAATAAGAGGGACAAATCCCCTTTTGACTACACACGTCTCTCACAATCACCTTGTATTACACTTGATCTTAGCCTTATGTACCATCATGTTTTAGACCAGTGAAGAACTAAGTCAAAATATGATATTCGGTGAATATCAAGACCCAATATGTCTCTCAGGTCGGAGGATACTATGATATCCGCCTTTACTCAAATTTACTTATGATCAATCACAAAGATTCCATGTAGTAATATTTGAGGGCGGGTCAGTCCAATATTTATATCCCATAAATATCTACGAACCTCAGAAGCAATCCCCTGCTCTATATTCATACCTTATGAATATCAACTAATGCAAGTTCATAATAGTCTTACCTTCATATTTTTTCCCACAAATGTGAGCCACAATGGACATTTAGAATAATTAACTTATTCACGGATTTAAACATGCTAAAATGAAACATAACTCAAAAGTCATAATCATAAGCCATATTCATATGAATGAGTCATAATAACAATTGTTCTGATATTCAAATACAAAATAGATCAACTCCAATCACTAGAAAATCAAAGTCCTAAGGCACAGGTATGACCCTCATGATTTGGCCTTTCAAGAAGCTTCGTAAGTGGATCCGCAATGTTTTGACGGTGTGAACTTTGCGAATACATATCTTCCTTTTTCCAACTTCATCCCTTATGTAGTTGAATCTCCTCTCAATGTGCCTCGTCTTTTGATGTGCACTGGGTTCCTTGATTTGAGCAATCACACCCTCGTTGTCACAAAAAATCTCTAGAGGGTCCTAAATGGTACGGACCACCCCTAGGTCAGCAATGAACTTCCTTATCCACACAACTTTTTGAGCTGCCAATGAGGCGGAGATGTATTCTGATTCAGTGATGGACAATGCTACCACATCTTGTTTTGCGCTCTACCAAGAGACTGCTTTACCATTTATAATGAAAACATATCCTGATGGTGATTGAGAGTCATCTCGATTAGTCTGGAAACTTACATCTGTGTAGCCATTTACAACGAGTTCCTCCTCACCAGAGCCATATATTAGAAACATATCCTTAGTCCTTCTAAGGTATTTCAATATACACTTAACCACCATCAAATGGCTACTTCCCAGATTTTATTGGTATCTACTTGTCATGCTCAAAGCGCATGACACATCCGATCTAGTGCATATCATTAGATACATAATGGATCCTATAGCCGATGCATATGGGATTCCTTTCAATTTCTCTAGCTCATCGTTTGAGCTTGGATATTGAGAAGCACTCAATATCGTTCCTCTTTGAATAGGTACCAAACCTTTATTAGAGTTTTCCATCTTGAACCTTTTCAAGATTTTATCAATATATGCACTTTGGTTTAAACCTATCAACCGCCTTGATCTATCCCTATAGATCCTTATTCCTAAAATATAGGCGGCTTAACCAAGATCTTTGATGGAAAACAACTCCTAAGGCAGGATTTTATACCCTCCAAGGTTGGAATGTTATTTCCAATCAATAGTATGTCATCAACATATAGTACTAAGAAGGTAATGATGCTCCCACTAGCTTTCTTATACACACAAGCCTCATCAGCATGTTTTGATCCGATTTCTTGAGATCTTCATCAAAATGGTGATTCTAATTTCTAGATGCTTGTTTCAATCCATGGATTGATTTCTTTAACTTGCATACTTTGTTAGGATGTTGTGGATCGATAAAACCTTTGGGCTGAACCATATAGACATCTTCTTCAAGATGTCCATTTAGAAAAGAGGTTTTGACATCCATTTGCCAAATGACATAGTCATAATATGCGGCTATGGCAAATATTATCCTAATTGACTTTAGCATTGCCACGGGCGAAAAGGTCTCATCATAATCAATTCCTTGAGTTTGAGTAAAACCTTTTGCTATAAGTCTTGCTTTATAAGTATCCAAGTTTCCATGCATATTGGTTTTCTTCTTGAAAACCCACTTATTCCAACCGGTTTGGAGTTAAGAGGTGGTACAACCAAATCCCATACTTGGTTGTCATGCATGGATTGCATCTCAATGTTCATAGCTTTAAGCCATTTGTCATAATCGGATTGTGACATTGCATCATGGTATGTGGTGGGTTCATCCGAATCTACCACATAGCATCCATCCATGAAAAATCTATATCTTTCGGGTGGATTACTGATTCTTCTATATTTTCGAACGTTTTGTGTGTCTTGATCAACCATTTGATCATTCTCAACAGCCTCTTGTTGAGTGCTAGTGTCAACCAAACGTGTATCGGCTTGTGGTTCTTGATCCTCCTCGAGTTCCACCGTTCTACTAGTTCCTTCCATAAGGAACTTAGTTTTCAAGAACTCGGCCTTTAGAGCAATGAACACACTTTGCTCCATTGGGTTGTAGAAGTAATATCCCATAGATTCTTTGGGATACCCTACAAAGATACACTTAGTGGATGGGCTTGTAAGTTTGTTTTGGGTGTTGTGTTTGACATAAGCCTCATAACCCCATACCTTTAAATATGATAATGATGGAACCCGTCCATGCCATATTTCAAAAGGTGTCTTGTCCACTTTCTTGGTTGGGGCCATATTTAGAATACGGGCTATCGAGACCAATGCGTAACTCTAAAATGATAGAGGTAATATGCTTCTAGCCATCATAGATCGAACCATATCCAATAGAGTTTGATTCCTCCTTTTGGACACACCATTATGTTGTGGTGTTCCGGGTGTAGTGAGTTGTGAGATGATTCCACAATTCCTAAGATGATCTTGAAAAGCATCAGTAAGGTATTCACCTCCTCTATCTGAACGACGTACTTTGATGGTTTTATTGAGTTGATTTTCTACTTCATTTTGGAAGACTTTGAACATTTTAAAGGCTTCATCTTTATGTCTTAACAAGTATACATACCCATAATGACTATAATCATCAGTAAAGGTAATGAAGTATCTTTCATCATTCCTTGTCATTGCCTTAAAAGGACAAGATTCGCTAAAGGGTCTCTTGGTCATCTTTCCCTTTCATTATGTATGATACCTAATAAGTCTTTTGCCCTTTCATTAGTTTCACTAAAGGGTCTCTTGGTCATCTTTCCTTGTAAACAAGATTCGCACTTATCAAACGAATCATCACTTGTAACGCCGGGAAAGTTGGATTTGGAGTGTCATGCGACTGGAGCATCCAATCGCATGGGAGTCATGCGATTGAAGCTCAACCGCACGACTGGAGCTCAATCGTACGACTGGAAAGTTCAATCGCATAGAGCTTGAACGACTGAAGGTCCAATCGCATGAAGCCAAGATCGACGTATAGCGGGTTCGTGAGCCAAGATCGACGTATAGCGGGTCAAATCAAAGCTCTAACCGGGGAGGCTGCTAAGGTGAGTTCTAAGACCCCTCTTTTACACGTTTTTGAATGATTTTGGGGCTGGAACACATCTGAAACCCTATTTTTCGAGTTTTGGGTGTTTAACCCGTGTATGTACGTATGTGTATGTGTATGGTAAGTTTAGGGCTTGATCCCAGACTAGGATAGGCTTGTATGAGGTCGAGGTATGTTTCCCTATGGATTAGAGGGGCTAATTTGAGCTCAAACGAGGTATGGAAGGGTTTGAGGGCCGAAAACCCTCGGCTGCAGTCGGGATGAACTCCATTCTGCATCAGCTAGGCTCAGTCGCCCGAATGAGGGGAGACTGGAGCTCAGTCGCCCGAATGAGGGGAGACTAGAGCTTAGTCTCCCGAATGAGGGGAGACTGGAGCTCAGTCACCTGAATGAGGGGAGACTGGAGCTCAGTCGCCCGAATGAGGGGAGACTGGAGCCCAGTCACCTGAATGGGGGGAGACTGAAGGCCAGACACCTGAATGGGGGGAGACTGAAGGCCAGTCACCCGAATGAAGGTCTAGTCACCCGAATGAAGGTGTAGTCACCAGAATGAAGGTCTATTCACCCGAATGAAGGACTAGTCACCCGAATGAAGGTGTAGTCACCCGAATGAAGGGCCTGTCGCATGGAGGCTAGGCGACTGAAGGGTGTCCATACGCCCGAATGTCCGTGGTATTTTTCAACTTTCGAAAAGTGCGAACTTAGACTCGGACCCTCGGGGTTGTAGATGATGAGTTGGGCATGGATGATGCAAGACGATGTATGACGATAAGTGACGACGATGACGTGCATGATGTTATGTGTGATGTATGTCTGGAGGTGCGTGTGATGCATAGTATGTCGGACGTGTGTTATAAGTGTATGATGATGCCTGTATGGTGATGATGTATGTTAGGATTATGTGTATGTTCCTTATTATGTATATATGTCTTCGTTTGGCTTTACGTTGAACGCTAATGAATGCAATGAAAGTATTATATAACGTAAAGTGAAAGATAATGAAAGAGGAACATAATGAATGAATGCATGCATTAATGAATGAATAAACGAACACATGAAATAATGAATGAATGAAAGGCTTGCAAGTAAGTGTATGAGGTGAGCGATTCTGCGTCGCAACAAACTCGAAAGAGGTCCTTGTCGCGTACTCCGGTATTGCGGGAGACAGGATCCAGATGAACGAGAGTAAGATTGGCTTGCAAGCAGAAGGGAAGGAGGTTCACGGCTCATCGAGAGTTGTTAGCTCAAAGGTGTGTGTATTATAGCGTGCGATCTTGGCTAACTCATAAGGGGACATAGACACAGTGGGAGTTCAGTTTTGGTGACTGCTCCGATACGTGCGATGTGGTATTTACTGTGTGCTATATAGTGTGCGATTTTGGCCTACCTCATGTGGATTATGTAGCGTGCGATGTTGGGCTAACCCATGAGATGGCGTGCCATGTTGGCTACACCCCGAGAGCCCTCACACACACAGAGGGAGTCGGTCTAGGTGACCACTCCGTGGGTGCGATTAGTGCGATATGTACGGTGTAACTCATAAGGGGACATAGACACAGTGGGAGTTCAGTTTTGGTGACTGCTCTAATGCGTGCGATGTGGTATTTACTGTGTGCTATGTAGCGTGCGATTTTGGCCTACCTCATGTGGATTATGTAGCGTGCGATGTTGGGCTAACCCATGAGATGGCGTGCGATGTTGGCTAAACCCCAAGAGTTTCACACACAGGGAGAGTTGGTCTTAGTGACAACTCTATTGGTGCGAATTGCACAAGACGAGATAGTGAGGTGAGCAACTTCGCGTTGCAACAGAATCGGATGAGAAATGAAAAGTAGAGGATAAAGAAATGAATGAATGAACAAACGATGACGAAGAAAATAATAACAATTATTATCTGTATGTATGTATGATGTATGAAACGAGCGAAAGAAAATGAACGTAATGGAATATAAAGAGTGAACGAATGAAAGTAACGAACGGAAGGAACGTAATGATAACGTACGAAATGGGATCCTTTTCACTCGACCTCAGTAATCATGACTGTGTGCCATGAAGAGGGTAAAGTGTGACCGGATCTAGATAGAAGTGAAAGATAGAGAATGCATGAAAGTTAAAGATAGATAATGAACGAATGATAGTCAGAGAATGAATGAAAGTTAAAGATAAAGAATGAATGAGAAAAGAAGATAATAATGATATTATTTATGTGTATGTACGTATGATGTGTGTTCATATACGAACGTATAGTATGTTTTTGAAAGAAGTAAAGAACGGTTTTAATGAAAGAAAAGTATGTTTTCATATAAAACTAGAACTTACTCAGCAACGCTGACTTTGATGTGTTTCCAGTTGGCAGGTATGTTGCTGAGGATGGCACAGGGCGACTACTCAGTTGTTGAGGCTGGCATCCATATTTTCACATGTCATTGTATTTTGAGAAGAAAACGAATGTTGTAAAATTATGAAATGACATGTTTTATTTATTATTGAAATTTAAATTCCGCTACAAGATAAATGTACGTTTTGAAATGTTTTTATGTGCGATGAATGACCAACCGTAAGGTGCCCGGGAACGGGGCCTTACAAGTTGATATCAGAGCTAAAGTTTAAGTGAATCGGGTAAATATTATCAAAATAAACCTTAACTTAAACTAAGAATGGGACAGAAAAAGGGAAGGGATGCCAAACTGAGTAGCTACGTGCCATCAGGTATTTTCTTAAAGTTAACCTGTATTGTATGCGCATGTTATGTGTTTATGTGCTACTGTTAGATTTAGATGCTAATATAGTCAGGACAGGTAATGCTCGGGGTATGAAAAGTAAGGTAAGTGGCTAATCATAACTGATCACTGTAATTAGGGACTTACTATACTTGACATGAACTGAGCTATTCCCTGGAATGACCGTGTTAGTGTTTGAATCTTTCAGTGTGATAGAGGATGGCCGGTGGTAGATCTTCTAAGGCTTCACGTGGTGGAGGTGGTGGCGGACGTGGTGCTGAACCACGGGTCACCAGAGGAAGGCCTAGAGTTGAAAAGGTGGTTCATGAAGAAGACGAGACTCCACATCAGGAGGGGGCAGACGAAAGCGCTAATTTGAGAGCCTTGATGAGAGAGGCGGTGGTGGAAGAAGTACACCAGGTCATGCAGACGATCTTACCGTCTGTAGTGACCGAGGTGATAAAGGCTATTAGAAACGAGAAGAGACAAGAAAGGGGTAGATCTTCGGGTGAAAGGAGACGGCCCGAGACTGAAACGGTTTTCTACGATGACGAGGATGAGGAAGAAGAGGAAGCGCCTGCGCCGGTAGTGGCACGAGGCTGTAACTATAGGGCGTTTCAACGATGCAAGCCCCCAACCTTTGATGGTAACGGCAATGCTACTGCCGCTCATCGTTGGGTCAGAGAGATGGAAGTGGTACTGGAAATTAGTGAGTGCCGGGAAGATCAGAAAGTTAAGTTTGCCACTCATTCTTTTATGGACTCAGCCTTATGCTGGTGGGACAATATAGTCCAAGCTGAGGGTAGTCGGGCTATCGGAAGGATGAGATGGTCAGAGTTGAAAAGGCTGGTGATTGAGGAGTTCTGTCCTCGCCGTGAAATGGATAAAGTTGAAAGGGAGTTCCTGCAATTAGAAGCGGGGACGATGACACATCAGCAATACACCACTAAATTCAACGAGATGGCACGACTGGTGCCAGATCAGGTGACACCTCTTTCGCGAAAGATCAAGAGGTATATTCAGGGCTTGCCGACGGACATCCGTAGGCATATGATCGCTGCCCGACCAAGCACGTTTAGGTCGGTGGTTGATTTGGCGGGGAGGTTGTATGATGAAAGAACGATGGTGGTGGTGGCTGAAGATGGTGGGAAAGATGATGTAGGTCGGAACTGGAAGGGGAAGAGAACTGGACGGGGTGGTGTCCCGGCGAATAATAAGCGCGCACAGGGGGATGACCGTCGTGTGGTCGCACCTTGTGTGGGGTCGGATAGGTGTGTAAATTGCGGGATGGAGCATTCGGGGGAATGCAAAAGGGGACCAAATACTTGCTACAAGTGTGGGAAGTTTGGTCATATGCCTAGAGAATGTGGAACCGTGAGATGCTACAATTGCGGAGGAATTGGCCATATGAGTAAAAACTGTGAGAAGCCAAGGGCGGAAGGTTCAGGAGTGAAGAAGGCTGGAGGAAGGAGAACAGAGGGCGGAAGCTAGAGCTTTTGTCATGACCAAAGGGAGGTTAGAGCGGACTTCGACTTGACGTCAGGTACGTTTCTGATAATTTAAGTTTGTGCTTTTATGCCTTGAATGTGATGCTAGTAGTAGTTCGTTCCTACTGCCTTCTGTTGTGAGTTGCATGTTAGGTGAAGAAACATCGATGAGCCCTTCGATGTAGAGATTGCTATTAGTGGATTCACTAGGTTACCAGATGCCCTAGAGGATTACGTGATGCAATTGAGAAAGCTATGTCACCCGTTGTCTAAGGAACAGTATCAGCCTGTGAATTGTTCATCGACAGCAAAGTACGCATAGCAAACAAGAAGAATGGGAGATCGGAAGCAAAAGAGAAAGGATAAATTTGGTTTGGGTCACCAAATAAGCCGATTTGCCTTTCTTGTCAGCTGTAGGGTTTACCAGAGGGTCATTATTCATACATAAAGGACATCAAACAAGGGCTAGCAACTTTACGCAAGTGGATGGCCGTGTTCCTCAAGCATTAAAGCTGAAGGTTCTCAGCGATGCTCTAAAGCTCAATGATTATGACGACGAGCCTTTGCTAGAATATTGTGATGCAGTAACCGTATTCTACATGGCATGTTTGAAGTCGCAGGTGCTGGTCAAATGAACGTTGATCAGTATGCATAGGTTGCCGATGTCGATAGTCCAAGATAGACCCGAAGTTAAATGTTGACAAACGATGTAGAGCGATAGGATTCCAAGTGATAGACTGGAAAAGAGATGGGACGGTATTGCCCGCGAAGGTTTAAGGAACAACAGGTTTCGGGGACGAAACCCGTTTAAGGGGGGAGGACTTGTAACGCCCGGAAAGTTCGATTTGGAGTGTCATGCGACTGGAGCGTCCAATCGCATGGGAGTCATGCGATTGAAGCTCAACCGCACGACTGGAGCTCAATCGTACGACTGGAAAGTTCAATCGCATAGAGCTTGAACGACTGAAGGCCCAATCGCATGAAGCTCGGGCGACTGGACGAGGGGTATTTAAGGGAGAGGGCAGCCCTTACCCTCTCCCCATACTTGCAAAATCAGAGAGAAAGGAGAGAAAGAGGAAAAGAGAAGAAGAAAGTTGGTTCAAGCGAGTTCGTGAGCCAAGATCGACGTATAGCGGGTCAAATCGAAGCTCTAACCGAGGAGGCTGCTAAGGTGAGTTCTAAGACCCCTCTTTTACACGTTTTTGAATGATTTTGGGGCTGGAACACATCTGAAACCCTATTTTTCGAGTTTTGGGTGTTTAACCCGTGTATGTACGTATGTGTATGTGTATGGTACGTTTAGGGCTTGATCCCGGACTAGGATAGGCTTGTATGAGGTCGAGGTATGTTTCCCTATGGATTAGAGGGGCTAATTTGAGCTCAAACGAGGTCTGGAAGGGTTTGAGGGCTGAAAACCCTCGGCTGCAGTCGGGATGAACTCCATTCTGCATCAGCTAGGCTCAGTCGCCCGAATGAGGGGAGACTGGAGCTCAGTCACCCGAATGAGGGGAGACTGGAGCTCAGTCGCCCGAATGAGGGGAGACTGGAGCTCAGTCACCTGAATGAGGGGAGACTGGAGCTCAGTCGCCTGAATGAGGGGAGACTGGAGCCCAGTCACCTGAATGGTGGGAGACTGAAGGCCAGTCACCTGAATGGGGGGAGACTGAAGGCCATTCACCTGAATGGGGGGAGACTGAAGGCCAGTCACCTGAATGGGGGGGAGACTGAAGGCCAGCACCCGAATGAATGTCTAGTCACCCGAATGAAGGTGTAGTCACCCGAATGAAGGTCTATTCACCCGAATGAAGGTCTAGTCACCCGAATGAAGGTGTAGTCACCCAAATGAAGGGCCTGTCGCATGGAGGCTAGGCGACTAAAGGGTGTCCATACGCCCGAATGTCCGTGGTATTGTTCAACTTTCGAAAAGTGCGAACTTAGACTCGGACCCTCGGGGTTGTAGATGATGAGTTGGGCATGGATGATGCAAGATGATGTATGACGATAAGTGACGACGATGACGTGCATGATGTTATGTGTGATGTATGCCTGGCGGTGCGTGTGATGCATATTATGTCGAACATGTGTTATGAGTGTATGATGATGCCTGTATGGTGATGATGTATGTTAGGATTATGTGTATGTTCCTTATTATGTATATATGTCTTCCTTTGGCTTTACGTTGAACGCTAATGAATGCAATGAAAGTATATAACGTAAAGTGAAAGATAATGAAAGAGGAACGTAATGAATGAATGCATGCATTAATGAATGAATAAACGAACACATGAAATAATGAATGAATGAAAGGCTTGCAAGTAAGTGTATGAGGTGAGCAACTCTGCGTCGCAACAAATTCGAAAGAGGTCCTTGTCGCGTACTCCGGTATTGCGGGAGACAGGATCCAGATGAACGAGAGTAAGATTGGCTTGCAAGCAGAAGGGAAGGAGGTTCACGGCTCATCGAGAGTTGTTAGCTCAAAGGTGTGTGTATTATAGCGTGCGATCTTGGCTAACTCATAAGGGGACATAGACACAGTGGGAGTTCAGTTTTGGTGACTGCTCCGATACGTGCGATGTGGTATTTACTGTGTGCTATGTAGCGTGCAATTTTGGCCTACCTCATGTGGATTATGTAGAGTGCGATGTTGGGCTAACCCATGAGATGGTGTGCGATGTTGGCTAAACCCCGAGAGCCCTCACACACACAAAGGGAGTCGGTCTAGGTGACCACCCGTGGGTGCGATTAGTGTGATATGTACGGTGTAACTCATAAGGGGACATAGACACAGTGGGAGTTCAGTTTTGGTGACTGCTCCGATGCGTGTGATGTGGTATTTACTGTGTGCTATGTAGCGTGCGATTTTGGCCTACCTCATGTGGATTATGTAGCGTGCGATGTTGGGCTAACCCATGAGATGGCGTGCGATGTTGGCTAAACCCCAAGAGTTTCACACACAGGGAGAGTTGGTCTTAGTGACAACTCTATTGGTGCGAATTGCACGAGACGAGATAGTGAGGTGAGCAACTTCGCGTTGCAACAGACTCGGATGAGAAATGAAAGTAGAGGGTAAAGAAATGAATGAATGAATGAACGATGACGAAGATAATAATAACATTATTATCTGTATGTATGTATGATGTATGAAACGAACGAAAGAAAATGAACATAATGGAATATAAAGAGCGAACGAATGAAAGTAACGAACGGAAGGAACGTAATGATAACGTACGAAATGGGATCCTTGTCACTCGACCTCAGTAATCATGACTGTGTGCCATGAAGAGGGTAAAGTGTGACCAGATCTAGATAGAAGTGAAAGATAGAGAATGCATGAAAGTTAAAGATAGATAATGAACGAATGATAGTCAGAGAATCAATGAAAGTTAAAGATAAAGAATGAATGAGAAAAGAAGATAATAATGATATTATCTATGTGTATGTACGTATGATGTGTGTTCATATACGAACGTATAGTATGTTTTTGAAAGAAGTAAAGAACGGTTTTAACGAAAGAAAAGTATGTTTTCATATAAAACTAGAACTCACTCAGCAACGCTGACTTTGATGTGTTTCCAGTTGGCAGGTATGTTGCTGAGGATGGCACAGGGCGACTACTCAGTTGTTGAGGCTGGCATACATATTTTCACATGTCATTGTATTTTGAGAAGAAAACGAATGTTGTAAAATTATGAAATGACATGTTTTAATTATTAATGAAATTTTAAATTCCGCTGCAAGATAAATGTACGTTTTTGAAATGTTTTTATGTGCGATCTTTGTTTATGTGAACAAGGCCACAATGCCAAAAGATAAGTCTTACTCAAATCCATTTTGAGTTTCTTGGTGCTTGATAAGTACAACATGTTATCTAAGGATGTGTTATCATGAACTAATTCATAAATGCCATTATATGACATAGCTTTAAAATAAAAGACATCATTCATCAAAACACAAATACCATTGTCTATAGTCTTCAGATCATAACCATATTGTCTTAAAAGAGTTAACGGAGATTATGTTCCTAGTCAAGCTAGGAGCATACAAAATGTTTTTCAAAACAACTTCCAAACCATTTGGAAGCTTCAAAATGTAGTCTCCTTGGGCTTTAACATCAACTTTTGCTCCGTTGCCCATGAAGAGACTTATATCTCCTTTCTTGAAATGTTTATTTCTTTTGAACCCCTACAACAAATTGTAAATATGAGTTCCACATCTGGTATCTAATACCCATGTGTTAGAAGAAATAACATTAAAATCAATATGGATCATGAAAGTTGTACCTGAGGTTTGCCTTGCATCCCTTTTTGCTTTTAACTCCTTAAGATAGGTTGGACAATTCCTCATCCAGTGTCCTATCTCACCACAACCAAAACATGGGTCGTTCACAGTAACTTTTAACTTCTTTTCTTTTGGTTTTGGTGGTTCCGCTTTAGGCTTCCCTATGAACTTACCCTTTACGTGTCCCTTTCCTTTGGCAACCTTTGCCTTAGGTTTCGGGTGATGTCTCTTCTTATTTCCACCTTCATTGATCTTGAGAACCTGCAAAAACCGTTTTACCCATTCCCTCTTCTGCTATTTTAAGCATTGCGTGAAGCTCACCAATGCTCTTGTCCCATCCATTCATGTTGTAGTTCATGACAAAAGTCTCAAATCTTTTGGTAAAGCCATTAAGGATCAAGTCTGTGGCTAACTCTTTTTAGACGGGACAATTTAACCGTTCGAGTCGATCAATGTGGCTTTTCATCTTTAGTACATAAGATGAAACCGATTGGGTTTCTTCCATACGACATGCATGAAGGGCTAGAACCGTTTCGAATCGCTCCACCCTAGCTTGAGTAAGGACATTTCCTTAAGTTGGGTGATCATGTCATATGCCCCAATATGTTCAAAATCCTTTTGGATTTCAGGAATCATAGTTCCCAACATGAGGCTAGAAACTTGCATCGAATCCTTGGGGTATTTTAACCAATCATTGTAAGCATCCCCATCGTAATATTTGGTTCATCGGGAATAGGATCGTCCAAAACATAGGATTTCTTTTCTTGTTTGAGATCAATTCTCAAATTTCGATATCAATCCATTAAGTTATTATAGTTAAGACGATCCTTGTCTAGTATAGCTCTTAGTGATAGGTTATGCACGAGTGGGATAATTACGTTAGTTGGATTGTTGATTGCGGCCATCTACACATAATTTAACAAAGTTCAATTTTAGTATTTTCGATCTCATTTAATAATTTTAATCGTTAATACCCTTTATGTCTCCAAGACCATTAATGATTAAAATCTAGAATCCAACGTTACATTCACATAGTAGTTAGGTGACCTTTATCCTACTATTGAATTAACAAGGTAGTCAACGTTTGACAATTGCAACCCTTTGCAACTTCTAGTTTTATGGGATTGGTTAAACATCATATGTTTAGTTGGCATGTTTAATCCCATCAACACCTTTGTAGCCATGCTTCGGTGACCCTATTCACATGGTTTCCATATCAAGTCATCCTACTTACACATATATGTGAATTTGCACATATAAGTGGTTAAGTGACCTTTATCCCACAAAAATGGTAAACCCACCTCAAACTCACAAGTTTTTCTCCAATGTGGTTAGGTGACCTTTATCCCACATCGAGTTTGAAGTGATTCGAGTGTTGTGTAAAAGGATGGTGTTAAACTTGTTTTTCTTTAAAAAAAGGGTTTTTAAGTTTTCTAAATTCTAGATTGGAAAACTTTTATGCATTTAAATGTATGGTACTTAGTTTGAAAACCGATTTTCAAAGTTCCTTTTAATAAAACCCATTTTATTATGAAATCATTGACTTTTAATAAAACTAATTTTATTACCTTATGATTTCTAAGGAACTAATTTTATGCAAGTTTTTGATATTAAGTTGTTAATTATCATAATCCACATAAGATAAAACAAAATGTAAATCAACCATGCAAGAATAGAATAAAACAATCACAAGTTCAAAACCATAGCCATCTAGTCTTGGCCGCACTTGTTGACCGAAACAAGTGTGCCAAAAGGTCTCTCCTAAGGGACCAAATGAACCATAATATGTGTCGGTGTACTCCCACTTGATCCCGCATCCAAATGCTTCAAGTGTCCACTTTGGGTTGTGACTTCTTCACTTTATTTGGGCTCCAATTTCAGTTCCAAGCTTCCATGGGCCTCCAAGTTTGGGATTTGATCTTTGGGCTAAAATTCCATTTTGGACTATGAGATCCATTAAGGCCCAAAACCCAAATCTCTTCTTGTTGCATCTTTTTTTACAAAAAAATATATCCTAATACATTTTTCTCTAGAAAAAGAAATACAACTAATCTACTTATTATTACAAACAATATGAATGAATAAATAGATTTCAAACCCAAATAAAAGAATATTACAACCATATTAAAAAATCATACAAACCACAACACAAATAATCATCCAAACTCATGGTCAAGGCTAGGTTATGAACATCCAACATACATTCAATATGAAAACATTTTAAAACAAAATGGTTCCCCTTTAGAACCCTCAAACTTTCGGCCATAGTTAAATAAAACCGAAAGTTCCGGGTTTTTGTCCAAACAAAATAACCAATCATACAAATAATTTAGTTCTTCAAGATTATCACATGCATGTAAAGTTTAATCTTGAAAAACCAAGGGGTAACCAAAACACTCAAAATTTTCGGCCATATGGTGAACCACACCATAAAACCCGAAAAACTTGAGATTTATTGAAGCATGAATCCGTATAAGCGGCTCTTGATGCCATTATTGGGATTTAACAAGATTACCAAAGTCATATAAACCAATTTATAGGAAAAACACAGTGGAATAATAAGTTTTAAATCTTGTTATTTAGATGAAAGTAAAACCGTTTTATAAACAAGACCTAAGCCAAGGATCCATATACGAATTTACATGCTTACAAAACAACCACCATAGGATGTTTATGAAATACTACCCTTCAAGAAAAGGGAGTATGAAGAGGATGAAGATGATGGAATGTCAAGTTTTCAAAGTAGAAGAACCTCAAGATTGTATACCCAAAGCTACCTCCAAACACCTTTTGTTGCTAGGATTTGTTTAACACTTGCACAACACCAAAAATCCAGGATTCTTCCTTCTTTCTTTCTTTGGCTGAAAATAAGAGAGGAGGAGAGAGGGGAGAGAGTTTGTTTCAATTGCATGTGTTGTGTATGGTGTTGTGGGGGTTGTGACTTGTATAGTTCCAAGAAACAATTTGAAATTGAAGTGGGAAAAATCCCTCCAAAGTGGGCAGCCAATTTTGACATTTTATTTATTTATTTATTTTTTTGTTATTTTAAACACCCACTAACACATTATACAAGTCAGAAAATAAATAATGTGACATGTAACAACTTTAATATCCCATAAGGCACATGCAATATGTTACAACCATTGTCATATACATATTATTTAACCAACTTAAATAATATCATAAGATAATATCTCTAAATAAATTATTCATATAATTTATTTATTCCTCAAGTGCAAATATTTAGGAACCCATTTTCTAAATAGCATAAGTGTTAATATTTATTTGTAAGATCATATCTGCAATAAATATCATGATGTTTGTCTAGTGTGTTATTGGATATGACTCGACTTGGATCATAACGTACTAGCCACATCAATTATAATATGTGTCTTGGGTAGACGGTTCTAACACAAGAGAGGTACTATAGATGGAACTCTCTTCATCAAAGGAACTGGGAATGACTTGATACTGGTTCAAGTATATATAGATGACATTATCTTCGGGTCAACTAATCTAAAGCTCTGCAAAGACTTTGAGAAGCTGATGAAAAATAGATTTGAAATGAGTGCCATGGGGAACTCAATTTCTTTCTAGGGTTCAAGTAAAGCAAGTTGACAATGGCATCTTCATAAGTCAATCAAAGTATGTACATGACATACTTACAAGATTCAACATGACTGAATGTAAGGTTGCAAAGAAACCCATAGCCGTAAACCACTCTATTGGACCTGATCTTAAGGGGGAGTGTGTAGATGAACATCTTTACATGGCTATGACTGGGTCTCTCATGTATCTTACAGCCAGCAGGCCTGATATTATGTTTGCTACATGCATATGTGCAAGATATCAAGCCAACTCCAAGATGTCACACCTGGTTGCTGTCAAAAGATATATTAGATATCTCAAAGGTGCCCCTAAGCTAGGTCTTTGGTATCTAAAGATTTCTGACTTTAATATGTATGCCTATATAGATAATGACTATGGTGGCTGAACATGATAGCAAAATCCACATCTGGGGGATTGTAACACCCGAAATTTTTGTCAAGATAAAAGAAAGAAAACAATAAGTAGAGGAAATAAAAAGTATCTTGCAAGAAGAGAAGAGAGATTAAAGTGAAAGGGGGCAAAGTGTAAATAGTACAAAAGTCAAAATAATATAATATATATGGGTATGGCCGCCCATATCAATCTTTTACCATCTGCTTTTGTCATTCAAAGAAGAAACACGAGCAGAAAGAAAAGTTTTCGATTTCTAGAGAGAGAGAGAGAGCAGATAAAATCGTATAAGGTAAACAAATTTAGCGTAATTAAGTTAGTCTTTATGGATTTTTGGCCGTAAAACCGGCTTTGTCATGCTCTTATGTGTATGTATGTGTTCGGTTATATGTCCTTGGGCATGTATAGGTGTTAAGAGCTTTTGAAAAGTTCAAGTTGAAAGGATTAAGCTTGAAAGCAGCTAAGGTGAGTTCTAGACCCCGTATTTCTACATGTTTTATAAGTTCTTGGGGCTGAAAATGTATGTAAATCATTTTTACAAATGTTTTATGAGTAACCGTATGTATCCATGCGTGTATGATGATGTTTATAAATGTTTTATGTTATGTTCATACTTAGAATGGTATGAGTAAGATTAGACTAAGATAATATGATGTTTGGGACTGGAAACAACATAGAAATATGTTCAACAGGTTTTTTATGCGCCTAAAATTGCCTTAGAAAAGTTTCTAAGTCGGGTCATGCGCCAAAATAGGGCCCATGCACCCAAACAGTACCTTATGAGTCTAGAAATGCCTTAGAATTTCTAAGTATAAGTCCATGTGACTGAACAGTAGTCCATGCGTCTCAGACTTAGTCTCAGACGTCTAAGCATACTCCATACGCCCAAATACTGCCCATGCGCCTGAAATGGCTCATGCGCCTAAGTGTTGAAACATCCAAGTAAGCCCATGCGCCTGCATAGTTGCAATGCGTGTAAACAGGCCTCATGCGCCTTCATAGTGCTCATGCGCCTAGAATACTTAGACTATTTTCTAAAATTTTAAGAAAAACAGAATGATTAAGGTTTGACCCAAGTTTGACTTTTGGGTTTTTAATTGTTATTATATTGCATTATTATAAGTTGTTCTTATGTCCATAATAATTACTATTGTGTGACTTATGTGGTATGTTTATGATAATAAATGCAAAGTATTATTATTAACAAAAGTGAAAGAATAATGATAAAGAGAAGTGGAACGTAATTAAAATAATGAAAGTGTTGCAAGTTTATAGGAGGTGCACGACCATGTTGTTGTTAGCTCAACTGTGATGCGGGTTAGCTACCCCAAAGGATGCACACAAGGTCAATCATTGAGATTGGCAGGACCCTTGTAGCATACCCTAGGTGACTAGGTCAGCTTCGTGCATATAGTTCGTAGTCTATTTATAGACCACGGGCCCAGCACCAGTTTCGCGCACATAGTTTGGGGTATTGCACATTGGTCCACATAGACAGTGAAAAATAAAGTTAAAAAGTACGAATGACAAAGTTGTACAGTAAAAAAAGAAAGAAAGAAAGCATTACCTTGATGTATAGTTGATGCGTGCTCACGTACAAAAGTAAGGAAAGTATTTTAATAAAAGAGTATTTTCGTATATATATATTTTACAAGGTTTTACAATACTTTCAAAAACTAGGACTCACTCAGCAACGCTGACTTTTATACATTTTCAGTTGGCAAGTAAATATTGCTGAGGATGGTACGAAGGTGAAGCTACTCGGCGGGACAAGACTGACATGCATGCAATACTTATGATCTTGTTGTTTTGTAATGCATTTGAACAATCTTTTGTAACTCAAAATCCATTGTATTGCTTAACAACAGTATTTATTAATAGTAATGAATGGCTCTTGTTAAATTAGTTTCTGCTACATTATTTTCCGGGACAAGACTGACATGCATGCGATGAATGACCAACTGTGAGGTGCCCGGGAACGGGGCCTTACAAGTTAGTATCAGAGCTATAATTTAAGTGAATTTTCCTATAATTTCACTTAATAACATTTTTTCCTATAATATCTTTTGGAGGAGACAGCATACTGGTAACGTTATAAACGATTTTTATATTTAAGATGTGTATGATATTAATATAGTGTTGTTTACCATGATAAAGTCCTCACACTTTCGAATTGTTAATATTGAATAGCGGGGAAACTTGGGTAGTACTACTGGGTCTGACGAGCCCCACCTGTGTTACTCGAGGTCAACCGGGTGCAATTTGTCCTATGTACATTTGTCACGATATGGTAAAGTCGTGACAGGAGGCAAACATATCACAGTCAGCTTCAATTATGAAATCACTATGTATTAATATCTATTTGTTAATGAACTAGCTATCTATTACAATGCACATGCTTATATATATCACGATTGTTAAACTGTTATGTTTAAACGCAAACTCTTGAACTCACCAACCATTGTGTTGACTTTTAGTATGCTATTCTCAGGTCGTTAATCCGGATTGCTAGTAGAAGCACTGCACGAGTCAAGCATGCATCCAAACACTTAAACAATGATACATTTGTTCATCTTTACATTTTGTGTTTAAACAGTTGGTTGGCGCATGTTTTGCCATTTTATACGTTTTTATATTTTGGGTTTGTTTTATTACTATACGCTTCCGCATGATTTTTAAAGTTTGAACTTTGGTTTGTTATGTTAAACGTAGCATATAGAGTCGTTCTGAGTAACTATTGACTGTGATCCTGGTTTGTTCACACGCCTCGCGGTAAAACTCCGCACGTGGATTTTGAGGGTGTGACAGTATCAGAGCTATAATTTAAGTGAATTAGGTAGAATATTTTCAAAATCCCTAAACTTAAACTAAAAATGAGACAAACAGAGGGATGTCAGCCCGAGTAGCTACGTGCCATTAGGTATTTCTTTCTTTAAAGTTAATTAGTATTATGTGTGTGTGCTATTTGACTTATGTGTTCATAGTAGATTTAGATACTGATGTAGTCAGGATAGGAAATGCTTGGGGTGTGAAGAGTAAAGTAAGTGGCTAATCACAACTGGCCACTGTAATTAGGGACTTACTATACTTGACATGAACAGAGCTATTACCTTGAATGATTGTGTTAGTGTTTGAATCTTATAGCTTTTAAGGAATGGCTAGCTGAAAATCTTCTGAGGCTTCTAGAGGCAGAGGTCGTGGTGGACGTGGTACTGGGCCACGTGTGACAAGGAGTAGTGCTAAGGCTCCTGAGACGGCTCACGAGAACCCTAAGGTTCATGGTCAAAGTGGGGAGAATGAGAATGCAAGCTTGAATGCCTCAGCTAGGGAGGCGATTGCTGATGAGGTACACCAGGTCATGCAGACAGTCTTACTGTCTGTAGTGATCGAGGTCATCAGGGCTGTGAGGAATGAGGAGAGGAAGGAGAAGGAAGATAGGAAGGGATCAACGGGCAAGGGAAGCAAAGGAGAGGAGGAACAACCGAGGCCTGAGAACGTGTTTTCTGATGATGAGGAGGATGGTTCTGTGGGGGTGATGACAAAAGGGTGCAGTTATGGGGCATTCCAGTGGTGTAAGCCCCCTACCTTCGATGGCAAGGGTAATGTTGCTGCCGCCCACCGCTGGGTGAGGGAGATGGAAGTCGTGCTGGAGATTAGTAAGTGTAGTGAAGACCAGAAGGTGAAGTTCGGTACTCACTCTTTTGTCGACTCAGCGTTGTGTTGGTGGGACAACATTGTCCAAGCTGAGGGTGCCAGAGCCATCGGGAAGATGCAATGGAAGGAGATGAAGCAGTTAGTGATCGAGGAATTTTGTCCTCACAGGGAACTCGACAAGATCAAGAGGGAGTTCCTGCAACTTGAGGCGGGAACCATGACCTACCAGCAGCACACCACCAAATTCAACAAAATGGAGAGGCTGGTGCCGGATCAGGTGACGCCGGTGTCAAGGAAAATCAAGTGGTACATCTAAGGACTGCCAGCTGATATTCACAGGAATCTGATCGCGGCTCAGCCAGGTACCTTTCGATCGGTTGTAGACTTGGCGGGCAGGTTGTACGATGAACGGGAGGAGACCGTGGTGGAAATGAAGAAGACGAGTGGTGGTGATAAGAACTGGAATGGGAAGAGGTTAGGTCATGGTGGTTTCACTCTAAACAACAAGAAGATGAAGGCGGATGATCATAGGATGTCGTCAAGCCCGGGACTAAGGAAGTGCGGTAATTGTGGAAGGGAGCATATCGGTGAGTGTAGGTTGGGATTGAATGTATGCTTCAGGTGTGGCAAGCCTGGCCATATCGCTAGGGACTGTAGGGTGCTGAGGTGTTATATCTGTGGCGAGGAGGGCCACGCGAGCAAAGACTGCAAGAAGCCGAGGGCGGAGAGCTCAGGGACGAAGAAGAAGCCGAAGGAAGGAAAACAGAAGGCAAGTGCTAGAGCTTACACCATGACCCGAGGGGAGGCCAGAGTGGATCCTGATGTCGTGTCAGGTATGTTTCTAGTAAACCAAACTTGTGCCTTTGTATTATTTGATTCTAGTGCTAGTAGGAGTTTTATTTCTACTACTTTTTGTGCTAAGTTTTCTGCTAGTAGTAAAAGTATTAGTGAGCCATTCGATGTAGAAACCACTATTGGTAAGTCCACTAGAATTACTGACATGATAGAGGACTGTGCCGTAAAACTAGAAGGTCATAGGTTTGCTGCTAAGTTACATGTGATGCCCCTAGGTGGATTTGACGTAGTACTAGGGATGGATTGGTTAGCAACCTATGAGGCTAACATCGTATGTCACAAGAAGATGATTCGACTTGTTGTGCCCGATGGAAGTTTGGTGACGGTTTATGGAGATCGCGCTACTATGATACTAAAGGTGATTTCAATGGCGGTGGCGGGGAAGCGCATGAGACGTGGATGTAGTGCCTATCTGGCTTACGTAAAAGATGTGGATGTGTTGGTACCACCATTGCCCGATGTACCAGTGGTGCGTGACTTTCCGGACGTGTTCCCAGAAGATTTACCCGGCATGCCATCGGATCGCGAGATTGAGTTCCAAATTGATTTGATACCCGGTGCACAGCCCGTTGCCAAAGCACCGTATCGATTGGCTCCTACCGAGATGTAGGAGCTAATGGCTCAGTTGCAAGAGTTAATGGATAAGTGATTCATCCGACCGAGTATCTCTCCATGGGGTGCCCCGGTCTTGTTTGTAAAGAAAAAGGATGGTAGTATGCGGATGTGCATCTACTACCGAGAGCTGAACAATTTGATGGTGAAGAATCGATATCCGTTACCGAGGATTGATGACTCGTTCGATCAGCTCTAAGGTGCTAGTTGGTTCTTGAGGATAGACCTTCGATCTGGCTACCATCAGTTGATGGTGAAGGAACAAGACATTCCTAAGACAGCTTTTCGTACGGGTCATGGACACTACGAGTTTCTCGTTATGTCTTTTGGATTAACTAACGCGCCAGTGGCTTCTATGGACTTGATGAACCGAGTGTGTCGGCCGATGTTAGATAAATCGATGATCGTGCTTATTGATGATATCCTGATTTATTCTAAGAGCAAGGAAGAACATGCCGACCACATACGTGAGATATTGGAGACACTTAGGAGAGAGAAGTTGTATGCTAAATTCTCTAAGTGTGCTTTTTGGTTGCGCGAGGTTCAATTTTTGGGCATGTTGTTAATGCTGAGGGAATCATGGTGGACCCGGAAAAGGTTGAGGCGGTGATGCAATGGAAGTCTCCAAAGACGCCATCCGAGATCTGTAGTTTCTTGGGTTTGGCGGGTTATTACAGGAGATTCATTCAAGACTTTTCCAAGATAGCCTCGCCTTTGACCAAATTGACTCGTAAGGATGTGAAGATTGTGTGGGGTCAAGAACAAGAGTACGCTTTTGAGGAGTTAAAGATGAGATTAACTCAAGCTCCTGTCTTGACATTACCCGAAGGGAGTGAGGACTTAGTGGTGTATTTGGATGCTTCTTATTATGGGCTAGCTTGCGTGTTAATGGAACGTGGAAGGGTGATAGCCTACGCATCCCGACAGTTGAAGACCCACGAAGTTAACTACCCTACACACGATTTGGAGTTAACAGTTGTGGTTTTCGCGTTGAAGATTTGGAGGCACTACTTATATGGGACGAAGTGCACCATCTTCACCGACCATAAGAGCTTGAAATACTTCTTTGAGCAAAAGGATCTCAACATGAGGCAAAGGAGATGGTTAGAGCTCATCAAAGATTATGACCGTGAGATTCACTACCATCCGGACAAGGCCAACGTGGTGGCAGATGCCCTTTGCCAAAAGGAGAGACCCGAGCCGATTCGGGTGAAGGCTTATTAGTTGATTATGACCTCTGATGTGATGACACAGGCCAAGGAGTTTCAAGATGAGGCGTTGAAAGAAGATCGCCTCAACTCTGAACGAATGAGAGGTCTAGTAGCGGAACTGGGAGAAAACACCCACGGTGTTAGAACCCGCTTTGGATGAATGTGGATCCCTTGTTATGGAGATCTGCGAGGGCGAATCATGGATGAAGCTCACAAGACTCGATACTCCGTTCATCCTGGTGCCACTAAGATGTATCAAAACATGAAGAAGGACTACTGGTGGCCGGGTATGAAACGTGACGTGGTGGAGTATGTGAGTAAGTGTCTAACTTGCTTGTAAGTGAAGGCAGAGCATCAGAATCCTTATGGGAAGATCCAACCATTGGATATACCTGAGTGGAAGTGGGAGCACATCACCATGGACTTCATTACGAAGTTATCTCGCACGGCAAGGGGGTACGATACCATCTGGGTGATTGTTGATCGTCTAACCAAAAGTGCTCACTTCCTACCGATTCGCGAGATGTACTTAAACGAAAGACTGACGGATCTGTTCATCAAGGAGATTGTAGCTCGTCATGGCGTGCCGGTGTCTATCGTGTTGGATCGTGACACCTAATTCACCTCGAAGTTTTGGAAGAGATTCGATGACGCAATGGGGACGAGGCTACACATTAGCACGGCATATCATCCTCAGATGGATGGTCAGTCTGAGAGGACGATTCAGATGCTCGAGGACATGCTTCGGGCATGTGTGATCGATTTTGGAGGAAGTTGGGATGATCACTTACCGTTAGCGGAATTATCATATAACAATAGTTATCATGCCAGCATTGGCATGCCACCATACGAGATGCTATACGATAGAAGATGTAGGACGTCTCTATGTTGGGGGGACATTGGGTAGAAGGAGCTAGGAGTTGTCGAGGTGATCGAGGCTACGACTGAGAAGTTAGAGAAGATCAAAGCCTTTATGAAGGCGGCAAAAGATAAACAAAAGTCGTATGCTGACAAAAGGCGTAGACCAATAGAATTCAAGGTTGGAGACCGAGTGATGTTGAAGGTCTCACCTTGGAAAGGAATCATTCGATTTAGGAAGCCAGATGAGTTAAGTGTAATTCATCCCGCATTTCATGTATCTCATCTGAGAAAGTGCTTAGCGGATGAAGTTATGATTGTACCACTGGGTGATATTGAAGTGGATGAACGGCTCAATTACGTGGAGCAAGCAGTGGCAATCATTGATCAAAGAGAAGCGGTTGAGAAATAAAGTGGTTCCACTGGTGCGTGTACAGTGGAAACATAGGAAGGGATCTGAGTCTACATGGGAGACAGAAGAGGAAATAAGGCAACACTACCCATAACTAGTTGAAGAGTGACAGGTTTCAGGGACGAAACCTCTTTAAGGGGGTAAACTTGTAACACACGAAATTTTTGTCAAGATAAAAGAAAGAAAACAATAAGTAGAGGAAATAAAAGTATCTTGTAAGAAGAGAAGAGAGATTAAAGTGAAAAGGGGCAAAGTGTAAATAGTACAAAAGTCAAAATAATATAATATATATGGGTATGGCCGCCCATGTCAATCTTTCACCATCTGCTTTTGTCGTTCAAAGAAGAAAGAAGAGCAGAAAAAAGAGTTTTTGATTTCTAGAGAGAGAGAGCAACTGAAATTGTATAACGTAAACAAATTTAGCATAATTAAGTTAGTTTTCATGGTTTTTTGGCCGTAAAGCCAGCTTTGTCATGCTCTTATGTGTATGTATTTGTTCGGTTATGTGTCCTTGGGCATGTATAGGTGTTAAGAGCTTTTGAAAAGTTCATGTTGAAAGGATTAAGCTTGAAAGCAGCTAAGGTGAGTTCTAGACACCGTATTTCTGCATGTTTTATAAATTCTTGGGGCTGAAAATGTATGTAACTCATTTTTACAAATGTTGTATGAGTAACCGTATCTATCCAAGCGTGTATGATGATGTTTATGAATGTTTTATGTTATGTTCAATCTTAGAATGGTATGAGTAAGCATAGACTAAAATAATATGATGTTTGGGACTGGAAACAACATAGAAATATGTTCAATAGGTTGTTTATGCGCCTAAAATTGCCTTAGAAAAGTTTCTAAGTCGGGAAATAGGGCCCATGCACCCAAACAGTACCCCATGCATCTAGAAATGCCTTAGAATTTCTAAGTATAAGTACATGCACCTGAACAGTAGTCCATGCGTCTAAGACTTAGTCTCATAACTCTAAGCATACCCCATACGCCCAAATAGTGCCCATGCGTCTGAAATGGCTCACGCGCCTAAGTGTTGAAACGTCCAAGTAAGCCCATGCGCCTGCATAGTTGCAATACGCCTAAACAGGCCTCATGCGGATGCATAGTGCTCATGCGCCTAGAATACTTAGACTATTTTCAGAAATTTTGAGAAAAACAGAATGATTAAGGTTTTACCCAAGTTTCACTTTAGGGTTTTTAATTGTTATTATATTGCATTATTATAAGTTGTTCTTATGTCCATAATAGTTACTATTATGTGACTTATGTGGTATGTTTATGATCATAAATGCAACATATTATCATTAACAAAAGTGAAACAATAATGGTAAAGAGAAGTGGAACATAATTAAAATAATGAAATTCTTGCAAACTTATAGGAGGTGCATGACCATGTTGTCGTTAGCTCAACTATGATGCGGGTTAGCTACCTCAAAGGATGCACACAGGGTCAATCATTTAGATTGGCAAGACCCTTGTAGCATACCCTAGGTGACTGGGTCAACTTCATGCATATAGTTCGTGGTCTATTTATAGACCACGGGCCCAGCACCAGTTTTGCGCACATAGTTTGAGGTATTGCCCATTGGTCCACATAGACAGTGAAAACTAAAGTTAAAAAGTAGAAATGAACAAAGGTGTACAGTAAAGAAAGAAAGAAAGAAAGCATTACCTTGATGTATAGTTGATGCGTGCTCATGTACAAAAGTAAGGAAAGTATTTAAAAAAAAGAGTATTTTCATATATAAACATTATACAAGGTATTTTAATACTTTTAAAAACTAGTACTTACTCAGCAACGCTGACTTTTATACATTTTCAGTTGGCAGGTAAATATTGCTGAGGATGGCACGAAGGTGAAGCTACTCGGCGGGACAAGACTAACATCCATTCAATACTTATGATATTGTTGTTTTGTAATGCAATTAAAAAATCTTTTGTAACTCAAACTCCATTGTATTGCTTAGCAATAGTATTTATTAATAATAATGAATGGCTTTTGTTAAATTAGTTTCCGTTGTATTGTTTTATGAAATGTATATTATTATGTATCTATGATGCGATGAATGACCAACTGTGAGGTGCCCGGGAATGGGGCCTTACAGGGATGTCAATTCCTTGGTGGAAGGATAGTCTCATAGAAATGCAAGAAATAATCCTGTGTATTAGCATCAACTACTGAAGCTGAATACATTACTGCTGCAAGCTACTATGCTTAAGTGCTTCGGATTTAGAATCAGATGCTGTACTATAGATATAACTTCAAAGAAACTCCCATCCACATCGACAACAACAGTGCTATCTCTATCACAGAGAATCCTGTACAACACTAAAGGACAAAGCACATCAAGATCAGGTATCATCTAATTAGAGAAAATTATGAAAAAGGATTGATAAAACTAGTTAAGGTTAACACAAATGAATAATATGGTGATCTATTCATAAAGGCTTTTGCTGAACCGAGATTTAAATATCTTGTTTCAGCTATTGGGATGATTATCCTTGAGTAGATTTTCATAAAACTTAATCAATATTATTTCTAAAAGAAATTGTGTGTCCTAGGTTGTCTAGACAATCATCTACATAAGCCAGTTTATCATGGGAGAAAATCATTTTCAAACAACATTCCTTAGAATTTCGAAAATCTTAGATATATTTTCTTTCGGAAGACTTTACTATTTCCTTCGGAAGAATTTTAATTTTTCAAATTAGATAACTACTTATAAGAAATATACCTTCGGAAGAAATGATGATATTTCTTCCTATGCCAAAATATGTTTCTAAGTACTTATATGCATTTGAAGAACAAATTTCTTTCGAAAGCAATTATGTCTCCGAAGATTTATTCTCCTTAAGAATAAAACTTCCAATCTCTAATATCGTCCAAAACCAAATATTCCTCGGAAGAGAATATACTTCAAGTGCTTTTTCTTTCGAAGCAAAATTTCACAAAGCTAAGGAATATCTTCCAAAGTCAAAATTTGGATTCGGAAGTTTTTCACAAAACTTTTGAAGATAAATTACCTTCGGAAGATTTTTGACTCCAAGAAAACTACCTTTTCGGGCACTTTCTCAGAGGTGGGACCGATATTCGGATTTCAAAGTTTATTCTTTTACATTAACTTTGTCTCAAATCCATTTCATATAAATATACCCAATGGTTCCCCCATCTTTCACTATCTTCCTCATCTGCAAATTCTCTAAACCTAAATTCCCACTCACCACCTCTGTTCTTATCTTTCTTTACCTCAACGCTACCTCAAATGGCCAACCTTGACCGCAGAAACCAACCTAATTTTTCCATGCATCTTCACACGTGACACAATCAGGTTGCTCTATGAACTCTGAGAAAGATCCAAGTTTCTCAGTGGTTTGCTGCTTTCTATCTCTGACTTACTACTTCACCTCCCTCACTATTGATCCTCCACTCTATAAGAATCAACTTTTGGACTTTAGAGGACCTACCAAGAGGTCACCATGGATGGGGAGAAGGCATTGTGTGCCGTAGTGCAGGGGAGGACAATCTTCATCGCTCTTGCTTTCATAAACTCTCATCTACAACTGGATGATGCAGAAGGTGAATTGTCTTTTCCAAAATTTGCTGCTAACCACTCCTTTAAGAAGATGGGCTATGAAGGTGACTTCTTAGTCAGAACCTTCAGGTAAGGGAAGGTTTCCTCTCAGTGTAAGTACATCCTCCATGTCATTATCCATAGTTTGTCTAACAAACATGGAGGATGGGACCAAATTCCAAAAGACCTCTCTTTTATAGTCTATAGAAGGGTTCATGGGGTCAAGTTTAGGTATTCATAATTTGTGTACAATAATTTACTTGCAAACTTGGACTCCTTAGAATATTATATGTTTTCTAGATATGTCCAGCATATTCTTAACTGTGAACTGGGATCACAGTTGAGTGGAACAGGTAATATTCTAAAATTAGGACAGATGAAGCCCGACAGCCCTGGTCCTTAAAATATTAGAGCTCATTGCTCAAGGTGACAACCTAGCAGCACCAGCTAGTGTTGAACCCACACTTTCTACTTCAAGACAACCCACACAACCACAAATAACCATCACGTACTAGAGAAAATCCAAACAAACCCCTTCACTAGTTATTCATTTTGTGCAGGCCCCCTTATCACCACCCATACAGGAGGAAGTAGACACAGGAGCTCCCACTTCCCTTGAGGAGCAAACCACTCCCATCTCACCAATAATCAATCATGAGGTTCCTCATTCTTAAACTGAATAGCTCATAACCCAAGAAGCCTTAAGCCTTCTATCAGAGTCTCAACACTCTAGTGAAAAACCTTTAGGGGAATGTTACCGCCCCCAACCACTTGATCTAAATTGACAAATACCCAGCCTAGAATTCTATGATGATGAAGATATGGCACTCAATGAGTACCCCATATCTAGCCCACATCATCCACCCCCCATTGAGGTGGATCTTACTGAACCTATTCAGGAGATCCATATGGAAGATGTCAGTAGCAGGGGAAATCTAGTAGCCAAGAACAATAGGCTGGTAATAAGGAAGAAGACTTAGGTCTAATTCTCTCATCCCCCAATGATTCTTCTACTGAAGATGAGGGGAACCTCAGACTAAAGGTGCAAAAACTGACTAAAACATGCACCTATTTAGTCTCCAAGGTCAGTCACTTGGAATCTAAAGTGACTACCTTGCAAAGAAGGGTCAATGATCAGCCACTTGAGATCTATGATCTTAACCAACAATTAGCTAGGAGACCCTTCAGGAGGACTCAACCAGGAACACAAGAACCTAAGGATTTGATAGACTTAACTTCCAACTCACCTATGCAAGTGGGTGATGCTACCAAAAAGGCGGAGGAAGTTATCACAATCACAGAACCTGGGAGTCCCTCTCAGAGTATGGACATTAAAAATTCACCACTCTCACTTACAATTGTCCACACTCAGCAACCTCCGCACATTTACACTGATGTAGACTCTCCTATACAAAGTCCATTTGAGGAGGGTATGCCAAGGGTAATGTCATCCCCACCCTATGGAGCTGCAAATGAAATACATGGGTGAAGGTATGATGCTGATAGAAGAGCCCTAATACTGCATAGATTTCAAGGACAGCAAGAGGTTTTCAACTTTTAGACCTTGAACTTCTATGATAGTCTTTCCCTAGTCAATATGCCAATTATCAACCTAACTCAACATAGGAAGGCTGACATATTTACTGACAGAATTCAAGACAAGATTATTAAAGAACTCATACAAAGAAAAAGACAAATGCAAACAGGCAAAGTCATTGGTCAACTGGACGTTGAGGTGAAACCTAAGATTAGCTTCCAAGGAGAAACCTTGACTGAAGGCCTAGTGACTGAACCTGCGAGCATTGTCACAGAAACCACCACTTCAACTTTGTGTACCCTTAGTGAGGTACCAATTGGTGAAGGTGCTTCACAACCTCTCTCTGGCTAGAGCCTGACTGCTAAATCAGGCAATGAAGGCCAAAGCTCTCTCCACCCTGAGTCACCAAGGCCTGTGAGTGGTAAAGGGAAAAGGAAAATGACTCCTGAAAAGGTTGAGGAGGAGAAAAGAGAGATGAAGCGAAAGTTTACGGGAGAGAGTTCAAGTAGGCCTCTAAGCTTCATGGAAGCAGAAATCAGAGCAGCTCCCAAGCCAAACACTCAAGATGATGAGTTGAGGGCTGCTAGATTAAACTACTTGGGGACCAGACACTACAATATAGATGAACTCATCTCTCTTCCCTTAGAAGAATTATATAAACTGACAGACTTACAGCTGATAAAGGAGAGGAAGAAGGCAGAGGATGCAAAGTTTCTCCTCAAAATTAAAGAAGAAAAAGGGCAGAAGAGGCTTTATAAACATGCTCCTACCCTCCCCCAGTTCATGAAAGTCCTGAGAAAGAGGCTGTGGCAACTGAACAAACTCAGATAGATAAGGAGGCTGACAGACAAAACATGATCAACTACCTGAGTGCCATAAGCCTTTATCAGGCATCTGAACTTCTTCCCCTCTTATATGAGTACATTGAATTTGAATACCTTAAGTAGCTGGAACAACAGTTCACTAAAGAACAAAAGGCTGCTAAGAGAAAGATGAGGGAAAAGCTGCAAAGTCAAGAGCCATCATCCAAAAGAGTTAAAAGAAGTCTGCTGATAGGCAAAGGATTATGAGCTTCTTGAAGCTGTATGGATTCTCCAGAAGGAGGCTTGGTCCAATGCCTCTATCCACTACGGATGAGCATATTAGAGTGATCAAGCAGAAGATTAAAAGGGGAGAGCTTGTGGACTTGCATTCGCCACCAAATCAAGCTCTTCCTATGGTTGAGGTTAAGGTTGAACAAAACTCAGAAAAACAACCTGCAGCTTCAGTTGTATCTCAGCCAACCTCATCTTTTATTCCTCAGCAGGGTTCTACTCACTCTGCTTCTGAACCTATAATAGAAGAGGACCCAACTGAGAAAGGCACAGAACAACCTAGTAGTTAAGACTAGCCTTCTCAGTTAAACACTCCAAAGAGAAAGAAAAGGATGGCCATGAAGAAAGTATATAAGAAGTCAAGGGCATCCATTTCTATACCTCAAGATGAGTCGGAGCATCCTGAGGAAGTGCAATAAGTGCTGCTTAACCAACTCCTACTCAAGCATAGCCTCCTGCATCTGGAGGAATCCTTTTGTCTTGGACCTTTGCTGCTAATCCAGATAGATGGTATGTCATCAGAGATGAAGGTGGTCAAGATGTCTACTTCTTGCATGAAATGCTTGATCTACCTCTGTATGATCTCCATGACATGAGAAGATATTATAAGAGTTTGAAGGATCCTAACCAAATGATGAAGAAGGCAATGGTCTTGATCCTAATGAGGACCGTCAACTACTAAACAATCTTCTCTATTTTGGTAGCATCAGCCTAGGGGAAGTTTGTAGGGTTATATAAGAAGGCTGATGCAACTAAAGCAACCAAAGCCTTCCTGCATGCATGCACTTACTACAAGGTAGAAGTTTCTTCATATGTTTTACACTCTCCATAATAAAATATTCTAAATGTGAAATCGTCCGAATTCAAAGATCAAATCTTCCGAAGCCAAAAGATGAAGTCTTCTGAAGCTTCAAGGAAAAGTCTTACAATGCCAAATGAAGTGAAGACTGATTTCTTAATACAGAGGAAAATATGCTTTTCTTGTATGTACTTTTGCATAAAGTTGACCCACTTTCCACTGCAACTATGAACACTCACCAACTTGCATGAGTTGGTGAAAAGGTCCATGCTTTTGCAACTGTACATTGACGTCTTGAGTCTGTTACTTTCTATTTTATGTACTTTTATTATTTTTGTAATAATTAGGACGTGAGCTATGGCATGTCATAGTCACTAGTCAAAAAGGAATCTGCCTTTTGACTCTACATTGATATTGTTGTCTTTCAATGTTCCAACTGGCTTTCCAAGTATAGCCGGTTGTAGAGTGTAGTATGAAGTACCTCATGGTCTTGTATGTTATTTATGCATTGTAACACTTGTAAAAGAACTTGAGATTAATATACATCATTCTTGAAAACCATAAACATTGTTCTTGAGTTCTATGTCATTGTTTGCTAGTGTTTTTAGCATCTTGTTCTTAAATCCGAATTCCTATTTGAACTGTTAAATGCTCTAACACTGTCCTTATTATGAGACTGATTGTATTGACCTCCCTTAACCGGTCCTACAGTTTGTCATTAACAATCAATAAAATTACAAATATGCTACTTAGAGCTCTGTTTGGGATACTTTATGCTTCTTTCTAGCATCTGAAAAAGTTTAGTTTGTAATAAATTGCTAGTCTTATGGCTAGAAATCGCATTATCATTTATTCGATTATCAAGTCATATGTGTTACCTATTAAATTGCAGGTAGAATTTGGTCTTGAAGAAAGAAAATGGCCACTATTTGTTGGAGCATATATTGCAATATATAGTGTGTCCGTCGCTTGACGAATAGTCTAGGCTTAATGTATTACACCTGATATGTTGTAAACACATGAAACTGGGTCATTCGCAGGAGAAGATGCGAATGAGACTCAGTCGTACGACTGAGCCATGCTAATGGACCAGTCGTGCGACTGACAGATGCGATTGGGGCATTCGTAAGACTGAAACATAAGAATGGTCCAGTCGTACGATTGAACCATACGCATGGTCCAGTCGTATGATTGAACCATACGCATGGTCCAATCGCACGAATGGGCCCAGTCGCATCTAATATGGGCCGAGGCCTATATATACCAGTTTCAATGTGTAGAAACCTAAGGGTTTGAGAGGGTTTGTGCCCGGGGCCTAGGTGCTGCTGGATGAGAGGGGAGATCATGCTCGATCTCCCCTTGCCAAAAGTTGTGATTCTTAAGTTGTAACGAGCTTAAAATCGTTATGTTTTATCAATGAAATCATTCGATTATTGTTCGTACTTTTGTTTATCTTTTGGTTTATGCTGTTATTTATCCTTCCTTCAAGAACATGCTCGGATGTTTACCGATCCAGTGACTTCACACTATTTCAGATATTGTGGTTTTGCGTTACCATTAACAGTCTATCGACAGTACTATTTCTAGTAGTGTTTGCAATCTTACATATTTAACCTATGAATGATCGGGTATACTTACCCGAATGGTATCTTAATGGCATACAAGTAAATCCGAGCACTTTAGGAACTTATGTAAAGAAATTTTTCAGTTTAGATGTTAGAATATATTTAAGATTCTTAAATTGGGTGCCTGCTACTTTTAGAATGCTAGGGCCTGAGCTTATAGATTATGTTGGCGTTGTTATATTCTAATATATCTTTTTGGGCTAGTACTTTTCTTGACTTCTCATGACAAATAAACCTAATCAGTGTTGTGGCAAAAGAGTATATTAATGTTCTAGCATTCTAACTTATGCCCTCTAATAGAATCGTCTGCCTTCGGATGTTAAAATTGTTCCATTAACCTGAAACATTTTTATAGATTTGTTTTAATTTGTGATGTACTCCAAATTATACATAAAAACCCTATCAAAAGCACATCAATTGTTCCTTAATATCTTCCTTAAAATGATGATTATGTAATTAAAATCGTTAAATTATGTTTTCAGGTGTTAAAAAGGGCAAGATGGACAAAAGAAACATATTTAGGAAGAAATTGAAAAAATCTGAGCTTTCAAGTCTAAGCATGGGGCTGTGCCTCATTAAGCACACCCCCATGTCTTGCCTAAAACACACCCCCATGCTAAATTTGGCACACCCCGTGTTTGGACATCTGACAGGACAAAAAGTATATCCCCTAAAAGTAAGCATGGGGCCGTGCCCCATGAAGCACGGGGCCATGCCACACCTCCAGCACTGGGTTGTGCCCCATTTGTCATAGGACCTTGCCCGACATCTTCTGCATGTACGATCCGACCAATTTCCGTAAGCATTGTACTAACACGGGGGCATGTCTTTTGGGCATGCGGTCGTGCTTAAACATTCCTGAAAACCTATAAACAAAAGCATAAGTTCACCATTTTGAGGAGCTTAAGGTTGGGAATTACTCTACAGAATTCTCTCAAGAATCAAGTCTTGAAGACCATTTGGAGGCTCGGGAGGTACAAACAACACTTGGAAGAAGCTCGGGATTGTCTAAACATCATCCATTGTGGATCACCGGTTTGATTGTTCCATTTCCTCGATGAATTCATATCTATCTTCTATGTTGTGTGTTATTATGTTCAAGCTCATTATGAGCTAAATTCTCATTCTCATCCTAATTGGATGAAACTTATGTAATTTGTGATGAACTAATGGTGTGATTTATATTGTGTTAACATTATGGTGGTCTTGGGAAAACTTTTGATGGGTAGAACCTACATTTGAACTGGAATTTATAAGATTATGATTTGTAATTATGAATGTCATACACGGTAGAAAAATGTATAATCAACTTTTATTCATGAAACCAGTCTTCATAACAAATCTATGGCTAATTAACTAGAGATGGTTATTAGATATTATATCACCTTAACTTTCTGATCATTTATGGGTTCCCTTTTATTAATCTGAGAAATGTACAGTAATTATTATGGTTTTCTAAAATTAATGGTATGTTGGAAAGGAACTTGATCAACTCTCTTCTTACATTAAGTTATGTTTTCAGAAATCGTATGTCGAAAAAGTCACAAAAGATTTACCTACATTACTAGGGCTTTGAACTAAGCAGTAAATCTCAACCTAATGTGGTCCTAGTCACTACGGAGCGGATAGACGAAAAGTCACGCCAGATCATCTTTATAAACATTAACACAATTACTTTAATCAATATCTTTAATCACACCACCACTTCATTACAGTTACATAAGTATAATCTAATTAGGATGATAGCCTTTATCCCCTGATTTTAAATCCAAAAGTTTCAACTTTGTTTTACTTTATTTTTCTTTCTATTTCTGAAACCCTAAAAATCCTAATTTACATCAATGCAACTTATAATTTTCCTAAACAAAAATCAAATCTGATAGTCAATTATTAAGTTTGTTGAGTAGGCTAGGTGTGTCCACGGATTGATACTCGGTTCTTACCATCACTATATTACCTAACGATAGGTACACTTTCCTTTTGTGTGTGTAGTTTAGTATTAGTATAACCAGTTAAAACTGAATCTATGCGAAAAACCTTTATCAAAATATATATACTTTTCACACTTATCAAGTTTTTAGCGCCGTTGCTAGGGACACACGGCAGTTTTGAAAGACAATCTATATTTTTGACTATCTTGTTTATATCTTCTTAATATATTGTTCAAATTTATTTCTGTTTGGTAGAAAGTTTGCTTTAGTTAGTTTAGTTACAATTGTCTGAATCATTCTAAGCCTTAGTTAGTTTATGCTTCTTTGAGATAGTATATGTCCGACTCGTCTAGCCCTGAACTTGTTTCACCTCTCTTGGAACCTGAACGACTTTTCCGACAAAGGTTACGTGAAAGACCACAACAAATAGCAACAATCATTGAAGAAGACATTTCAGAAGATACACCATCCGAAGAAGACATGGCTAACCAAGATGAGGAAATGGAGATGACACACTATGCCACACCGTTAATCGATGGTTACGAGTACAGTGTTGTCCAACCAGTAATAGCGGCCAACAATTTCAAGATTAAGTCTAGTATTATCCAACTCGTAGAAAACTCTGTTCAGTTTTACTGATTGCAAAACGAAGACCCTAATGCTCACATCTCACGATTCCTTTGTATTTGTGCAACCTTCAAAATCAATAACTGTTCAGACGATGCTATTAGACTAAGACTTTTCCCATTTTCACTTCACGGCCGAGCCATTGGCTGGCTTGATTCACTTCCGCCTTGTTCCATCATCACATGGGCGGAAATGGCTGAACAATTCCTTTTGAAATACTTTGCACCCGATCGCACTGCCAAATTGAGAAGCAACATCACAAGCTTTTGCCAAGACGATGATGAATCATTACAAGCAGCATGGGAGAGATACAAAGGTCTCCTTCGGAGATGCCCACATCACGGACTTGATCTATGGCTGCAGTGTCAAATCTTTTATGATGCAATCAGCATAGCACACAAACAAGCTGTAGAGCAAAGTGCGGGAGGAGATTTCGGAAGTGTCACACTAACAGAGGCATACCAAGCCCTAGAAAAAGTAGCTAAAAAGAGTTTTGCTTATAATCCCTTGAGAAACAAAATTAGTTCTATTAAGTAGAGTCTGAAACATTGATTACAGCCTAGTTAGAAGCCCTAACCAAACGATTCGAACAATTGTAAGCCGAACTGAAGAAGACTCCAACACGATGCAACACATGCGGAAACTCATACAAGACCAATGAATGCCCACAAGGCATTATGATGGTTAAAGATGTTGACTATGTAGGAGGCCCAAATAACTCACATAATAATAACTCAAATTGGAGGAGCAACTCGAGTTACAGAGAGGCTGATAACAACCATTCATCATCTGGATTCAACCGTAGGCCGCCTTACCAACAACAGAAACCACCATACCAAGGTCCAAGCAGTAGTAACCAAGACTGTGGAGCATCATCAATGGAAGACCTATTACAACAACTAGTTTGAAACCGCGCGTTGCGCAGGTTTTGTGCCAGTTTGTGTTTTAAGAAGAGTAGCGACTTCCTTTGCCTGCATTTTAAGGAAGTTAATATGCCTGCATTTAAGGAAGTTAATCTGTTGTACAACATAAGTTGATGAACAGAGTTTGCTTACATGACCATGACTCCATAATAATAACCTGGATTAGGGAAAGAAATAATAACCTGCATTTTATTGCATTCTGCTGTTTACTTACATGACCATGACTCCATAATAATAACCTGCAGACACAAATGTCTCATTGAGTTAAAACAGGCTCTTTTGAGTACAAGAAAGAAATAAATGAGAAAATATGCACCTGAATTATTGTCTTTGAACCAATAAAGTCTTCGATATCAAACCTGTACAATAAGCAGATGCTGCTATAAAGATAAAAAATGTGTGAGGTAGAATTGTCATCTAAGTTGTAGATATAAATCATTAAAGTACGTCAGATTCTAAGCATCACCAAACTGCCATAAGTTCATTTACATATGGTTCATTTTCAAAACGTAGTTGGTAATGACATCATGGGCCATGTTGTTTTCTACAACAGAAGTTGGTCATAAAGACATGCCTCAAAAGGTCTACATACAAAAGGAAGTCACTACTGACATCATTTCTGATAATGATGTCTACAAGTGAAATAGTTCATAAAGGCATGTGTCAAAAGGTGTTGTCGATTGCTTAGTCTTCTTTGGCTTTGTGTTTCTGCTATGGAGGTGTGTCTTCAGTTTCAGCTGGATGTTTCCTTTTTGGTGTCTTGGCAGAAGGTGTTGCAGGCGGTACACTGGATGAGGAGGGTTCAGTTTCAGCTAGGATGGGGGAAGTTGGAGCTGATGTTGGTGGCTTGTATGCTTTGTTCACATTGAGTGGTGGTCCATAGGCATCTGTTCTCCCTTGAAGCTCGAAGATGAACGTTTTCCCTTCGAGTTGTTGCAACTCAGTAGGCAAAGTGTTAGGGTCTTGAGTGGGCTGCTGCATAAGCAGATTGTAGCATGTTTTACCTACGAGTGACGTGACAATGCCATCGAAGAAGACTGCAGGGGAGATGGTGTTGGCATCAGCAAGCGTTCCAGTGAAGCGGTAATTGTAGAAATTGAGATATGTAACATTTTTATTTTTATTGTTTGTAGGTGTTTTAGGAGTTTGAACCTGTATGAATGTTCATCTCTTAATCCATGCTTAAGACGGGAGAATAGGTGGCCATTAAGGTCTACTTTGTTGGGACATTGGATGCATGAATCGTAGTACCAGTCGTGTCCTTTGCCAGAGTGTATCTCTTGTATTTCAGCTAAAACCATGCATGTGGTTGCCTGCTGTTGTCATTTTATTTTAAGAAATATAGTATGGTCACGTTTCGATGTCACTGGTATATGTTTAATAAGGCAGCAACTTACCTTTTTGGCATCAGCGAGCTGGGTAATGGCTTTAGATAGGGGAATTATGTTTCTTTCAGCAAACGAATTCCTTGTTGGTGATGATGGTATGTCGGTTGTTGGCATGTGTTTAAACCTGTATGATATTAAATATATTGTTATATGTTTCATTCTAATATGTTGTTAACTGGAAATTTAAAATGTGTTCTTACTTTTGAATGAGAGACCCTAGCTGTGGTATTGCTGGATTGATGTATGTCTGGGAAGCAGATGTTGATGATAGTTGCAATGCACCTTAACATGGGTTAATTTTTTTGTTGGGTGAGATTGACAAATATGTGGAAGATATTCTATAGTAATTAAACTGGATATTACCTAAGAAAGTAGTCACTTTGAGTGAGGTGACAACGACGATAACAGGGTCGTCGCCTGTTGTAGCTGCCTTCTGGTTAAACCCAATAGCAATCTCTTCCCAAAGGCTGACATCAATAAGCTTGCCACTGTGTATTCATGTGTATGTAGTTGTAAGTATGATAGATGTTGTCTTCGGATGTTGTTACGTATTAGTTGATGTTGTTACCTTTCATGTTGCAGGACGATATGAACCAATCTTTTTTTGCTTCTGTTTGGAACTTCTGTGATGTCAACAACACTTCCAATGAAGTCTGCATGAAGTTATAAAAATAGGTAGGTATGCGTGCCTTTTATGTAAATGTAACATTAAAGAAGTGCAATCATTGGTATTTGTACCTACGAGAAGTTTGTTCCCGTCATCGTAACGTTGTTGTAAGGCAGAGTAGGGAGCGAAATCGAAGTAATACCATGGTAGACCTTCATCTTCTATTGGAATTACAGTTGTTGCTCTACCAAAAAGGATTGATGTGTCGCGATTCACGACCTTACTTGCGGATCTACCTTCAACACACACGTATCCTGTTACCGAGTAGCAAAATCCAGTTCTTATCAGGTTGTCAAAGTAGGAGCTGCTTTGGGCATCGGTGATTGCTTCGATAGCGTCACCCTGTGAATTTCAACAGGTTATTATCAACTATAGACAGTTAATATAACTATTTAATTATATGCTAGAGTAGTAGTACGTTGTGATTTAAGAAGCTAATTTGTAACATGGCAACAATGAAACAAAAAAATAAAGCATTGTTGTGTGGACTTATGTATATGAATGTGTTTTATTTTTGCTTATCGAAATCAGTTGGTTTTTGAAAACTTGATTCTTAACGTACATAATGACAGTGAGTATAAAATAAGTATGTAGATGTTTCGTTACTTACTTGTGAGTCCAAGAAAAGAAAGTGGATTTCAGGTTGTCTGTATATCTGCCACGTTTTGACAATCCTCACATGTAGACATTCGGTCTTGCACTTCGGTGTTAGATCTGATATCTTTTGCGTTGTCATCTGAAATGAATTTTTAACAGTTTATTTCACGCAAGAAATCTGAATAAACAATGTTCTTTATCACATTTGGAGGGTTTTGTTCATTTGGTTCTATGTAGATTTTTAAGGCATGTGGTGATGTTGATCTGGAGAGTGCTACATACAATTGACCGTGCCCGAAAACTGGTTGTGGCAAATATACGCCTATTTTATTTAAAATTGACCTTGACTTTTATTAATTGTCATTGCATAACATAATTTTACAGGGAATTGCTTTCTCTTGAAAATAAATGGTAATTCCTTATCTGTATGGGTCAAAATGATACGAGGAATGTAAACTTTATGACCTGCAGCTATTCCTGTTATAACTTGGGCTTCTATGAGTCGTGGGAGAAGCTGCGTAATTATTAATCTAGTTTCGTTGCAAAGGTCGGGGATAATTGGAGATTTGACCTTTAAGTGTAATTTATGAGGGGGCAGTCCACTAAAATTAAGCTCATGTAAGTATTCTGTTGGGTACAATATTTCAGTGTCACCTTTGTCTTTCAAATGGGGAACTATAGAATCGCTGCTCAAATATGTGGAAGAGTTACCATGTGACATGTCGAGTACCATTGAATTTATGAGGTATGTTGTGTCATTTTTAGGACAAACAATTGCCTTTTCTGAGAGATTTGCTGTTGTTGGGTGACGAAGTGTATCATCGTCATAGATAAAGTGTTTGAGTGCATTCAAGGGATTGACACATTCTGAAATCAAGTATTTTTCAGGTATCTCAATTAGACACGTGTCATCAGGGCTGTCTTTGTCAGGCGTTCCAATTGAACCATCACCAACTTGCAGTAGCCATGAGGAAAATTGAGATATCTCAGACATGTCAATCGAACTTTGTCTTGCACGTTGCAACCGCATGTTCTCTGTTAGCTTAACAACACTAAAATGCATCCATAGTAATGATTTTGGCAAAGCAGACGCAATAATCTGAGATTTAGAAGCTTTACGTTTGATGGGTAAGGTTTGTCTGAAATCACCACCCAATAAAATTGACTTGCCTCCAAACGGTTGATGGTTGTTTTCGAGGAGATCTTGTAGGGTTCTATCTAACGCTTCAAAACACTTACGATCATTCATAGGGGCTTCATCCCAGATTATAAGAGATGTTTCTACTAAGAGTTGTCCAAGCTGGGTGTTCTTTTTACATGGCAAATGGTGTCTTCTGTTAAATCTAATGGAATTTTGAACCGTGAATGAGCAGTCCTTCCTGAAGGAAGGAGCAACGATGCAATGCCCGAAGCTGCTACGGCTAAAACAATCTTCCCTCTACTATGTAAGGCATTTATTATCGTCGTCCAAAGAAATGTCTTACCGGTTCCTCCATGGCCATAAACAAACATCAGAATCTGTTTGCGTGCCTCAATAGAGGAGACAACTGACTCATATACTGTATGTTGCTTGCAACTTAACATTTTTTTTTGTATTTCGTGTTGTTGGGCAAGAAGTTGTTTATCGTAATTTCTTTCTTCCATCAAAAGCCTATTCTTCAGCTTCTCTAATAAATCGGGTCGTGGAACTGGCAAACCGAAGTCAAACAGGGTAGATGGACTTGCACTCGAATTCAACAGCAATTCAATCTCATATAAGACATATTGTTGCAAGTCTTCATCGTCCATATGTGTCTCTTTACTCTTCTGAAACAACCCTAAAAGTCTAGGCACATCCTCTGACATACTACGCCACTTACTTACCCACAAGTTCATTGGATTTGATATCTCACAAAACAATAACATATGGGTAAACAATGACCTTAATTCTGACGCAGTTGCCCATACAGAGGCTTCATTGAAATCCACAGACCACTCATTGTCGTCACGAAAGAAGCCGAGCTTTTCGCACGCCTCTCGATATGTATTGCATACGAAACCAGAGACAGTCTTTATATCACTAAAGTTTTTGCAACCTGTTTGGTGTAACAATAGCATTCGTAAGTAAAAAGGTTCACAGCATGTAGGATGAATGTATATGAGTCTACCAATGACCGGTGTCCCTTGTCTAGCTCTACGAAACCACTGTTTTTTTGTTTTGTCCCATCTATATTCGGAAAGAAAGTCGACATAACGTAAATGTCTGCCATTGACATCACAAGCATTTGTATTCAACCACTCAGTTAAAGTTGTCTTTTTGTTAGATGGCTCTTCGACTATACGTTGCAGTTGCTGTGAATCTCTAAATGTGATATTCTACATGTTTTCTAAATGGACAGCTAACACCTGGACTGGAGGGTTTCTATGATGAATGGGAAAGTCTAAAATACGACAACATGCCTCATGAGGACATATAAAACGTCCGTCCACGTAGATTTTAATTTCATCTTGCTTAGGTTTGACACTATTTGAGCTGTCTCCACAATCTGCTGGAAGAGAACCAATAGAAAATCTAATTCGGTCTGCGCCTTTGGAAATGTATTTAAACAAATACTTTATGACCATATTCCAACCACAATACTCAACATTAATATGTGCTTCGAAACGTAAACATAGTGCCTTGTTGTATGGAACGACATAAGAATTGTCGAGCTGAACACCACCTTTAGTAGCTATATGTCTGTCTGTTCTTCTTCTGTAGTGCACATATCCGTTGCTATCGAAACGCGTGGAAGGCTCGTATGGTTTTGGAAACTTCTTAGAACAACTTCCACTAACCATGCACACAGAAGAGGGTCTAGCAAGACCACACGGGCCATGTAACATCGAATCCGTAACAATTCTATACAACCGCGGCTCGGGCATACGATCTGGTATTTCAGCCGAAATATAACGGTCTACATCGGCAGGATTGTGAATTCTGAAAGGTTGTGTGACCCATAATAATAAGTGGCAATGTGGTAGACCTATTTTCTGAAATTCAATGGTATACAAATCTGGTTGATTAAAAAGAAGGATTCAGCAAACACATTGTAACAGTCAAAGATAAAAAGAAGCAAAAATAAGGAGAAAATTGACACCTGCTGCCACTTTCCCAAACGGTTCCTCGACGCGTAAAAAAGTAAGCAGCGCTTTGACTTTCATCTGGAATATCCTTGAAATGATATCAGGCCTGTCGTGCGCTATCAATGGTTGACATGAGCGCATAAAGCGACTAACTTCAGCCCAGTTAACGTTGCACGTAAAGGTTATAAAATACTGAGGATTTCCATGAACTCGACAGATTGCTAGTGCATCTTGGTAGTGTTTGTACATGTACCGAGGGCCGCCGGTAAAAGATGATGGCAAAAAGATACGCTTTCCGATTGCACGGCCTTCAATATCACCTCTTTCGACCGCATCATGCACACCTTGGAAAAATTCAGTTCTGAAACGATTTTGATTCATTCTTATGTAATCTAATCGGTATTGCTCTATGCAAACATAAGCGTCAACTAAAAATTGTTGAAAAAGCCGACCACCTCGCAGTAGTACGGAGAAAACTCCCATACGATCATGAATTATATAACTGTAATGCATATTCATAGTTAACTTCCGATCATCATGCGAGTCATCAGACGTTAAACGGAGATCAGGTGACCATCCAGGCTCCCTATACAAAAACAACAACGGATACTGAAGAGCCATGTAAAGAGGATGAACTTTATTTATACATTGTGGAACATCATCCTTGCAACGAATGATTATATCGAAATCAGTTGCCTCTGGAGAATTCTCAAACACTATTGCTCCGATAGTATCTGGGGTCGGGTGATCATAAGAATGTTGATTTGCTGAATGGTACAAACGTATGTAGAAAGTAGGGACGTCACGTTTTTTACAAATATCACGTGCAATTCGAAAAAGCTTTACAAGCGCATTCAACTCATTTAAAACAGAAATCAATAGGTCAACAATTGTCGGCTGCAATGATGTACGCTCACCAGCATTAAAGTGGTGAAGCCTATTCGAAACCTCGTTCTGAGAGTCGTAAATATACATCTGTAGGAATCTAGGATTATCGTCTGATGAGGGACACAAAATCCCAATCCAATGACAAATTTGGCCTTCTACTCTAAATACATATGGCCCACGCGCGTAGTTAATCAATTCATCTATTTTTGCGCCGAAATATGTCATTGAAAACATGGAATTGTATGCACGAATATTATCTAAAAAATCGACACGTGCATACAAATCTTGAACAAAATCTGGTGGAGGAGTAGGCAAACATATATTAACCCGACCACTTTTACAACACTGATTGTACTTTGGAAGACGGTTAGTAGAGGCAAATCCAACCTGTTCAGAAAGCCAAAAGCGTGCGCCACATGCCTGACAAATATGCACAGCATCACCGACGTCCAAATAATGATAAGAGTCAGCCAAAGAAGTCTGCGATGACTCTCCAAGATTAGAAACAGATAATGACGCCTGCAGTACTAACATGCGACAAAAGAGCACGAGTAGATCTTCGTTGACGATTTTGTCTTCTGGATGTAGAGCCCATAGAGGAATCTAAACGTGTTGGATAATCGATCTCAGGCGAGAAAGGCACATCTCGAGTTCGCTTCCCAGACATTCTACTTGCATCCATTTGAAACTACTTATAAATACTACCTAGGTACAGATAGCCTAATGACACGGCATGAAGACAAAAAAAAACATACAGCAACAAACGCTGAACTAAATATTTTAATTTTTTCTCCTGATACACGCTAGCGAAAACAACTAAATCTAATTTACCTCTAAATTACTGAAATCTTTCCGCTGATAACTCGACACTAACACTCTATTGCCATCAACCTCGAAAATATTAAAAAAACTATTGAAATACAAAATAGGCAATAACATACGACATATGATAACAAAAAGAAAAACATTGATAGCCACGAACCCAAATAAAACTTACCTCTGCACAAAAGTCAGACCGTAGACCAGCAACCACTATTTAGCAATCCAACCTTACAAAAAATAACAGAAGCAGGAAGATATATGAAAGAAAAAGCCAGAAAAGTAGAATAGTCATGTATACATCAATAATTCCAGACTTGTTGTTATTTTTTTCTACATGAAACGTATAGTCCACCCATCCATATTTTAAAAATGCCTATCCCTACATCCCTTCGCAATCGCCACATTCGTGAGTATAAATACTATTGTGTATATTGCAATCATTTGGCAAAACTAAGATAATAAGATGAAGCATTATACACTCTGCCTTAAACTGAAAGCAAAATAGGTATAACAATATGAAATATGTCTAAAAGCTTCTAAGTGAACAAACAATGCATTAAAGAGCTGCAAACTAATTTTGTATAACCAAATTAAGCTGAAAGCTAAATAGGTATAACAATATGAACGTACTGCATCAAAGGGCTGCAAACTAATTTTTATAACCAAATTAAGCTGAAAGCCAAATAGGTATAACAATATGAACGTATCATGATAAGTTGCAGATGAATTTACATCACAAGTAATGACAAAAGTTACATATGTTTAAAAGCTTCTAAGTCAACATACAATACATCAAAGGGCTGCAAACTAATTTTTTGTAACCAATACGATACAATATAACCTGAAGTAAACAACACTCACTTTCACTGAAGCAAAATGGGGAACAGCAAAAACAACCAACGTACAATAAACAAAGCCCGAAAAAAAATTGAATTTAAAAAAAATATGAGAAAACCAAATGCAATTTAATCTCATCAAGCACAAAATAAAGGAACCAGCATGGGAACAATTAAATGCGAAGAAATAATGCTACAACACTAATTGCTTTTAAATGAAACAAACAAAACTAAATACAATGCCGATCAAACGAAACATATATCTGTTGCTGTTAAATAGAAACAACTGCAGCCATACAAAAACATTTCTGTTGCAATACAAATTCATCATCCAAATACGAGGCCGATTAAATCAAACATGTATTTGTTGCTGTTAAATGAAAACATATCTGCAATAGTCCTGTATGCACCAATAACTTCAGACTTGTTGTTATTTTTATTTCTACATGAAACCTATAGTCCACCCATCCATATTTAAAAAATGCCTATCCCTACGCAATCGCCACACATGTATTCAATCGTTTAGCAAGACTAAAACATAAAGATAAAACATTATACACTCTGCCTTAAGCTTAAAGCCAAATAAGTATAACAATATGAATATATGTTGATAAGTTGCAGATAAATTTACATCACAAATAATGATAAAATCTACATATGTTTAAAAACTTCTAAGTCAACATACAATGAATCAAAGGGCTGCAAACAAATTTTTTATAACCAATATGATACAATATAACCTAAAGTAAACAACACTCACCTTCACTGAAGCAAACCGGAGAACATCAACAACAATCAACATACAATAAACAAAGCCTAAAAAAATTGAATATAAAAAAAAAGATGAGAAAACCAGATGCAATTTAATCTCATCAAGCACAAATTCAATAAACCAGTATGGGAACAATCTGCTACAACACTAATTACTTTAAAATGAAATAAACAAAATCAAATATAATGCCGATCAAATCAAACATTTATTTGGTATAGAATTATAAGTGTTAGGTAGATGTTTAATTAGGCCAAAACATAAAGAAAGTCTTAAGAGGACACCCAATTCATCATCCAAATACGAGGCCGATTAAACCAAACATGTATTTGTTGCTGTTAAATGAAAACATATCCGCAATAGTCATGTATGCACCAATAACTTCAGACTTGTTGTTATTTTTATTTCTACATGAAACCTATAGTCCACCCATCCATATTTAAAAAATGCCTATCCCTACGCAATCGCCACACATGTATTCAATCGTTTAGCAAGACTAAAACATAAAGATAAAACATTATACACTCTGCCTTAAGCTTAAAGCCAAATAAGTATAACAATATGAATATATGTTGATAAGTTGCAGATAAATTTACATCACAAATAATGATAAAATCTACATATGTTTAAAAACTTCTAAGTCAACATACAATGAATCAAAGGGCTGCAAACAAATTTTTTATAACCAATATGATACAATATAACCTAAAGTAAACAACACTCACCTTCACTGAAGCAAACCGGAGAACAGCAACAACAATCAACATACAATAAACAAAGCCTAAAAAAAATTGAATATAAAAAAAAAGATGAGAAAACCAGATGCAATTTAATCTCATCAAGCACAAATTCAATAAACCAGTATGGGAACAATCTGCTACAACACTAATTACTTTAAATTGAAATAAACAAAATCAAATATAATGCCGATCAAATCAAACATTTATCTGGTATAGAATTATAGGTGTTAGGTAGATGTTTAATTAGGCCAAAACATAAAGAAAGTCTTAAGAGGACACCCAATTCATCATCCAAATACGAGGCCGATTAAACCAAACATGTATTTGTTGCTGTTAAATGAAAACATATCCGCAATAGTCATGTATGCACCAATAACTTCATACTTGTTGTTATTTTTATTTCTACATGAAACCTATAGTCCACCCATCCATATTTAAAAGATGCCTATCCCTACGCAATCGCCACACATGTATTCAATCGTTTAGCAAGACTAAAACATAAAGATAAAACATTATACACTCTGCCTTAAGCTTAAAGCCAAATAAGTATAACAATATGAATATATGTTGATAAGTTGCAGATAAATTTACATCACAAATAATGATAAAACCTACATATGTTTAAAAACTTCTAAGTCAACATACAATGAATCAAAGGGCTGCAAACAAATTTTTTATAACCAATATGATACAATATAACCTAAAGTAAACAACACTCACCTTCACTGAAGCAAACCGGAGAACAGCAACAACAATCAACATACAATAAACAAAGCCTGAAAAAAAATTGAATATAAAAAAAAGATGAGAAAAGCAGATGCAATTTAATCTCATCAAGCACAAATTCAATAAACCAGTATGGGAACAATCTGCTACAACACTAATTACTTTAAAATGAAATAAACAAAATCAAATATAATGCCGATCAAATCAAACATTTATTTGGTATAGAATTATAAGTGTTAGGTAGATGTTTAATTAGGCCAAGACATAAAGAAAGTCTTAAGAGGACACCTAGACTTTAAAACAATCCCAAATCTACGAAATATGAATATAGCATTCTTGATGTAATCCATATAAATATTCATGAATTAGTTTTTGATAATTGACTTTAAGCACATCTTGTTGAAGAAAACAAAGGCATCAGCAGTTTAATTTAAGCAGTCTGTATCGTTACTAATCATTTAGAACAAAAAAAACTCTCTCAAACCAAAACCAAATAAGGCAGAACAAAAAAATTAGGAAGCAAACTTCGTTTGGGGGTTTATCACAAAAATCTTTAATCAAGCCGATCGAACTCTTGAGTTTACACTTGTGGATTAAATCTTGCAAAACTCTTGAACCAACAACGGAAAACGCAAATCCTGCCCAAAATCTCCAATCAAATTCCAAAAATCGAACTTCTGATTGCGATGTTAGCATCCAAGACTCCAATTACCACAGGATTCGAGCCTTCTTAAGGATCTTCGTCCCAAAATCACAAAATCAAAAAATATCGCAGTCACAACAACGAAATCGCAGAAACAACAAAACGCAGTCACAACAAAAATCAAAAATCGAACTACAAAAATCGCAGAAACAACAAAAAGCAGTCACAACAAAGCACAGTTCACTTTTCATCTTCTTCATATGAACAACAAAAATCGCAGTCACAACAAAGCACAGTTCACTTTTCATCTTCTTCATATGAACAACAAAAATCACAGTCACAAAATCAGAAAAGCAAACAAACATAAACAACAGCCGCAGAAACGAAGACGAAACAGAACGGAACTCATCTTATTGCAGGCATAACCAACAAAAGCCATCCAAAATCGAACTACAAAACTGAAATTGAAACTCACAGAGGGCTTATCTAGATGACGCGGTGAGTTGGGAATGCATGGCACGAATCGGATTACGAAGACGAAATAAATCATATTCACATTGAGAAGGCACGCGGAAGCCCAAAGCAAACGCCACGTACACAACCGCACTCACAACGCAGTCGAACCTCTGAAGAATCGGTACCCTAAAACTAAACCACTGGAAGGGTCTTCTTGCAATTTCTCAGAATTTGGTGGAAAGTTTCTAAACCCCTTAAAGTTCCTTGTGGACACCGACCAAGGAAATTTTAATATATATAATTATTGATAACCACACAAGCCATAAATGAATATATCCGGAAATCTGATCGAAGAAATGAGGAGAGGTTCCAAAGAAATAAGGTTGACATCAAAAGAAACAAAGCATCATTGTAAACCATTGAAAATCAAGTAGGTCAGATAGCACAACAACTATCTGTAAGACCCCAAGGTGCTTTGCCTAGCAACACTGTGACAAACCCTAATGCTCAAGTCAAAGCCATTACCACAAGGAGTGGCAAAACCACTCAAGGTGATGCACCTTCATTACAGCCCATCCTTGAAGAAACAGAACTCAAAACTCCAAGTAATGCAAGTGACAAGCAAAAGCAACTCGTTGTTGCTGAAGAACCAGCCAAGAAATATGTGCCACCAGCACCCGATGTTCCACCACATCCATATCCCAGCCGTTTGAGACAACAATGAATGGAGGCACAGTATGGCAAATTCCTAGGGTTGTTCAAGCAACTTCACATCAATCTGCCCTTGGTGGAAGCCTTAGCCCAAATGCCAAATTATGCTAAGTTCCTAAAGGGTGTATTGTTAAATAAAAAGAAACTAGAAGAGTTATCACACGCAGTTTTAAATGAGGAATGCTCAGCAGTTCTTCAAAACAAACTACCTTAAAAGACGACTGATCCAGGGAGTTTCACCATACCTTGCCTAATAGGAAATCTTTCTGTCAGCAACGCGTTAGCTAATTTTGGTGCCAGGATTAACCTTATGCCTTATGCGGTTTTTGAAAAGCTAAACTTAGGTGAACCTAGACCTACCCGTATGAGCATCCAATTAGCTAACCATTCTGTTAAATATCCAAGGGGCATCGTTGAAAATCTCTTAGTTAAAATCAACAAATTCGTATTTCCTGTTGATTTCATGATCCTTGACATGGATGAGGATAAGAATGTTCCTCTTATCCTAGGTCGACCTTTCTTAGCAGCTGCTCAAGTCCTCATTGATGTTTGCACGGCAGACTTACGCTCCGAGTGAATGAGGAAGAGGTGACGTTTGACATAGGACAATCCATGAAACATCCTCAACATCATGATGACTCACTCTATTATATTAATGTTTGTGACTCAATCATAAGCTGTCATTTGAAGAACACTCGTCAAACTGAAGCTTGCAACACTCAATTAATAGAAGTTCAAACCAGTGAACCCATGTGTGAGAATCAAATCATTTCAGAACTAGAAGTTGAAGAAACATCATCTTATCAAGAAGCATTTGAGATCATCGAACAAGAACTACAACACAAAGCCAAACCTTCTATCGAAGACCCTCCGGCTTTAGAGCTCAAAGAACTTCCGTCTCATCTTGAATATGCTTTTCTTGAAAACACATCTCAACATCCTGTCATAATCTCATCCACCTTATCGAGTGATGAGAAGAACAAGTTGCTCAATGTGCTCAAGGTACATAAGCGAGCAATTACATGGAAAATCATGGACGTCAAGGGAATCAATCCATCATTTTGCACCCATAAAATATTGATGGAGGAAAACTTCAAGTCCATCATCCAACCTCAAAGAAGTTTAAATCTAAGCATGCAAGAGGTGGTGAAGAAAGAAGTAATCAAACTGCTAGATGCCGGTTTGATTTACCCTTTTCTGATTCGCCTTGGGTCAGTCCCGTCCAAGTTATTCCAAAGAAAGGAGGAATGACTGTTATAACTAACAAGAAGAATGAGCTTATTCCAACTTGTACAGTTAGAGGATGGAGAGTTTGCATCAACTATCACAATCTCAATGACGCCACAAGGAAGGGTCACTTTCCTCCGCCTTTCATTGACCAAATGCTCGGGAGACTATTTGGAAAAATGTCCTATTGTTTCCTCAATGGTTTCTCAGGGTATTTCCGAATTCCTATTGCTCCCAAAGATCAAGAGAAAACGACATTCACTAGTCCATATGGCACTTTTGCTTATCGATGAATGCCTTTCGAACTGTGTAATGCACCTGCTACATTTCAAAGATGCATGGTAGCAATTTTTCACGACATGATCGAACACTCAATGAAAGTTTTCATGGATGATTTCTCCGTCTTTGGAAACTCATTTGAATAATGTCTTGAAAACCTGGAAAAGATGTTGGTTAGATGTGAAGATTCTAACCTTGTTTTGAATTGGGAAAAATGCCACTTCATGGTCACTGAAGGAATAGTGTTAGGACATAAGATCTCTCGGGTAGGGCTCGAAGTCGATCAAGCCAAAGTCAACACTATTTCCAAACTTCCACATCCCACAACCATAAAGGAAATTAGAAGCTTCCTAGGTCACGCAGGATTTTACCATCATTTCATCAAAGACTTCTAAAAAATCGCACGACCAATGACTCAACTTCTTGAGAAAGACGCACAATTCGTGTTTTCTAACGAATGCATTAGTGCATTTGATTTGTTAAAAGAGAGACTGGTCACCGCTCCAATCATGGTTTCCCCTAAATGGACATTACCATTTGAACTCATGCACGACGCATGCGATTTTGCGATAGGAGTTGTGTTAAGACAAAGGAAAGACAAGCAATTCCACCCAATTCACTATGCGAGCAAAACCCTAAACGAAGCACAAGAAAACTACACCACCACTGAGAAAGAGCTTCTTGCGGTAGTTTTCGTATTTGACAAATTCCGCTCGTATCTGATCCTTTCAAAAACAATCGTTTACACCGATCATGTAGCCCTTCGTTATCTGTTCAATAAACAAGATGCAAAGCCGAGATTGATTAGGTGGATACTTTTTCTTCAAGAATTCGACATTGAAATTCGTGACAAGAAAGGAGCGGAAAATCTGGTAGCCGCTCATCTCTCGCGTCATGAAGATTCGAGTCCTTCATAAACCAAGGAATTCAAAATAAATGATAATTTTCCTCACGAATTCCTTAAACATCCAATCCTTAATCGATGAACATCCTTGGTTTGCCAATCTCGTGAACTACTTGGCAAGCGGGATTCTACTCAAAGGAATGACTTATCAGCAAAAGAAGAAATTCTTTACTGATATTAAGCATTACTATTGGGAAGACCTGTATCCATTTAGAATCGGCGCAGACCAACTTATCCGAAGATACATATACGGAAGTGAAGCAGAGGAGATTCTAAGGCACTATCATGAAGGAACCACAGGAGAACACCGTGGAGCAACCCTAACAGCCAAGAAGGTCTTCAACTCTCGATTCTATAGGCCCACAATCTTCAAGGATGCTCACAACATGGTACGCACCTGTGATGCATGTCAAATAGCAACTAACATCTCAACACGGGATGAGATGCCTCAAAAACCCATTCAAGTATGCGAGGTACTTGATGCATGGGGTATTGATTTCATGGGGCCAATCGGGGTGTTATTTGGCAATTGTTACATCTTGGTAGTAGTCGATTATGTCTTAAAATGGGCTGAAGCTCAAGCCCTACCTACCAATGATGCAAGAATTGTTGTTAGATTCCTTAAGAAATTATTCTCTAGTTTTGGTACCCCTAAAGCTTTAATTAGTGATCGAGGAACCCATTTCTGTAACAATCAGCTCGAGAGAACAATGGCTCGTTATGAAGTGAACCATCGCTTTACAACTGCTTATCATCGACAGGCGAATAAGCAAGCTGAAGTCACTAATCGAGGTATCAAATGAATCCTCAAGAAGACCGTAGGACAAAATCACAAGGATTCGTCTACCATGCTAGATGATGCATTATGGGCTTTTCGGACAGCCTATAAGACTCCCATTGGCATAACACCGTTCAAACTCGTTTATGGAAATCGTGTCATCTACCTGTGGAACTGGAACACAAGGCCAATTCAGCACTCAAAGTAGCAAACCAAGACCAAGGCCTTGCAGGAAAAAATCGGTTTCTACAAATCCATGAACTAGAGGAACTGAGAGAACAAGCACACGAAAACGCTAGGGTTTACAAGGAAAAGACAAGGAAATTCCATGACTCTCGATTAAAGAACACTAAAAGATTTCATGTGGGAGAACATGTCTTACCGTATAACTCTCGTTTACGTCTGTTTCCTGGAAAGCTGAAATCACGTTATCTAGACCCTACACTATTAAAAACGTGTTTCCGAATGATGCCATCAAAATCAACAACCACAACGGTTTAAGTTTCAAAGTCAATGGACATCATTTAAATCATATAACGATGGTCCAACCAAGATTTTCTCGGAGGAATTGGACCTCCGCCCCGACGAAGACTAAGTGTAGGGAAGGGTCGCGCCGAAGACTCAAAACTTAAACACGACATCTGTACATACATTTTCTTTAAAATTTTTAACTTTTCGTAGGACTTACAAGCACAAACACGGGGTCGTGCCCCATGGAACATGCCCCTGCCCTTGACTAAAAACATTTTCCGTGATCTCCGCAGACGACTCTGGAACGTTGCAGGTCGAATTTAAGACGTTTTTTGACAAACACGGGGCCGTGCCTAGCTAAGCACGCCCCCGTGGCCAACTTTCACGACCTGTGTATAAATACTATACTTGTTCCAAGATTTCATCACACTCATTTATGCTTAAAAGCTCCTAAAAGATGAAAGAATCAAGTCACGGAAGCTCTAGCTGGAATCCTGCGAAGAAACTACGTTCTGAAACATGGGAACCAACAACGCAAGAATACTTCTTCAAGCTTCACGAACTGATCAAACAATTGACTGAGATGAACCTCATCGTATCTCAACACCTAGCTGAACTTATCCAAAAAGTTTAGGAAATGGGCGAGGAACTCGTCTCTGTCAATCGTCAGCTCACGGAACTAAGCAACCGCACTTCACACTATCCCATCCCGAACCCTTCCACTCGAAATGTGTGGAGGCTTCTTTTAGAAGCATTTCGTGATGTATTATGTGCACCAGTGCGCGTTAAGGAGTCTTTTTGCAGTTTCAGATTCTCAGCTTTTAACGTATTATGTAACCATCGGAACTAGGAAAATGCAATTGTCGTTTGGCTTGTCTTAAATTAACTCTAGGACTAATTTTGTAGCTTTTCTGATGATTTGGATGCGATAAAACTTAACCGGGTAAATTAAGTAATGCGCGAAACTGAAAAACGGAACAATAAAAGACTGAAACCAGGCAGCACAAGGGGAGCAAGCCCCCGTGCCTACCTTGGCACACCCCCGTTCTCGAAAAAAAAATGACACCATCTGACTTTGTGCAGCCATTTGTCTTGTTCCCCATCAATTCCCATTTATAAAAGTCAAAAGAAAACCTGGAACAACCCATATTCACTCCTATTTTCATCATTTTGTCCATTTGTCTAAACTACCTTGTAATTGAAAGTTTATGTAAACCATTTGTCTTGTTCCCCATCAATTCCCATTTATAAAAGTCAAAAGAAAACCTGGAACAACCCATATTCACTCCTATTTTCATCATTTTGTCCATTTTTCTTTCTTATTTTTGATAGTTCTTCTAATCCATCAAGGTGTAATTGTTCAACAAGGTTAGTGTTACTAATTCCTAGCATAATGATGGTCATTTACATGTAGTTAGGTGATTAGGTCTCTAAACTACCGAAATCCTAACAAAGTATATGTAAACCTTGTAACTGAAAGTTTATGGAATGATGAATACTTTAAACCTTCTTGTTCATGTTCATCCTTGTAGTTGATTAGTAGTTAGTTACCATGTTTAGTTAGTTGTTAGTGTGTTTTTCCTTTCATTGCTAACAAGACTATCTTCATAATTTGTGGTTGAATAATTCAAGTTACAAGAATTCAATTGTCAAACATGTAGTGATTAAACAAATATATATATATATACATACACATATATATATATATACACACACACATATATATATACATATATATATACACATATATATATATATACATATATATATACATATATATATACATATATAAATATATATACCTATATATATACATAGGGGAGGGATCAAATGAAAACCATGTTTATAATTGAAAACCGTGAAAACCAGGGGTTACATATATGTAAGTACGTATTACAAAGTGTATAACTAATAGTTACACATATGTAAGGGTTATGTTTTTGTAAGTATGTGTTACCAAGTGTACAACTAAGAGTTACGTACATCTAACTCATAGAAGTTACGTATACGTACCTCGATTCGTTATCATCATCAACCTTTGAGTTTAAATTAAAAAATAAACAATAATCTCAGAAAATAAGTTAAAATTTACTTAAATATACTTTAAACAACTAAAAAAATTAAATCAATGATAAATTATGTGATTGGATAGTGGTGGTTTTCACGGTTTTTAATTATAAACATGGTTTTCATTTGATCCCTCCCCTATATATATATACATATATATATACATATATATAACATATATATACATATATATGTATAAATATATACATATATATATATATATATATTTGAGTATCTTAAATTATTAACATGATTAAAATGATACATGTGTAATCTTTGGTTTTTCAAGCAAGAAAACCCATGCTTAATCAAAGGTTTACAAACAAAACCACGCGTGCTCGAGTTGAAATTTCATACCTCAAAATGTTAACCGTACCCCATGTTTCAAAATACACACCCCCATGTTTAACAATTTTTTCTTGAAAAATCAAACGTGTTAATTGTTTTAAACATAAGTTTCATAAAAGGGTGCCATGTCTCTTGAACCCCATTTTTGTCTCTAAAATAAGTAAACTATTTCAAAAATCTTTTTGTATATTTTAACTGACCTGTCAAAATTTTAGGATCATGAACCATCCATATTTGCAATTCGGAGGAAACCGTGAAAGATGGTGTCGTGACCGGTTGCAAAGACTGTTGGGTTCAACAATTGGATAAACTGAAGCTTTCCAAATCACAATCACACCCGACTGAAGATCTCATTGTACAAGTTCAGAGACCAAGTTGATTACAACAAAAACAACAATACAAGACAATACAACATGACAAAGTCAAGATCAAGACAATTAGAAAAGTCAAAATTAGGTCATGTTGTAGTAATAATATAAATAGACCCACTAGTGCATTTTTGTAAGTGTGGCTTTTTTTGTGTGTTTCTCGTGGTGTAAATCACCACCCAAGGAGAAATCCTCTCCTTTGGGTGGGTTTGATTACACCAGCCATTTATGATTCTCGTTGTAGCTTGTTATCAACATCAATGAAATCATAACATTATTATTATCCATGTCTTTGTTCTTTGATTCACACATGTCCACCCATCTTAATTTTGAATTTTCAGATCTGAAAGTGATGAATCCTAAGATCCACGCTCAATGAATCTGAAATATTGATTCAGCAAAGACTCTTACAAAGGGCTGAAAAGTCACATTTGCAAGCCGATGAAGAAACCTTGGCGGTTGTCGGACAGTTCGAAAGATATAACAATTCATTGAGTATTCAATGGAAGCGTTTGTTTTCAAAAAACAATCCTTCTGTTTATGAACTAACTCTTGAATTTTTAGTATCTTTCAAATTTAGCATGAAAGACTCCGACCCATGGGACGATGAGCCAGTTCCATTCAGACTAGGTGGGCGTTGGCGAAAAACATTCATCTCCTTGTTTGGTGTCTACATTGGCATATATACAGAACATGAAATGGAGGAGGAAGCAATATCAGGAATGTCATCATACCACACATTTCTAGACGAGGAGAGTAGGGAAGCAGAAAGTGCTTCAATAAGAAAAGCATTTTGGAAGAGAATTGGAACAGGGGTGTTCAACTCAAGTAAAACCAAAAGCAGTCAGATTCGAGACCCACTACTGCGATACATACATCAGTTTCTTAGCCATTCGATAACAGCTCGTGGTCAAAGCGAGGGAGTTGTTAGCTTGAGGGACTTATTTATTTTGTATTGTATTATGAATCAATAACCACACAACATTGGGTATTTGTTTTGTAATCTTTTTACCAAGAATGCAACTGCAGGAGCTCTGACACCCATGTTTGGAGGAAGCTGGATTCTGAACCTGTACGAGAGCTATGGGTGTAACTTGGAGGGTACCGAGGGAGTAATGCCAGGATTTTTGTACTTAAGCATTTGTACGAGCATGTACATGATAATAACTCTACCAAATAGACAACCGAGGTTCATGGATAGGAAAGGACAAATCTGGGATCCGGCAGATCCTGAGGAAATCATCATGGACCTTGATATACTAACACAACATGAAGAAGCCAGGGCTTCCAGCTTACATGCTGGAGAATTCCCGACCATTTTAGAACTTTATGAAGCAATCCAAACCACCAGCGACCACGTAAGGAGATCGTTCGAATACGCGCAACAAGCCTTCAATCGAGTAAAAAATCTGCACTCCCGAGTGGATGACCTGGGTAGTGATGTCTCGTACATCAGAAACCGAATGTATCATGAGTGGCGGGATATCCCGCCACAAAGCCCTTGAAAAACCGTATCACTTTCAGGGCCCGGGGCACAGTTGTTTTGTGCCAATCTATCTTTTAATTTTTGTCATTTTATTTATTTTGTGTGTTTAGGATGTTAATGTTTTCAATAAATGGATGATATTTCAGGTGATCCCGAGGACTCTCACAATTTAAGGCATGAGTCGACTTCATCATTTTTAGGAGAATATCTCATTAACATTCCTTGGTTTATATTGTTGATAACATTGGGGACAATGTGAATTTTAAGTGTGGAGATGGGGTTAATTGACATACACATTTGATACTTTGCTAAATAAGAGGTTCAAATTGAAAATTTTTATAAAAAAATCAGTTAACCATTAATTTTTGTGACATCAAACCAAAAATTCTAACAATTTTAACCAAATTATAAATATACGTTTTCGAGAAATAAATAAGTAAATAAATGACATCCAAATAAAAGTTAAAAATGTTTTTTTTGTGATATCCTTAAAGGCAATAATCTAGTAAAAATATTTAATCATGTAAAATGAAACACTTTTACCCAATTCCATCCGTATGTGAGTTTATTTTTGAGTCTTAAATAGCTTTTGTAATTTTACTTTCATTCTAGATTTAATTGAGGGTGCCTTAAGATACGTGTGATTAGAACTTGCTTTGGGTATACATTTCGGGACCTTAATTAGTATTTTTTTCCAAAAAAATGAGTTAGGCATTAGGAAACCTTAACCATTCAATCCCCAACCATTGTCTTTTAACTTTCCTTGCCCGAAAATTAAACCTAGTTAGCCCCGTTGAGCTTAAACGTTTTTATTTTTTATCACCCGTACCACCAAGTCACTTAACCAAAAAGCCTTAAAAAAACCTGTTTTTCGTTAAAGAGACGTTTTTGGCTTATAAAAAATTGGTCTTTTACCGGCAGACCGAAAAGAACCGGAATGCATTCTTTTGATTTTAATTTGCTTTGTTGCCTTCATCACGCAAAATCAGGACTTCCCCCGGAAATCCGCGAACAAATTTTCAATCTCACGTACGACGTAAGAAAGAAATGGTGAAAAAAGGAACAAGTTCCGCCATTTTGTGGAATTTCAAAAAGCACTATAAAGAGGCGGACAAAAAGATACAAAAGATGCCTGACCTGTGGAAATTGGTCCCACATGGAAAATGCAAAAAGAACCAAACCGAGTCTCAATACGAATACATAGAAGTGATCCGATTGGGTGCTATTAGGCTTTAAGCAGAGCGATCCTTACGAAAGGAGAGTTTTGTGTATCTTCTGGTGAAGGATGAAGTAAGGTTTTTGAAAGCAAAATACGGTCTTGATAATTTGACCTTAAGCGAGTACTCAAGTTAGCATATCCCTTCTAGCTTGAAGTACTGTATAGGAAGCCTTTTACTGCTTTCCTTGTATTTTATGTTAGAAAAATAAGCCAAGACCGCCGTCTTTAGCATTTAGCCGCTTTTTCCAAATATTCCATACCTGAGCCCGGGCCATGTTACAACCCATTAAAGACCTAATGATTTATGCAAGTAAATATCTAAGTAGGTGGAGATTGATCCCTTAATAAGCATATGATTTCACACGTATTCACACGTAGCAATTGAGCGTATTAGTCATACTTAACCCTAATTATGACTCCATATATTTAACCGAGTGTGAGTTCATCTTATCAGAAGTGTGGATTTTTACATGATTATAATCTTTACTAACTAATCTATTGCTTGCTAGGATATCATTATATGCATGCCTAAAATGTTTACATTTGGATGAAATAATTTTTACTTGCATATTTCCCGAAAGACATATTTATCACTTGATTTATTTGGTTTCGAGTGGAATTGTCATTTTAAGTGATTTTTCCTTGAGGACAAGTAAAGTTCAAGTGTGGGGATATTTGATGTGCTTCAAATTATACATAAAAACCCAATCAAAAGCACATCAACTGTTCCTTATGATCTTCCTTAAAATGATGATTATATACTTAATATAGTTAAATTATAATTTCAGGTGTTGAAAAGAGCAAGATGGACAAAAGAAACATATTTAACAATAAATTAAAGAAATCCGAGCTTTCAAGTCTAAGCATGGGGTCGTGCCTCATTAAGCACGCCCCCATGTCTTGCCTGGAACACACCCCTATGCTAAATTTGGCACACCCCCGTGTTTGGACATCTGACAGGACAAAAAGTATTGTCCCCTAAAAGTAAGCACGGGGCCGTGCCCCACTTCCAACATGGGGTCGTGCCCCACCTCCAACACTGGGTCGTGCCCCATTTGGCACGGTGCCGTGCCCGACATCTTCTGCACGTGCGAGCCGACCAACTTCCGTAAGCATTGTACTAACACGGGGCCGTGCTTTTGGGCATGGGGCCGTGCTTAAACACTCAAGAAAGCCTATAAATAGAGGCCTAAGTTCATCATTTTGAGGAGCTTTTGGTGGGGAGTTACTCTGTTGAATTCTCTCGGGAATCAAGTCTTGAAGACCATTTGGAGGCTCGGGAGGTGCATATAACACTTGAAAGAAGCTTGGAATTGTCTAAACATCATCCATTGTGGATTAGCGGTTTGATGTTCCATTTCACCGCTGAATTCATATCTATCTTCTATGTTGTGTGTTGTTATGTTCAAGCTCATTATGAGCTAAATTCTCATTATCATCCTAATTGGATGAAACTTATGTAATTTGTGATGAGCTAATGGTGTGATTTATATTGTGTTAACGTTATGATGGTCTTAGAAAAACTTTCGATAGGTAGCACCTACATTTGAACATGAAGTTATTAACTTATGATTTGTAATTATGAATGTCATACACGGTTGAAAAACGTATGATCAACTTTTATTCGTGAAACCAGTCTTCATAACAAATCTATAGCTAATTAACTAGAGATGGTTATTAGATATCATATCACCTTAACTTTCTGATCATTTATGGGTTCCCTCTTATTAGTCTAAGAATTCGACAGTAATTGTTATGGTTTTCTAAAATTAATGGTATGTTGGAAAGGAACTTCATCAACTCTCTTCTTACATTAAGTTATGTTTATAGAAATCGTATGTCAGAAAGGTCACAAAAGATTTACCTACATTACTAGAGCTTTAACCTAAGCAGTAAATCTCAACCTGACATGGTCCTAGTCACTACGGAGCGGATAGATGAGAAATCGCGCGAGCTCATCTTTATAAACATTAACACAATTACTTTAATCAATATCTTTAATCACACCACCACTTCATCACAGTTACATAAGCGTAATCTAATTAGGATGATAGCGTTTATCCCCTGATTTTAAATCCAAAAGTTTCAACTTTGTTTTACTTTATTTTTATTTCTATTTCTAAAACCCTAAAAACCCTAATTTACATCAATGCAACTTATCATTTTCATAAACAAAAAACAAATCTGATAGTCAATAATTAAGCTTGTTGAGTAGGCTAGGTGTGTCCATGGATTGATACTCGGTTCTTACCGTCACTATGTTAGGACCGTTTTCGTACGATGTACTAACTGATTCTGCGTGAGACCAGATCAAATAGCGCGGAATTCTATTTGATTGGCGATCCAATCAGTGAGAACGATAACCTGATCGATCTAACGATTAAACTAACGTTAAGAACGAGTTGAAATCGATCAGGAACGAACTATGAAGTTGGATGAACGAACTGGGACTCTCTGGACGGCTAGGGTATGATAATATTCAAAGTGTTTAGTTTTTCCAGGAATTATATGGTATTTATAGGTTTCAGTGTTCAGTCGTACGACTGAGCCATTAGCATGGTTCAGTCGTGCGACTGAGTCATGCGTCTGATTCATACGCATGACTGAAGGTTCAGTCGTGCGACTGAGTCAATCTTATGTCTCAGTCATATGACTGATCTAGTCACCTGACTCAGTCGTGCGACTGGTACATAAGTATAGTCCATTCGTGCGTATGGTCCATTAGCATGAATAACCACCCGACTAAGTTGAACACATTTCTAAATCATTATTGACTTAGAACTATGTACAACCACCTCAAACCTATATATAATGTTCATACATATGAATAATACCAATTACAATAAGAATATGATATAATCAAAGACAATTAAACATCAAAACACATATCATATTTCATTAAGCACTTGTATTACATATGTGTAAGAAATGAAAGACATTTACATTGAAGAACATAAACTAGGAACATAGTGTATCAACAAACTTCCCCTTGGACCTAGTTTATCCTATTGTCTAACATTCTTCACATGTTCTTGAAATTTCTTGTACTTCTCCTCTTTAGTGACTCCCGCGTGTATCTCAAAAGCGAAACAGAGTCGTATAACGTGTTGGAACTAGAGAGCTTGTACAATATCTTGCGTGTCATAGAACAGTGGCCACTTGTATAAGGTATATACATCTTCTTCCGACAAGTTAGTGAGTCATATTGGGTGAAATACCCTGATAGTCTCTATTTTTCCTTCTCTGTTCAAAACTATGACCGCTTCCCCCGTCCTCCAATCATAATCCTACCACTTGAAGTTTGGAGTGAACTCCTGAGGCATCTCCTGCAAAGGAATCTTAGACATCGTGCGCGGGGGACTCCACTTCAACACAACCTTAGGCCTTCCAGTGAAAAGACATATGAACCAACTAAATGAAAAGAAAAGAAAAATAACCCTTCATTCATTTAATTCATAGTTATATTAAATAGGTTTACAGTGCATCATTTCCAGAAGAATAGTTGTGTTAAATGCAATTAGATAATCTGGACCATTTCAGTTCGTATATAAATATTATGATGTTTCCATTTGTTCGGTCTATGTAGTTGTCAATTTATATCGGCTACCACGTATCTTAATTTTAAAGCAAGAATCGAATTGAAAAATCTTGTGGTCTCAGGTGCTTGTGCCATGCAATAAATGATATTACTTTCGTATTAATGTTTCGCGTATGATTGCATTCATGATATTAAATGAATTTTAATTTTAATTTGGTTCTTTGGGATGTCTCTTTTTGAAGCAATTATAAAAAGTACTATCAAATTAATACCAGTGTATTTTGTCGTAACTCAGATAAAAGATATGTTTATTTGCATATTCAGAATTTATTCCTAGATTGCAGAATGCGGTCCTTTACATATTACAAAGTAAATGACACTAAATTCAATTTAAAGTAATAAGTGCTAATGATCTTTGTTGTAATGAAATTCTTCACAAATAGATGATTTTTAGTGTATATTTTTGACAGAGTATGTATATTTGGCAACAAAAATTATATAAATGCGTTGAAACCAACTTGTAAGATAAGGCTTCATTTTGGGAAATTATTTAAAATTATTCCATAGTTTTTTTTATAAATATATAATTTGCATGTGCGTAAACTTCAATAAGTACACTCGACGTTCTTCTTCTAAAAATTTTGCAAGCTTTCTGTCTTTCCACTGACTAGTATTAGAATTTTCAATTAGACAAGTATGAGATGATCAAATTTATACCGTAATAATTAAAAAGTCAAATATACATAAGAATTCCTTTAGTAACAAATTAAAAATAACATATTCTATAATTCTAATTCATTCATATCAATAAATAAATAAATTAAAAGAAAACCTAAAAGCATTAATACCCATAGAATCACTATCCACCTCTCCTCTCAAATCCCCACCATAATAGTAGCACCACCGGTGAAAGTTGCGGCACACCAAACTACCTTCTTCTCAGGTCCCGACCACAAAATGACAACGATAAGCTTCATATTCTCAGATTTTATCGTTGATGGAAACATGAATCAAGAGACAAAATCAAGTGAAAGAGGTAGGGTTGTTTCTCAACCCCTATCAAGACACGAGATTAAGAGAAGGAGGAAGGACGGAGAATGAGCAGTGTAAATTTGGTAAAGTCCTCACAACAATCGCATCCACAAAATATTACACTTGATAATCAAATTAAAATGGATATTTTCGTGTGTGATATCAAAGAAATTAAACAATTTAAACAAATATAATTAATCAAACGATGACAATAGTAAAGGAGTTTACATCGTTTAAGCTCGATCCACCCAAGGTGAGCTTCTTTCGGGCGGCCTAACACATAACTCTCTATTTGCTCACCCTCAGAGCACTTTCACAAAATGAAACACACATAATAAAATACAAAGCAAAAATAACTATTTCTACATGATGGACTCTATTAGAGAACTTTCAAAAGTTCTTGCGTGAACCAAAGTGCGAAAACTAGAATTTCTCACATGAACTGAAAGTTTTCGCGTGTTTTTGAAAACTTATGTCCTTTTAGATGTTTTTATTTTCTTGAATATTGCTATTCACTTGATATTGTAATCTATACAAGCTAGGGCCTTACAGTTTCCCCCTTGGATCATGATATCAAGCTATGTTTGACTTCAGTCACACATCTTCAACAATTATCTTATTCCCGAGTATCTTTCGCTTCAGTCTTCCCCCTCAGCTGTAACCTCCTCCTAATATATAGTTTCATCAAGGATATCACATTTAAATCAATATTAAATTCTATCATGATTGCTTATACTTAAGTTGTATTAAGCATATAACATAGAGATCCAACTTCCACTTCAGATTCCCGAACAACCCAATTCTTCACTCTGATGACAAGATTCTATTATGACGAATCAGATCATCTGAAGCATTATTCCTCCTATGTAAGATAAATTAAGCGTATAGTTTCAGAGTAAGAGTATCAAGCAACCTTGATTATTCATTTAATTCAACTATACGGTCATTGTCCATATCTATAAGATAAAATAAGCCCATATTGTCAAGTTTCAATTCAAGAACAAGCCAAATCAAATATTGTAAATATAGAATCTTGAACTGGATCAAACAACCCATGTTTAAGTACCAAACTTCAAATCATTCGGCATATTTTAGATATAGGCAGAAATAGTTGTTTCGAAACCACCAAATATGTGACACCCGTCACCAAAATAGCTGCGTTGACCTTTGACCATTGACTTTGACTTTTGGATTTTGACTTGAGTATTGAACTAATGTTGACTTGGTCTAAGAATAGTACATTAGACACATGTAGACACGCTAAGTTCTAGAACTACACATTATGGGCCTAATATGTGCTAATAGGCTTACGGTTGGTGAAGTGAGACATTCACCGGTTTGGATGTAGTACGATGATAATGTACATTGGGCTTGATCAACAATTGTCAAAAACTTAAGGTACTAAAATCTATGTTAAGAACGAAACAAAAATCGAACACGTGGGCTTTCCCTAAACCTACTAAATAGACATAATTTAATTTAAAAATATATAAATTAAATAATTAAAAACGTGAAAATCGGACGACCCACGAATTAGGGAAAGACAAAATTGGTCGAGACAAGCAAAGGGCATGGAAGGCCCATTCATGGCCCCCTTTCGCCACAGACCATCAAAAAGGGGGCTCCCCTTTGATTTTTCCTTCATTATTTTCTTTTCACTACTCTTGTTCTTCCCTTTTTTTCTATAGAAAACCATAGCCGCCATCATACTTCTTCTTGTTCTTCTATCATCATAAACATCGATTTTGGTGTTATTTCTTCAATCAAGATTGGATTTTAGTTAAGTCTTAATCATTTACACTTTTACCGGTAACGAATCATTTGTTTTGATGATTTTGGTCTCTATAGTTCATGTTTTTGATGATTTTTATCACAAACATCTAAATTATCATCAAGTAATCTTGTGTTCTTGGTTTTGGGGATTGGAACTTGTAGATCTAGTTTTTTTGTGTATTGGAACTTCTAAACGATAAAACCCCAACTCTCAATCCTTGTATATTTTTTATTTTTTCAAAATTGAGTTATCATCTTGGATGATCTGTTCATAATTGACATCTTTGAATTATAAATCGTTTTTGAAATCTCTTGTTTCTTGAATGGATAGACGCGTTGGACAGTCAAACTATGCACCGAATTAACTACTAATGTGAAGCGAAAGATTAAAACCTAAAGTATCTGTTTTAGGACTGAATATTTGTGATAATATAAGTGTCTAATACAAGGTTTTATCAGTTAGTTTATGAAATAAATATTCTTTAAGGTCTCGGGCCAATAATAGTCAAATATTAATGTTTGGGATGCAAAGGGATAAGGTTAAGAAACTGGACAGTTTGCTGTCAGAAAAATGAGACGTTTTGTAATGGTCATAATCATATTAAGCCTAAATGGTAGAACTTTTCATCAACAAACAAGTTCAATGAGTACTCTAACTAACCCAAGTGGTCTCGTGTCGTTTCGATATCGTTTGGTCCTTCAAACGTGGCCAATAAAACTGAAGGTCAAAACTGACGAATTCGGATAGAATTTTGGTCTATGTTCTTCGAGTCATATCTTCATCATATTTTATTCATTTGAGTGGATTCTTTTTCTGGAGTTTAATTAAAGTTTTTTCTTTCAAACGATACATATACATAACATTTCGTTACTATTTCGACCTCAGATCAGTTTATGCAAAACTGGTGCGCAATCAACTCTACATGCTAAAATATTTAAATAAACTTAAAAATAAGGATTTAATACTAAATAATCAAATAAAGCTAAGTTTTGTATTTAAAAGTTGTTAAATGATTTTAAAAGGATAAGCTAATTATATCTATAATTCATTGAATATGGACTAATAGATGTGCATCGAACGACATTTATAAAGTAATATAAAGCGACAACTAAAACCCTAAAAATGGCGAAATTTAAAGTCTAAACTGACATTGGACTTATTCCATTAGTAATCATGCTTTCATAAACTAAAAACCTTGATGGACATTAAGGACCGGCCTACAAGGATTACACCAATATTGGTCATTTTTTGTCCCTTAGTAATCCTTTTGTGATATGTACTTTTAGTACTTGCTTTCGTATTATGGGATTTGGACTGTATTATTTTGAGGTGAGTTTCCCGGCCCCTTTTATTATGTTTTACTTGGGGGAAAGGCTTGCTTATTGTTATGCACTATGCCGTGTCTTAAAGATTATTTAGGAACATTGTATGTGGTTCGGGTCATGGGTTGAGTCTAGATGTTCATACGTGAGTGCTTACTTATGCTTGTGCTTGACTATTATGGAGAGATATTGTTAGTACTAAAGGGTTGACACACACAAAGCTGTCGTCGGTATGCTAGTTGAGACTGACTTGGCCCGTGTGTGCCCTTGGGTGAATATAATCATATTAATTGGACTTGGACTGATCGTAAACTTGTGTTGATATCAATGGTTGTTGTAACACCCCACCCCGGATAGGGCAGACGTGTCACACAGTACAGTAATCATAGATACTAAAAAATATGGATATTAAATAAGTCAAATCAATACCATTACATAAATCATAAATGTCTTATTTAATTATCGTCTCTTCACTTACTAGCTTTTTCTTTAACACTCTTCACATATTCCCTTGATTGCTCTGCATATCTGTTGCAAAATATACATATATACATATAAGAGGAAAGTTGACACCAACCCCGTAACGAATACAACTGTCACAAAATATACATATATACATATAACTGTAAATCAGATCATTAAAATCACATAGTATGTATATCAAATTTCATTTGAACATGCCATGTTAACAGAGTATAGATTTCAGGTCTAGATATTACAGGTTTTGATAGATTTCAGATTAACATACTTCTTATCATACATATCATGTAGGTTAACAAAAATTCAGATACAGATTCTCAGACAGATTAACATTTTTATGGAAATACCCAATGAGCTAGAAACAAATATAAAAAATAAAGTAGTAATCATAGTGTACAGAGGGCTGCAGTCCCTTAGTACAGATGTGTCGAGGAGCGTTGGCATACACTCACATCCACCAGATGTAGATATATCCTAGGACAGGTCTATACGCCTCTAAAATAGATAAAACTAAGTACTTCTCCGAGCACATAGATATACATATAAGGGAATACGTATTTTGTTTTATAAAAAAGATTATGTTAAATTAAATAAACCAAAATGAAGAGTTAAAGAGAAAAGAAAACTTTAAAACTAATAATAATAATAAGATATCATTTTGTAGGTTTATGCGATAACCGATTCGAGCGTAGACTTTCTATATCATTTTATATGGGTTCCATAGACTTGTCATTGCGGTTTAGTTTTGATGTCTTGGCACCAAAATAAAGAGTTAAAGAGAAAAGAAAACTTTAGAACTAATAATAAAATGATATCTAGTGAGTGTATCTTATATGAAAAGAAAACTATACCCGAGCAACACTTTCTATATGGGTTCCATAGACTTGTCATTGCGGCATCGATGACTTGGCACCATTCTGGCGGAGTGATTAGACCACAACATCTATATTTTATCTATATATCTATGTGCTCGGAGAAGTACTTAGTTTTATCTATTTTAGAGGCGTATAGACCGGTCCTAGGATATATCTGCATCTGGTGGATGTGAGTATGCCAACGCTCCTTGACACATCTGTACTTAGGGACTGCAGCCCTTTGTACACTATGATTACTACTTTATTTTTGATATTTGTTTCTAGGTCAATGGGTATTTCCATAAGAATGTTAATCTGTCTGAGAATCTGTATCTGAATTTTTGTTAACCTACATGATATGTATGATAAGAAGTATGTTAATCTGAAATCTATCAAAACCTATAATATTTAGACCTGAAATCTATACTCTCTTAACATGGCATGTTCAAATGAAATTTGAAATACATACTATGTGATTTTGATGATCTGATTTACAGTTATATGTATATGTGTATATTTTGTGACAGTTGTATTCGTTACGAGGTTGGCGTCAACTTTCCTCTAATCACACTTTTTATAAGATACACTCACTAGATATCATTTTATTATTAGTTTTAAAGTTTTCTTTTCTCTTTGACTCTTTATTTTGGTTTATTTAATTTAACATAATCTTTTTTATAAAACAAAACACGTATTTCCTTAATTTGTATTTACAAACTTAGAACTCTATTTATTTATTATTAAATTTGAAAAAAAGACGTTTCTATAACTTCAGTTTATTATACCAAATACGTTTTCAAAACTTTGTTTAATCTAAAATAATAAAATATTTTTATGACTCGGATTTAGCAACACTAGAATTTCATATTTATTACATCAATTTGCTATATTATAGGACATCATCTTCTTCACCGATTTATCAAATAGAATTCCAAAATCTGAATTATTATCAATCTAAACATATATTATACGCTATAAAGGATTCGATCGGTACCTTGACTAATAGTGTAGGGAGATGAAACACCTAAGACAGATATAACCGGTATCACTTGATCATAGCTTGTGAATGTTGAACCAGTTGCGGATGTGGTGCGTCGGTGATCTACCGTGACTAGGAACAAGTACTCATTGATCGTTCCTAGGATTGAAACAAACGTGGGTCAAACAAGGGCGAATGGTTGTTTCGTAACCTATAAAAGGAAGGCTTGGATATTAATATGTGGATTCGTAGTTTATGTAATAGAGATTTGAACGAGAACAAAAGGCCTACCGTGGCTTACCGTTATCTCTAGTTGAGAATGACTTGGCCCGTGTGTGCCCTTGGGTGAATATAATCCTATTAATTGGACTTGGACTGATCGTAAACTTGTCTTTATATCAATGGTTGTTGTAACACCCCGCCCCGGATAGGGCAGACGTGTCACGCAGTACAATAATCATAGATACTAAAAAATATGGATATTAAATAAGTCAAATCAATGCCATTACATAAATGATAAATGTCTTATTTAATTATCGTCTCTTCACTTACTAGCTTTTTCTTTAACACTCTTCACACATTCCCTTGATTGCCCTGCATATCTGTTGCGAAGAAACAATGTGGTTGAGCGAGTGCCCAACGAACATATAAGAGGAAAGTTGACACCAACCCCGTAACGAATACAACTGTCACAAAATATACATATATACATATAACTGTAAATCAGATCATCAAAATCACATAGTATGTATATCAAATTTCATTTGAACATGCCATGTTAACAGAGTATAGATTTCAGGTCTAGATATTACAGGTTTTGATAGATTTCAGATTAACATACTTCTTATCATACATATCATGTAGGTTAACAAAAATTCAGATACAGATTCTCAGACAGATTAACATTTTTATAGAAATACCCAATGAGCTAGAAACAAATATAAAAAATAAAGTAGTAATCATAGTGTACAGAGGGCTGCAGTCCCTTAGTACAGATGTGTCGAGGAGCGTTGGCATACACTCACATCCACCAGATGTAGATATATCCTAGGACAGGTCTATACGCCTCTAAAATGGATAAAACTAAGTACTTCTCCGAGCACATAGATATACATATAAGGGAATACGTGTTTTGTTTTATAAAAAAGATTATGTTAAATTAAATAAACCAAAATAAAGAGTTAAAGAGAAAAGAAAACTTTAAAACTAATAATAACAATAAGATATCATTTTGTAGGTTTATGCGATAACCGATTCGAGCGTAGACTTTCTATATCATTTTATATGGGTTCCATAGACTTGTCATTGCGGTTTAGTTTTGATGTCTTGGCACCAAAATAAAGAGTTAAAGAGAAAAGAAAACTTTAGAACTAATAATAAAATAATATCTAGTGAGTGTATCTTATATGAAAAGAAAACTTTACCCGAGCAACACTTTCTATATGGGTTCCATAGACTTGTCATTGCGGCATCGATGACTTGGCACCATCCTGGCGGTGTGATTAGACCACGACATCTATATTTTATCTATATATCTATGTGCTCGGAGAAGTACTTAGTTTTATCTATTTTAGAGGCGTATAGACCGGTCGTAGGATATATCTGCATCTGGTGGATGTGAGTGTATGCCAACGCTTCTCGACACATCTGTACTTAGGGACTGCAGCCCTCTGTACATTATGATTACTACTTTATTTTTGATATTTGTTTATAGGTCATTGGGTATTTCCATAAGAATGTTAATCTGTCTGAGAATCTGTATCTGAATTTTTGTTAACCTACATGATATGTATGATAAGAAGTATGTTAATCTGAAATCTATCAAAACCTGTAATATTTAGACCTGAAATCTATACTCTCTTAACATGGCATGTTCAAATGAAATTTGAAATACATACTATGTGATTTTGATGATCTGATTTACAGTTATATGTATATGTGTATATTTTGTGACAGTTGTATTCGTTACGAGGTTGGCGTCAACTTTCCTCTAATCACACTTTCTATAAGATACACTCACTAGATATCATTTTATTATTAGTTTAAAGTTTTCTTTTCTCTTTGACTCTTTATTTTGGTTTATTTAATTTAACATAATTTTTTTTATAAAACAAAACACGTATTTCCTTAATTTGTATTTACAAACTTAGAACTCTATTTATTTATTATTAAATTTGAAAAAAGGACGTTTCTATAACTTCAGTTTATTTTACCAAATACGTTTTCAAAACTTTGTTTAATCTAAAATAATAAAATATTTTATGACTCGGATTTAGCAACACTAGAATTTCATATTTATTACATCAATTTGCTATATTATAGGACATCATCTTCTTTACCGATTTATCGAATAGAATTCCAAAATCTGAATTATTATCGATCTAAACATATATTATACGCTATAAAGGATTCGATCGGTACCTTGACTAATAGTGTAGGGAGATGAGACACCTAAGACAGATATAACCGGTATCACTTGATCATAGCTTGTGAATGTTGAACCAGTTGCGGATGTGGTGCGTCGGTGATCTACCGTGACTAGGAACAAGTACTCATTGATCGTTCCTAGGATTGAAACAAACGTGGGTCAAACAAGGGCGAATGGTTGTTTCGTAACCTATAAAAGGAAGGCTTGGATATTAATATGTGGATTCGTAGTTTATGTAATAGAGATTTGAACGAGAACAAAAGGCTTACCGTGGCTTACCGTTATCTCTAGTTGAGACTGACTTGGCCCGTTTGTGCCCTTGGGTGAGTATAATCCTATTAATTGGACTTGGACTGATCGTAAACTTGTGTTGATATCAATGGTTGTTGTAACACCCCGCCCCGGATAGGGCAGACGTGTCACACAGTACAATAATCATAGATACTAAAAAATATGGATATTAAATAAGTCAAATCAATGCCATTACATAAATGATAAATGTCTTATATAATTATCCTCTCTTCACTTACTAGCTTTTTCTTTAACACTCTTCACACATTCCCTTGATTGCCCTGCATATCTGTTGCGAAGAAACAATGTGGTTGAGCGAGTGCCCAACGAACATATAAGAGGAAAGTTGACACCAACCCCGTAACGAATACAACTGTCACAAAATATACATATATACATATAACTGTAAATCAGATCATCAAAATCACATAGTATGTATATCAAATTTCATTTGAACATGCCATGTTAACAGAGTATAGATTTCAGGTCTAGATATTACAGGTTTTGATAGATTTCAGATTAACATACTTCTTATCATACATATCATGTAGGTTAACAAAAATTCAGATACAGATTCTCTGACAGATTAACATTTTTATGGAAATAACCAATGAGCTAGAAACAAATATCAAAAATAAAGTAGTAATCATAGTGTACAGAGGGCTGCAGTCCCTTAGTACAGATGTGTCGAGGAGCGTTCGCATACACTCACATCCACCAGATGTAGATATATCCTAGGACAGGTCTATACGCCTCTAAAATAGATAAAACTAAGTACTTCTCCGAGCACATAGATATACATATAAGGGAATACGTGTTTTGTTTTATAAAAAGATTATGTTAAATTAAATAAACCAAAATAAAGAGTTAAAGAGAAAAGAAAACTTTAAAACTAATAATAACAATAAGATATCATTTTGTAGGTTTATGCGATAACCGATTCGAGCGTAGACTTTCTATATCATTTTATATGGGTTCCATAGATTTGTCATTGCGGTTTAGTTTTGATGTCTTGGCACCAAAATAAAGAGTTAAAGAGAAAAGAAAACTTTAGAACTAATAATAAAATGATATCTAGTGAGTGTATCTTATATGAAAAGAAAACTATACCCGAGCAACACTTTCTATATGGGTTCCATAGACTTGTCATTGTGGCATCGATGACTTGGCACCATCCTGGCGGTGTGATTAGACCACGACATCTATATTTTATCTATATATCTATGTGCTCGGAGAAGTACTTAGTTTTATCTATTTTAGAGGCGTATAGACCGGTCCTAGGATATATCTGCATCTGGTGGATGTGAGTGTATGCCAACGCTACTCGACACATCTGTACTTAGGGACTGCAGCCCTCTGTACACTATGATTACTACTTTATTTTGATATTTGTTTCTAGGTCATTGGGTATTTCCATAAGAATGTTAATCTGTCTGAGAATCTGTATCTGAATTTTTGTTAACCTACATGATATGTATGATAAGAAGTATGTTAATCTGAAATCTATCAAAACCTGTAATATTTAGACCTGAAATCTATACACTCTTAACATGGCGTGTTCAATTGAAATTTGAAATACATACTATGTGATTTTGATGATCTGATTTACAGTTATATGTATATGTGTATATTTTGTGATAGTTGTATTCGTTACGAGGGTGGCGTCAACTATCCTCTAATCACACTTTCTATAAGATACACTCACTAGATATCATTTTATTATTAGTTTTAAAGTTTTATTTTCTCTTTGACTCTTTATTTTGGTTTATTTAATTTAACATAATCTTTTTATAAAACAAAACACGTATTTCCTTAATTTGTATTTACAAACTTAGAACTCTATTTATTTATTATTAAATTTGAAAAAAAGACGTTTCTATAACTTCAGTTTATTTTACCAAATACGTTTTCAAAACTTTGTTTAATCTAAAATAATAAAATATTTTTATGACTCGGATTTAGCAACACTAGAATTTCATATTTATTACATCAATTTGCTATATTATAGGACGTCATCTTCTTCACCGATTTATCGAATAGAATTCCAAAATCTGAATTATTATCGATCTAAACATATATTATACGCTATCAAGGATTCGATCGGTACCTTGACTAATAGTGTAGGGAGATGAAACACCTAAGACAGATATAACCGGTATCACTTGATCATAGCTTGTGAATGTTGAACCAGTTGCGGATGTGGTGCGTCGGTGATCTACCGTGACTAGGAACAAGTACTCATTGATCGTTCCTAGGATTGAAACAAACGGGGGTCAAACAAGGGCAATGGTTGTTTCGTAACCTATAAAAGGAAGGCTTGGATATTAATATGTGGATTCGTAGTTTATGTAATAGAGATTTGAACGAGAACAAAAGGCTTACCGTTATCTCTAGTCAAGAAAACTGGATGGCATTCAATGTTAAGACTCGTCGGCTTACTTTGTGGCGGTGCGTAGCCGGTGAGATGTCGAATACTAGTTGTAAGACAGAACTTCTATGAAAGTTTTTGTGAGGTGTTTATCACTCTTAAAGAAAGTTTAAATGGGTGGTCGATTACTTGTAGTATATTATTAAAATCCCAACGATTTTGATGGAGTTTAGAAAAGATCTTTAAAAATAAAAGTCGAAAATTTGACGGAATTAAAGGCGGACATTAAGCAGTGATTAAGAAATAATTCTGGTTTCCTTATATTACTTATATAGATATGGATATAGATTTCCGTATCCATACACACACGTATGATTCATTTATTCACTATTAATATATTACTATATTTCTTATAATTTATTATAATTATAATTTTATTTTTACATTAATTTAAAATACAAGTATTTCAACTCTCCTCCCCTTAATTTTACTTTCGTCCTCGAAATTCTAAGCCAAACATACATAAACACATCAAAATACACGTAATCTTTGAACAAGAAATTTTTTGAACTACTATAACGTTTAAAACCCGAAAAAGCAAGTAGAAGCCACATGAACACAAGTATGTTTTCTAACAAGTAATGATAAATAAGATAATTATGGATAATTATGGCTTTATCTTCAAATAGAAAATCATCAATATTTAGAAATCAAGTAAACATACCTTAGTTTTCAAATAGATTAGGGTATTGCAAACGTATCATTTCTTCTATTTCCCATGTCGCTTCTCTTTCAGAATGATTCTTCCATCGAATCTTAAGAAATGGCATTGAATTTCGTCTCTTGACTTGTACTTGATGGTCAAGAATGGCCTCGGGTTCCTCTTCATAAGATGACTCTTTTCGAATTTCATTTAGAGGATAATTGATAACATGCAACAGATGGTAGTTATAGCCCCTGAACAGAGATATAAGAAATACATCATGAACGTGAGAAAGTTATGGTGGTAACGCCAAACGATAAGAGACTTCTCCAACTCTATCGAGTATCTCAAATGGTCCAACAAAACAAGGACTAAGCTTCCCTTTAATACCAAAGCGTCGGACACCTCTACATGGTGATACTTTCAGGAACGCTTTATCACCAACATGAAACTCCAATGCTCATCGATGTCGGTCTGCATAACTCTTTTGTCTGCTCTGAGCCTCCTTTAGTATTTTACGAGCAATGACCACTTTTTCGTTCGTAATCTGCACTAGTTCGGGACACTCAATCATCTCATCTCCAACCTCGTTCTAACATATCAGTGCACAACATTTACGACCATATAATAATTCAAATGGATCTATATCAATACTGGCCTGCCAACTATTATTATAAAAAAATTCAACAAAGATTAGATACTCATCCGAATTACCCATCCATTCGAGTGCGTGCGCTCTAAGCATATCCTCCAATGTCTGAATGGTGCGTTCAGACTGTCCATCAGTCTGCGAATGGAAGGCAGTTCTAAATCTTAACTTAGTTCCCCAAGCCTTCTAGAAACCCTTCCAGAAACAAGATGTGAAACCAGGGTCTTTATCACATACTATAGAAGATGGTGAGCCATGAAGTCGATCAATATCATGAAGAAATATCGCCGACAACTTACTCACTGAGTACCATTTCTGAATGGGTAAGAAATGGGCTAACTTTGTGATTCTGTCACCTACAACCCAAATAGCATCATTCTTCTTACAAGTTCTTGGCAAACCCATCATAAAATCCATAGATACGTCATCCTACTTCCAAACTGGAATATCTAGTGGTTCTAACAACCCACTTGCTCTCTGATGTTCAATCTTTACTTGCTGGTAAGTTAAACAATGACCCACGTACTTAGCCACGTCTTCTTTCATACCGCTCCACCAAAAGTTCTGCCTCAAATCTCAATACATTTTGGGAGATCCCGGGTGGATAGAGAATGGCAAATTATGTGCCTCAGCTAACAAGGATTCACGAAGAGTGGAATAATTAGGTACACATAATCTCTTCCCGCACCATATCACTCCTTGTTTATCAACTTGGAATTCAGATTGCTTCCCAACCTCTATGTTTTGTAACATTCCCTAAAGTTCACCATCATGTTTCTTAGCCTCCTTAATTTGTATGGTTAGGTTTGGTTCTATCTTTAATCTTGAAAGATAACTACCAGACCCACTAAACTGTAAGTTGATTTCCATTCTCTCTAGGTCTCATATAATTTGAGGTTGAAAGCTAAGCCATGCTAAAACCCCAGAATTCTTTCTGCTTAATGCATCTGCCATAACATTAGCCTTACCAGGGTGGTACTGAATGTTAGTGTCGTAATCCTTAAGCAATTCCAACCATCTCCTTTGCCTTATGTTAAGTTCTTTCTAAGTGAAAATATACTTGAGACTTTTATGGTCGTTGAAGATGTCGCATGTCTGGCCATATAAGTAATGCCGCGAGATTTAGAGTGCAAATATCACTGCAGCTAGCTCTAGATCATGTGTCGGGTAATTTACCTCATATGGTTTAAGTTTTCATGAAGCATACACAATGACTTGGTATTCGCGTATACCTAAATAAAGAGTAAGAATAGGAGCGGGGACTAATCTTTACTTCAAGTTGTAAGATGAATTATGTTGAAATTCTCGTGTTGGAAAGGGATTATCTGATTCAGGAAGCGAGGGAAGTTGACCCCAAGATATATCGGGCCTTTTAAGATTCTCGTGAGGGTAAGAGAGGTGGCTTATAAGTTAGAGCTACCCGATGAGTTAAGTAGAATTCAACCGACATTCCATGTATCTCATCTGAGGAAGTGCTTAGCGGACGTGCACTTGGGGATATCGAGGTCGATGAATGGCTCAATTATGTGGAGCAACTCGTGCTATCATTGATAGAAAGGAGAAGAGGTTAAGGAATAAAGTGGTTCCATTTGTGCGAGTACAGTGGAAGCACAAGAAGGGGTCGACATCCACTTGGGAAACCAAGGAAGAGATGAGGCAACATTATCCCCATCTGTTTGATGACTGACAGGTTTCAAGGATGAAACCTAAATAAGGGGGTTGACTTGTAACGCCTGGAAATTTCAAGAAAAGAATGGTTGAAAAGTTTTCATGCGATAGGAAGGATCTCGCGTGAAAGGTAGTTCTCGTACGAAGAGAACTTCTCGTGCGAGAAGTCTGCGAACAGTACAGCTGGGTATAAATAGCTGCGACACCCACATCTGACCCCATTTCAAGCGAACAGTGTTGCTGCTAGAGAGAGAAAAAGGCCGTTTAGAGAGAGAAAGTGCAGAATCAAGGTGTGTAAGGTATGTAATTCGTGTAGTAACTCATGTTATGTATTAAGAAGCTATTATTGACAAATATGATGTGTGGATATGTAGTTTTCATTTAGTAAGAGCTTTGGAAGGTTGCGTTTGTGCTAAGACTTCATGTGGTGAGTTGCTAGTCCCCTTTTTACACAAGTATTAAGTTTTAGGGCTATTATGCATACTAAAATAATCGTTTTATGATTGTATGATGTTGTTTATGAGGTTAAGCATGTTAGAACAGCCTTAGACGTGATAAGTTATGTGACTGGGTTGGAAAACCCGTAGTTTTTGCGTGAGCAGTTTTAGTGTACGGTACAAAATTTGAATTTGTGAAGTTCTCACGCTAAGAATTGGTTCTCACGCGAGACTTTGGTTTTCACGCGATATGTAAGTTCTCGCGTGATATGTAGGTTCTCGCACGATATGTAGGTTTTCTTGCGACTAGAAGGTTTTTACGCGACAAAGTTGATGTGATGCACAGGTTTTGAATGTGATAAGTTCTCGCGCAAGAGGTTAGTTTTCACGAGAGATGATGTTGATGTGTGCCCAAGTTTTCGCATAACCTGATGTGATGTTTGTGATGCTTGTGATGTGTTATCTTTCCATGATGTAATGACTTTCAAACTATGTGTGTTATGATGTAACTTTACTTGATACGTATGTATGAATAAGTAAAGTATTATGTAATGAAAGTGAAAGATAACAATGATGAAAAGTGGAACTTATTGAATGAATGAAAGTCATGCAAACAAATGATGGAGGTTCACAACTCAATAAGGTAGTTATTTGCTCAACTGTGTGCGGTTTAGCTAACCCTTGAGTATGCACACATGGGTCTAGTCTTTGTGACTGACCAAGATGTGATGGGATCCATGCCGCTTACCCCGGTGCTGTGTCGGCTTTTGAGCATGATGTGGGGGTTTATTTATAAACCTCAGCACAGTATCGGCTTATTACATGACATGGGCATATAGCGTATGGCAGGATCCGTAAAAAGATGAATGATGTTAACGAATGATGTTAATGAACGATGTTAATGAATGAAAGCGTGAAATGTATGATGATGAATGGTGACGAACGATGATGAATGATGATGAAATATAATAATTAATTTCTTTTCAAGATGTATGTATGATGTATGATCACGTATGAATGTAATAGAAGTATTTTTTTGACGAAGTAAAATTTTATTTATAAACCTAGAACTCACTCAGTATCGCTGACTTTTTGTATGCATAATAGTTGGCTGGTGATTATTGATGCTGAGGAGGTGCAGGCATGGATGCCTAAGCTACTGGGAAAGATTTCAAGAATGGCATCAACATTTTTGAGAATGATATCATGTTAATACAATTTTCGAGATGCACGCTTAACAATATGATGATTTGACATGATTTTAATTATTAATAAAAAGTTTAGATTCCGCTGCAAATGTTATGTTTTCAATGTTTCATATGATGAAGGTCCAACCGTAAGCGTCCTGGGTATGGGGCTTCACATGAATAAATATGTCCGTATAAGTTTTCAATACTTGAAAAATTGTTGTAAGCATTTGTTATGAGACTAATACGAGAGAGTTAACTTCTCCGCATTAATTTCACTTGTGTTTTTCATGAATCAAAACTATTACACGCATTGGCTATATGCTTGGGTTACCTTCACCCACATTAACCAGTGCTCTTACCAACATTAAATTTTGAACTTGTCAAATATTAATGTTTGTTGTGGATAGTTTTGGCTGTTCTTGATTTGATGCTTTGACTTTTATGAAGATGAGTCTTTTGCTTTTGACTGTTATGAAGATGAGTCTGTTGATTTGATGTTTATGAAGTTTTGACTGTTGCTTGGGTTGTCAATTCTTTCTTGGATTGAATTGTTCACCAGATGTGATACAAGTTTCCCAGTGTTGACTGGTCTTGGACTTTTGTGCTTCAAGATACCTGCATATACTAAGATACTATGGTATAACTTCTACACCAACACAGTCATTTTTCTGATTTTATATTTTTAAGAAAAGAAACAACTGTACATAATGGTCAAAATTTTAATTCCTCCCCTAAAGTTTATATCCATAAAGGATAAAAACTTTAAAGATTTATAATTTTGAAGAGAAATTGTTTTTGTGATTTTTGTTTTCTTATCTGTATATGAAGAGGAACTATACCTTATTTGGGATCATATCAATCATACCTTTCACAAGTGCGAGTAAATGTTAGTAAAACAGACATAATCATGAACATATTGATTGAATGTATGTTTGTCCTCTTAAACTCATGTTTGGTTAATACTTTGACGCTTGTGATCATTATCATGTTTTGAGTTGATAGAGTATTCAACATGTACCTCACACTTAAAAGCATTGCAAGATCAATCAACCGTATGAAATGCATGATAGAAGTTTTTTACAACTTACATGGCCAGGTCATTTAAATTGTGACATCTCATTTTGATTGATCCTTATTGGGATCTTTTACTTTGATCCCTTTTTTTATTTGATCCACATTGGGATTCTTTTTCACTCACTTTGAAAGGAGATCCTCTTTGGGATTCTTTTTGGTCATTCATAACGAATGTATTCTTTATTAATTCATCAAGGTTGGATGTGTTCCACATTAGGAATCTTGTTGGATCATGACATCAACACTATGTGCTTCTTCTCCAGATCTTTGCTCAGCAAAACAGAGAAGAAACTTATGTGAGTGAATGAGATTCATAAGGTATCATTACCTAGTGTGTTTAGGTTGCTACACGCACACATATTTGGATAAGCTAATACTTACACATACTTTGAGATGAATGCTTCACAGTTGAATATGAGATTTAGTTCATCACAACATGTGTCTTCTTTTCCAAGCTGAGCCTACCCACATATCAGATAAGTCATGTCAGTTATTTAAGTTTTAGAAATAAGCATAGTGAATGACAGAACGACTATAATTATATCATTTCCTATATGAAGTATAAAGCATATGCTTCAACAAAATAACTTCTTTTTGTATTTTGTAATATATGAATGTTTCTGTTAATTTTGGTTTTTATTAAAGGTTAATCATGCCAATTGATTAGACTAAAAATTCAGACCGACTACGATCAAATGCCTTAGTGAACAAATCAGCTAATTGATTGTCAGTGTGAACCTGTATGAATTTAATTAACCTTTTTTAGCACAGTCTCTCAAAAAGTGAAATCTACTGGATTATTGGTTATGAACATTGTTGTTGTGTTGTCAATGTGAATTACTGTGTGCAAGAAGTTAAAACCATAATCAAGAATCTGGTTTTGAATCCAGAGAACTTGAGAGCAACAAGCTGATACTGCTATATATTCAGCTTCTACTATTGAAATAAATACGTTTTTCTGCTTCTTGCACTGTCGGAAGACCAGTCTGGACGCCAAGAAATTGACAACCACCAGAAGTGGACTTCCTATTGAAGTTGCATCCCCCATAGTCACTGTCGGTATATGTATAGAGATTGAAATCTCCTCCCTTTGGATATCATAGTCTAAGTGTAGGCTTGCTCTTGAGATATCTGAATATTCTCTTGATTGCATTCACATGAAACATTATGTCATGTCTACTAGTTGTTAGATACATGAGTGATCCAATCATAGATCGATAATGGCTTTGATCCACTGATTTTCCTTCTAAATCTGGACCTATTTTCATCTTTGTATCAACAGGAATTCTAATGGAATGATAATCTATAAAATGAAATTTCTTCAACATGGTTTCCACATATTTTGATCTATTGAAGAATATTCCATCTGCTATTTGTGGTACTTGCAACCCTAAGAAGAAAGTGAGTTCCCCCATTGCACTTATTTGGAACTTGGAATATATAAGGTATTCAAAATCCTTACAAAGTTACTTGTTTGTTAAGCCAAATATGATATCATCCATATAAATCTGGACTAGCAACAATTCTTTTCCTTTTCTTTTTCTGAAAGTGTCTTATCAATCTTTCATATCTCATACAAGTGAGCAAGAAGGAAGGATGATAGAGTCTCATACTACTATCGTGGGGCTTGATGTAGACCACACAATGCTTTGTGAAGCTTGTATACCCTGTGAGGGAAATCCAAGTCTTCAAAGCCTAGAGGTTGACTCACATAGACTTCTTCAGAAATTTTGCCATAGAGAAAAACACACTTTACATCCATTTGATAGACTGTGAATTTCATGGATGCAAAGTATGCAAGGAAAAGACTAGTGGTTTCTAATCTGGCTACAGGAGCAAACACCTCATCATAATCTATTCCTTCTTCTAAAGTGTATCCATGTGCTACTAATCTTGCTTTGTTTCTGATGACAATGGCCCTATCATCAGTCTTGTTTTTATATAGCCATCTGGTACCGGGAAGAACTACCAGTTGCCATACTTCTTGTTTCTTGAACTGGAGCAACTCTTCCTGCATTGCCTCGATCCAGCTGTTGTCTTGAAGAGCCTATTTTATGTTCTTGTGTACTGTATGACATAGAAAGCAAGAAAACAAATCGATGTTTGCAATACTTGACTTGCTTCAAGTCACCCGCTCATCTAGTTCACAAATGATGCTTAAGACTAGATGATCCTTATGTATCCTGGTGCTTGGAATCGAGTCACCCACAATCGACACATCAAGGTTGAAGACATTCAGTTCATCTTGGTAAGAGACATGTTCAGGTTGTGATGTGGGAGAGTGATGAAAGTAATCAAAGGCTTCACCTGTTTCTGCTTCAGCATTTGCTGCATTTTGAAAACTATCATCATTTGTATTTCTCTCAGTTTCAACTGGCACTGTAGCTAGTTCTGGATTCCTCACTTCATTTGGTGGTCCTTCTGAAGGAGTAAGAAGTGAACTAGGACCATCATCAGCTGAAACACTCTGATTTTGTGGTTCTTGTCTGACAGGATCGGCTTGCAATGGAACATCTTCGTCGATTTGATCAGCAGATGTAGGAGGGATCATAGGAAAATCATCTCTTCTTTCTATTATTCTAGAAGGTCCAGATGATTGTAGGTTACCTGCATTTGACAAGTGAAACTGATCAAAAAATCTAGTAAATGAGTCAATATCAAACAACCAGTCGGGACCATTTATTGACTTAGGAAAGGAATATTCATTGATGTTCAATCTGGGAATAAACACTCTGAAAGCCTTTGAGACTGAGGAATAACCTGCAAAGAATCCCTCATCAGACTTTAAAGCAAACTTTCCTAAATGATCTTGGGTGTTTAATATTGATACAGGACCACCAAATGACTTGAAAAATCCAATATATGGTTTTCTGTGAAAAATAAGTTCATAAGGAGTGCTGTTGCTTTCTTTGATTATCAAACTTTGATTTTGTACAAAGCAAGTTGTGTTGACTACTTTTGCCCAAAAGGTAATGGACAGTTTAGTATCTGCTAGCATTGTTCTTGCTGCTTCAATTGGTGTTCTATTTCTCCTTTCAGCTACCCCATTTTGTTGAGGAGTTCTAGCTGCACTAAATTGATGAGCAATGCCGTTGGTTGCACAAAATGAACTTAGATCTTCAATTTTGAATTTTGATCCATTATCACTTCTAATTGATTTTACTTTATGATCAAGTTGATTTTCAATTTTATTAATAAAGTCTTTTATTATTTGTGATGCTTTGTTTTTATGAAGTAAAAAAGAAAACCCATATAAAACGTGAATTGTCATCAATGACCACCAAACAATATTGTTTCTTTCCAATGCTCATAACATGAGTTGGTCCAAAAAGATCCATGCGAAATAAATTCAATGGAGTATTGTTTGTGTTAACAAGTTTTGGTTTATGAGAGGGCTTGTGTTGTTTTCCTTTGAGACAGGCAGAACAATGGTCAATGAAATGGAATTCTTTTTTAGGCAAACCAATTACATGGTTTCCTTTGACCAATCAATTCATGTTTTTGAAATTTGTATGTCTCAAACATCTATGCCAAAGTTCTGACTCATCACATAATACTTTAGACACAAGACATGTTTCTTCTTTAGGATGTGCAGAATTAAGGTTTAAGACATAGGTGTTATTCTTTCTTGAAGTATTCAAGACAACCCATTATTCAGGAATTTGAAACCCTGGTTTCAAAATGTAGCAATGAGTGTCAGTGACGTAAGTGGAATATTTCTTGTCACAGATCCGAGACACGCTAAGAAGATTGAAATTCAGCTGCTCCTAATAGTTCACTCTATCAAAGCTCAACAATCCATTTGTCATGGATCTTTCACCAGTAATTTTGCCACCTTGTGAATCTACACCAAATGCTACAGTAGTTCCTTGAATATGCTTGAAGTCATGAAGGAGGGAACTGTCTTGTGTCATCTGTCGAAAACATCCACTATCCACATACTATAAGTTGTAGGACCAGTATGGACGACCCTACAAGTAAAAGGAACTAGTTAGAATATGGAACCCAAGCCATGATAGTCTTGGGTTGCCCGTTCCTATCCATGACTGTAACTTCTTGATATTTTCCTCTAGGTTGTGACTTAGAGGATGATGCTTTGATGGGTTAGTATGGGGTTCTTCTTGGTTTCTTTTGCTCAATTTCAACTGAAGTGTCCGAAGAGTAGTCAAACCTTTGATCCCTATTTCTAGATAAAATTGGGCATGTTTTTTATTTTCAAAAATCACTTTTGTTTTAGATCTTGGAGAAGAACTGAGTGATTGTTTCATATTTTCATTTAAATTTTGTTTGACATTCTTTGACAGCCAATTATCAAAGAAGTCATCATCAGAAAAATTCATCAATTTTTATTATTTTGTGGACTTCTAGCTTTGACCTTGACTGTTGAAATTGGTGAGAAAGGCTTGTTTTGTGGAATTCTCAAGCCTTTCTGATTGAAGAAGCAAGCAGATGTATTGTGATTTGTCATATCACATATAGAACAATACTTGTCAAAATAATAGTTTTTGTTTGAATGATTATTCAAGTCACAGATTGAGCAATATTAATTAAAATAACACTTAACTTTGTTGTGATTGGACATGTCATAATTTTCATAGTACATCTGCTTGATCTTTATTTTAGAGGATGAAGCTTCATTATGTTTAACTAGTTTTAATTTTGACTCTTGTCTTGCTTTTATTGAAATAGCAAGTTCATCCTTTTTGATATCAGTAGATTGTTTTACAATTCTACTGTGTTGTTTGTTTAAAGGTTGTCTTTACTTCTTTTGAGTCTTTCTCACCTCTGAATCAAATTGATCAGCGTCCTTTTTGCTGAAAATGTCAAAACTATTCCTTGTTTTCACTTATGTTATGAGCTTAGCTCAATTCACTCTGAATGATGGAGAAGCTAATGCTTTGCCTTTAGTTTTCATTGAAACCTTTTCTGATTTGCTTGAATTTTTAGGAGATTTAATCACCCTCAGATCTACTTTCAGTAGTGGGTTTCAAAGGCACTTTAGCATTCTCAATCACTTTAAGTCTTTCTGGAATAAATTTCATAAAAGGAACAATGGCCTTAATTAGATTCTTTTGTTTCTTGACACTTGCATGTTTGTCTGAGCACTCTTTGATCTTGATTGGATGACCTAATCTGATTTTATCCTTATTTGTTTCAATGTAAACATGTGGATAATTTTGAGGATTGGTTATCTGTGAAACTGTTATTTTGTTTGAGTAACTTTAGATTCATCTGATTTAGATAGAGTGTTTCAGGCATGACAGTGAAATTGTCATTGTGTGATGGAGGAAAAGAATTATATCCTATCCCGGTCATGTCCTTGGGCTCCTTTTATGAATCAAGTAACTCTTGTAGCTTGGTAGAAGAGAATTGAAACTTTTCATGTTTCACTTCAGTGCCTGATTGCTCAGCTTTGGTTTTAGATAACAATTCAGTTAACCTCTCATTCTCAGTAACAAGAGTATACTTTTCACCATGCAATTTTTCAATATATTAAAGTAATGCCTTGATTTTAATTTTAAAGCTTTTCATTTCATGTCTTAACATTTCAGATTTTACTTTTTCTTCTTTGATTTTAGCATCCAGTTTGTGATTATGTTCTGTTAGGACTGTGTACGTACGGAGTACTAACTGATTCAACGTGAAACCAGATCAAATAGTGCGGAATCCTATTTGATTGGCGATCCAATCAGGGAGAACATTAATCCGATCAAAACTAACGATTAGAGTATGTTAAGAATTGATTAGAATTGATCAGAAACGTTCTATGAAGTTGGAAGGGACTCTTTGGACGAACAGGGACGGCTAGGGTTAAGAATTCTCGAAGTGTTTTATTTTTCCACGAATTAAGTGGTATTTATAGGTTTCAGTTTTCATTCGTACGACTAAGCCATGTGTATGGCTCAGTCGTGCGACTGAGTCGTACGATTGATTCATTCGTACGACTGAGTCAGTCTTATGACTCAATCGTGCGTATGGCTCAATCACCTAGTTCAGTCGTGCGACTGGCCAATTTGCATGGTCCAATCGTGCAACTGAATCATGAGACTTAGTTAAATATATTCCTGAACCTTTAATGATACATAACTATGTCTAACAACTGTAAACCTATATAACATGTTCATATAAGCGTGTAATAATCAATCATATGAATAGATATAACATTCAATAACCAATACACATTCAACGAAGAGTTTTTCATTTCATATATCAAACATTACATCAGTGTTATAAAATGAAAGTCAATTACATTTAAGCTCACTAGAACTAGAACTAGGGACATGTGTACCAACAAACTCCCCTTGGACCTAGTTCTATTTAATCTTTGACCTCCTTTTTAAACTCTTCATATCTCTTAACTCGTTCTTCTCTTGAAACCCCAACATGAATATCAAGTGCGACATAGACGTATAACATGTTGAAACTGAAGTGCTTGCACGATATCCTCCGTGTCAAAAAATAGTGGCCACTTGTACAATGTGTAAACATCAGCTGCAGACAAGTTTGTGAGCCACATTGGGTCAAATACCCTTATTGTCTCTACCATCCCCTCCCTATCCAAAACTATGACGACTTCACTAATGCACCAGTCATAATACCACCATTTGAAATGGGGTGCACAATGTTGTGGCATCTCCCTCAATGGAATACGAGACATTGTGCGCGGAGGGTGCCATTTCAAGACTACCTTTGGTCTTCCTGAGGTAGGGTCAACCTCTGTCTTATGAATGAACCTTTCTGGCTATTGAGGTTTGAAGTTGACCCACCTCATGTGGTATTCCCTTTTCATTGCCTTCTCGAAACATCCCGATATATTTTCGTGAACAGCATAAAGGAGGTTCAAGTTGGCTAGATGGTTAAGCTCAAATCCAGGGAGAGTTTTCAGATCATGTAGGAATCTGAAATACTCTATGCCCTTCTCTCTCTTGACAGCGTATACCTTGAGGCCCTTAAAATAACCCTAGCTTATGATCTTGCCAGACACCTTCTGATGCTTCTTTACCTTGTAGAGCTTGGTGTAGGCGTTTGACTTTATAGGCTCTCGCTGTTTCTTCATTTCCCCTAGGCAGGCTGCCCACTCAGCCTTTTTGGATGCTAGATCAGCATCATCCGCCTGAGAACCTTCATCTGTAGCTTCTTTTTCAGCTATCTTTTCTTCCACTTTGTTGAATGCACTGCTGCCAAATGTTTCTCCCAGATCTGGTAGTACTTCGCCTTCGGTGTTAGTATACTAGGGATAATGGTCAGCAGTCACATCCTCGATCTCCACCTCATTGACATCTTATAGTTCCTCATCACTAACTACATTGACTTCTGGAGCATCCTTCACCAACTCATCTGGATTCAGACTGAACAGTTCGGCAATCTGTTTATCTGTCATATCATAGATTATCTCTCCCTCTTCAGGTGTGTAGCTGACAGAGCAATGTACTATCCCTTGCAAATCAAGAATCATTGCCAATTGAGTCTTGATTTGTCGAAGGGGTACCACATCATGCTCGTCAGCCTGTTTAGATGAACCTGTTAAAGAAATAAACAAACACAATAAGAGTTAGTATACATGATGCACATGACAAATGGCAGTTCAACTTTTCATTTATGTATTTACATAAACATTGATACATGATTTCAAGAACAAAAATTTAATAACATATATGTTGGATTCTTCGCGCCCAAGACACATAGAATATTGATGTGGATAGTACGCCATGATCCAAGTCGGGTCATACCCAATAACAAGTTTAGCAAACACCAATATGTATTTAATTGATGATAAGATCATGCAATTAAATCATTACACCAATTTAGAAAATGGGATTTCTAAATAAATGTATGTGAGAAAGAACAATCTATAAGGATATTTTGTTCATGGATATTATTTGTAATGTTATTTAAGTTTGTTAAATAACATCAAATAATGATAAAAGTGTGTGTGTAAGTTATATAATTAAAAGGTTAGTTAGATAACTTATAAATGTAATTGATTAAACAAATGTATTAGTGCGTTTTGGGGGGAAAAACCCCAACCTCCTTTGAAATTAGGCCGCCCCCTTTGAGGGGTCCTAGGCCTTTGATTAATTGATTACATTTTCTAGAGAACATACACACCATTCTCTCCAATTCACCTTTCTCTCTCATACATGCAAGAGTCCCTTTCCTCTCATCAAAGAAGAAAAATACAAGGCTGAAAATGGGTTTCAGCAGCTTGTTTTCTTGCGATTTTGGTGTCTAATCCTAGCAACAAGAGGTGTTTGCATCACACTTGTGGGTATGCAAGCTTGAGGACATCTACCTTGGTGTTTTGGTCATTCAAGAACAGCCCCATCTTCATCCAAATCCCGTTTTAAGCAGCCCTTTTGGAAGGTGTTTCATCCACGTTTTCAGCAGCATACAAAAGGTAGTTTGTATGTCATGTTTGGGTTGTTATTTCTTGTTGATAGGTAGTTCAAACACATATTAATGATCCTTATGATTTTGGGTTTGTTGTTGTTATGAAATGAACCTTAATTTTCAGATTATGAATCATTATATTAAGGTTTAAATCCGCTGCGTTTCTCATGTTTAAATGTTAAACTACTTTGATAAAGGTCCAACAAACCCATCGTTGGCATCTAGAGCCGGATGTGTGGATGACTAGCTTCATTTGTCCTTGTAAAATTGGTTTTATAGGACTTAAACAACCTAATAGGGGCTGTTTTGTGATGTTATGATGAATCCCCAACCTTTCAAGGTTATATCTTACATGCTTGTGATTAAACCTTGAAAGAAAGATATCAAGTGGTTGATCATGTTTTTTGTTTGGACAAAAGACCCTAAATTCTTGGTTTATGTTGGCTGAAAATTTAGGGTCAAATGGGGTTCATTTTGGTTCTTTAAATGATGTATATGGATAGATATATTAGTGCATAACATAGCCTTAACCATGTGTGTTTTGGATTTGGTTGATTGTAATCTTGTCATGTTGGTTGTATTCATTCTTTATGGGTTGTAATAATTTCTTTTGTGTTTCTATTTGGTTATGTAATAAATAAAATAGGTGCATTTCTTTTATTAGAAAATTGTATTAGGATATAATTTTGTAAAAGAAGATGCATAAGAAGAAGACCCAAAAGGAAGGACACAAAAGATATGGACACTTAAAGCATTTGGATGTGGAATCAAGTGGGAGTTCATGGACACATATGATGTGTCATTATTAACCCTTAGGAAAGACCTTATGACAACACTTGGGATGACAAACAAGTGTTGTCAACATAGTGGCTATGGTTATGCACATGTGGTTGTTTGAAATATGCTTGTTTGATTATTCATTATATGTTGATTGTTTGATATATGGATATGCTTAACAATCTAAATAAATTATCATAACATGCTGAATTTTATGGTTCCTAATCATTAAGTAACTAATAAAAGGTTATTAAAAGGATTAATGATTTCAAAATAAAAGAGGTTTTATTAAAAGAGAACCATAGGGTACCATGTATTTGAAAGCATGCGAATACAAGATACATAGAGTTTACAAACAAACAAACAAACAAACAAACCCAGTATATCCCACTCAGGAGCAGGGTCTGGGAGGGGTAGGTGGTGGCAGGTCTTTCCTCTATCCAGATAGGTAGAGAGACCGCTTCCAAAAGGTACATAGAGTTTCATAAAACTTAAATCCCTTTGGAAACAAGTTTAACACCATCCTTTTACATGACACTTGAATCACTTGAGAACTATTTGTGGGATAAAGGTCACCTAACCACTTGTAGGGAACTTGTGTGTTTGAGGTGAGTCTAACGTACTTGTGGGATAAAGGTCACCTAACCTAACCGCTTGTATGTGAAAACTCACACGTGTGTGTAAGTAGGACGACTTGAATTGGAAACCATGTGCTTAGGGTCACCGAAGCATGGCGTACAATGGTGTTGATGGGATTAAACATGCCAACCAAACATAAGATGTTTAACCGATCCCATAAAGGCTAGAAGTTGCAAAAGGTTGCAATTGTCAAATGTTGAGTACCTTGTTAATTTAAATAATGGGATAAAGGTCACCTAACCATTATTTGAATGTAACGTTGGATTCTAGATTTTAATTATTAATTGTCTATGAGACATAAAGGGTATTAATGATTAAAATGTAATTTTTCAGAAATACTAATAAGAACTTTGTAAATTTTGTAGAATGGCCGCAAACAATAATGCTACCACCCCGACCGTCCATACCCTATCACTGAGGATTCCATGTAGGCATCCTGCCTCATGTTGGGAACCATGATTCCTAAACTCCAAAAGGACTTGGAGCATCATGGGGCATATGACATGATTACCCAATTAAAGGAAATGTTCCTTCAACAACCTAGGGTAGAGCGCTTCGAAACGGTTCGAGCGCTTCATGCGTGTCACATGGAAGAAACCCAATCTGTATCATCTTATGTACTTAAGATGAAAAGCCACATTGATCGCCTCGAAAGGCTTAACTGTCCTGTCTCAAAGGAGTTGGGCACGGATTTGATCCTTAATGGCCTAACTAAAAGTTTGAGACGTTCATAATGAATCACGATATGAACGGATGGGACAAGAGCATTGGTGAGCTTCATGCAATGCTCAAAACAGCTGAGGCGGGGATGGGTAGAAAGGTTCCACTTGTTCTCTCGATCAATGAGGGAGGCAATAGGAAAAGGCAATTTCCCAATCCCAAGGAAAATGTTGCCAAAGGAAAGGAGCACTCAAAGGCAAAGGGAAAGGGAAGGTTAAAGCGGAACCTCTAAAACCTAAGCTTATAAAGCCTAAGGTAACGGAAAACGATTCATGCTTTGAGTGTGGTGAGATAGGAAATTTGAAAGGGAATTATCCAACCTATCTCAATGAGTTGAGAAATAAGAGGGATGCTGGGCAAACCTCAAGCACAACCTTGATGATCCATATTGACTTAGATGTTATTTCTTCAAACACATGGGTATTGGATACCGGGTGTGGAACTCACATTTGCAATCTGTTGCAAGGATTCAAAAGAAACAAACACTTTAAGAAAGGAGACTATGTTTTGAAACTTTTAATTGGTTTGGAAGTTGTTCTTCAAAACATTTTATATGATCCTAGTTTCACTAGGAACATAATTTCAGTTTCCCTTTCAGAACAATATGGTTATGATTTAAAGTTTGTAGACGCTGGTATTTATGTCTATATGGATGATGTATATTATTTCAGGGCTATGCCTTTTAATGATATTTATGAATTGGTTCATGATGATTCATCCCATAATAACGCATTATACCAATCATGCACCATGAAACTTAAAATGGTTTAAGTGACTCTTATCTTTGGCATTGTCATCTTGGTTACATAAACAAGAATCGGATTTAAACACTTCAAAAGAATGGTCCTTTGAAAACAAATGAGTGTTGTTCATTTGATTAGTGTGAATATTGTTCACAAAGTAAGATGAGCAAGTCGCCCTTTAGTGGTACTGACCAGAGGGAAAAAGACTTATTAGGAGTCATACATTCGGATGTATGTGGTCCTTTTAAGACAATGATAAGGATTGGTGAAGGATACTTCATTACCTTTACTGACGATTACAGTCGCTATGGTTATGTGTACTTGATGACACATAAACATGAAGCTTTTGAAACGTTCAAAATCTTCAAGAATGAAGAAGAAAATCAACTCGATAGAACTATCAAAGTTCTCCGTTTAGATAGAGGAGGTGAATACCTAAGTGAGGCCTTTTAGCATCATCTAAGAAGTTGTAAGATTTTCTTACAACTTACTCCTCCTGGAACACCACAACATAATGGTGTGTCTGAAAAGAGAAACCGAACCCTATTGGATATAGTTCGATCTATGATGGCTATAAGCTCACTGCCTCTATCATTTTGGGGTTTCGCACTACTCTCCGCGGCTCGTATTTTGACTATGGCCCCAACCAAGAAAGTGGATTCGACGCCTTTTGAAATATGGCATGGAAGAGTTCCATCGCTATCATATTTAAAAGTATGGGGTTGTGAAGCTTAACACCCAAAACAAACCTGAAAGTCGATCCACTAAGTGTATATTTGTTGGATATCCAAAAGACTGTGTAGGATACCAACTTTTGATCCAACAGAGCAAAAGGTATTTATTGCTCGAAAGGCAGAGTTCTTGGAAGCCAAGTTCCTTATGGAAGGAATGACGTATAGAACAGTGGAATTTGATGAGGATCAAGATCCACAGGCCGAAACACGTTTGGTTGTCACTAGCCATCAACAAGAGGTTATGGATGATGATCAAGAGGTTGATCAATACACAAAAACGTTTGCAGATCTGGTAGAATTAGCACTCCACCTGAAAGATATGGATTTTTCATGGATGGATGCTACATGGTTGACTCCGATGAGCCAACTGCATACCATGATGCAATGTCCAATTCGGATTGTGATAAATGGCTGGAAGCCATGAACGTAGAGATGCAATCCATGTATGACAACCAAGTTTAGGAATTGGTTGACCCTCCATTTAACTCCAAACCGGTTGGATGCAAGTGGGTTTCAAGAAGAAAACAGATATACATGGAAACTTGGATACTTACAAGGCAAGACTTGTAGCAAAAGGTTTCACTCAAACTCAAGGGGTTGATTATTATGAAACCTTCTCGCCTGTGGCAATGCTAAAGTCTATTAGGATATTGTTTGCCATTGCTTTTCATTATGATTATGAGATTTGGCAAATGGATGTCAAAACCGCCTCTCTTAATGGACATCTCAAAGAGACTGTCCATATGGTTCAGCCTGAAGGTTTTGTCGATCCAAAGCATCCTAATAAAGTATGCAAGTTAAAAAAGGTCAATCTATGGATTGAAACAAGCATCGAGAAGTTGGAATCAACGTTTTGATGAAGAGATCAAGAAATTTGGTTTCATCAAGAACGTTGATGAGGCTTGTGTGCATAAAGGGGCTAGTGGGAGTGTAATCACATTCTTAGTATTGTATGTTGATGACATACTACTCTTTGGAAATGAAATTCCAACCATAGAAGGTGTTAAAACCTGGCTTGGAAGTTGTTTTTCCATAAAAGATCTCGGTGAAGCCACCTATATTTTGGGAATAAAGATCTATAGTGATAGATCGAGGCGGTTGATAGGTCTAAACCATAAAGCATATATTGATAAAATCTTGGAAAGGTTCAAGATGAAAACTCTAAGAAAGGTATGGTACCTGTTCAAAGAGGGACAGTATGGAGTACATCTCATTGTCCAAGCTCAAAGGATGAGCAAGATCGTATGAAGGACATCCCATATGCGTCTGCTATAGGATCCATCATGTATGCGATGATATGCACTAGACCGGACGTGTCATGCGCGTTAAGCATGACAAGCAGATATCAGCAGAATCCAGGTAATAGCCATTGGATGGCTGTTAAAAGTACATTGAAATACCTTAGGAGGACTAAGGATATGTTTCTAATATAACGGATCTGATAAAATAGAACTCGTTGTAAAGGGTTACACGGATGCGAGTTTCCAAACTGATCGAGATGATCCTCGATCACAATCGGGGTATGTCTCCATTATAAATGGGTAGCATTGTCCACTACAAAATACGAATACATAGCCGCCTCATTAGCAGCTTTGGAAGCTGCATGCATAAAAGGTTTATCGCCGATCTAAGGGTGGTCTCTACCATTCAAGACCCCTTAGAAATCTTTTATGATAACGAGGGTACGATTGCTCAAATCAAGGAACCCCGTGCATATCAAAAGATTAGGCACAATGAGCGGAGATTCAACTACATAAGGGATGACGTTGAAAAGGGAAAGATATGTATTCGCAAAGTTCACTTTGATCAAAAGATTGCGGATCCACTCATGAAGCTCCTCGAAAGGGCAAAGCATGAAAGTCATACTTGTGCCTTAGGACTTCGATATTCTAGTGATTGGAATTGATCTGTTATAGCATTAATATTGAAAATATGGAATAATTGTACTATTTAACTCATCTATATATTTACGATATTTTGAGTAATGTTCCTTTTAGCATGTTTACATCCATGAATAATTTTATTATTCTAAATGTCCGTAGTCGGTCATAATTGTGGGAACGAATATGAACATAAGACTATTATGAACTTGGATTGGTGGATATTCATACTGCATGAATATAGAGCAATTGGTTGCTGCCAAGGTTCATAGATATTCATGGGATACGAATATTGGACTGACCCGCATCTCAAATCTTACTACATAGAATCTTATTGATTGATTATAAGTAAATTTGAGTAAAGGCGAATACCATTTGGTATCCTCCGACCTGAGATACATATTGGGTTTTGATATTCACCAAGTGTTACACCTTGGGCTAGTTCTTCGCTGATCTGAAATATTGGTCAGTACATAAGGCTATGTTCAGGTATGACATAAGGTGATTGTGAGAAACGTATGTAGTCAAGATGGAATTTGTTCCTCTTATTCGTTGAGAGCATGATGTCTAAGGCCTGATTAAGTTAAATCAACAAGGAATGATCATTCTGTGTCCTTGGATTTAACATGACATCTGTAACAAAAGGATAAATGATTGATTCACCTAAATCATTTCAAGTTGGATACTTGAAGGGGATGATGTTATTGAATGGCTTCAAAGTCATGCGTATTGAGGGTAGTAAACCATTGTTAGGCGGTATTTACTGCTTGCATCAATCTTTTATGAATCTTGTGCAAGTGGGAGATTGTTGGATTCTTCGTGCCCAAGACACATAGAATATTGACGTGGTTACTACGTCATGATCCAAGTCGGGTCATACCCAATAACAAGTTTATCAAACACCAATATGTATTTAATTGATGATATGATCATGCATTTAAATCATTATACCAATTTAGAAAATGGGTTTTCTAAATAAATGTATGTGAGAAAGAACAATCTATAAGGATATTTTGTTCATGGATATATTTGTAATGTTATTTAAGTTTGTTAAATAACATCAAATAATGATAAAAGTGTGTGTGTAAGTTATATACTTAAAAGGTTAATTAGATAACTTATAAATGTAATTGATTAAACAAATGTATTAGTGGGTTTTGGGGGGAAAACCCCAACCTCCTTTGAAATTCGGCCGCCCCCTTTGAGGGGTCCTAGGCCTTTGATTAATTGATTACATTTTCTAGGGAACATACACACCATTCTCTCCAATTCACCTTTCTCTCTCATACATGCAAGATTCCCTTTTCTCTCATCAAAGAAGAAAAATACAAGGCTGAAAATGGGTTTCAGCAGCCTTTTTTCTTGCGATTTTGGTGTCTAATCCTAGCAACAAGAGGTGTTTGCATACTTGTGGGTATGCAAGCTTGAGGACATCTACCTTGGTATTTTGGTCATTCAAGAACAGCCCCATCTTCATCCAAATCCCGTTTTAAGCAGTCCTTTTGGAAGGTGTTTCATCCATGTTTTCAGCAGCATACAAAAGGTAGTTTGTATATCATATTTGGGTTGTTATTTCTTGTTGATAGCTAGTTCAAACACATATTAATGATCCTTATGATTTTGGGTTTGTTGTTGTTATGAAATGAACCTTAATTTTCAGATTATGAATCAATATATTAAGGTTTAAATCCGCTGCGTTTCTCATGTTTAAATGTTAAACTACTTTGATAAAGGTCCAACAAACCCATCAATATAGACATCTAAGCTTTAGTTTTTCCTTGAATCATAGACGGGTCTTCTTCAGATGGGGAGGTAGGTGGGGCAGACGATGATGCTCCTTGATCTTGTCTCTTCTTTGTCCTTTGCTCTTGACTATGAGCAGAGGCAGATGCAGCTGCATCTCCTTCATCGTCCTCATCATCATCCTCCCTACCTCTTGCTTCACCGTCACCATCCTCATCATCACTGTCATCATCCACATCATCATCTCATCATCATCTCCATCATCATCTCCTTCACCGAGCTTCAGAGGCTCATCCTTAGATCCTTTTAGTTGGAGCATGATCTTCTTGTTTGCAGCCTCCAACTCCTCCAGCTTCTTGGCAGACTCATCCTTGTACTCTTGGAGTTTGGCGATCTGCTCTGCCTGCTGTGAGATCTTCTGAGCATGGGAAGCATTTAGCACCACCAGCTGACGTAGCTGTGCAGACTTATCCTCATCAGCGGCTAACAGCTTCAGCACCATCCTGTTCAGTGCTGCCAGCTGTTCCTCCACTCCAATGGGAGAGAGGGATGATCTAGTGGAGAATGTGGAAGGGCCAGCTTAGTGGCTGGTGGTGGTAGCAGTGGCTGTGGTGAATATGGGTGGTGGAGAATGGATGGGTGGTGGTGCATGGATGGGTGGAGAGGTATGAGGTGTGGTTTGGTAGGTGGAGTAGTAGTGGTGGGAGGTGTAGTGGTAGTGGGTGGTGTAGGGGTAGTGGGTGGTGTAAAGGTAGAGGTGGTGGTATGAAGTGTGAACCTCGGCCGCTTCCCCTTCTTACCGTAGGGCTGAGCCATCCTCTTCTTCCGAGTCCCCTTGGACCCGGAGGCTCCCCCTAGGCTGCTGGGTTGGTCTGGGGTGTATGATGGATCTGAAATAGCCTCCCCAGACCCGCCCAGACATCCACCAACCGTCCTAATCCCCCTCTCGGTGGCAACCACCCGGCTGCCTACCGTCCGAGTCAGCGGCTCCTCGTCCGACTCCTCCTCTTCATCAGGCTGGAAGTCCTGATGGAACCCAGTAGTAGCCAAATCACCTTGTGGAGATTGTGGAGATGTAACATCAGCAGTAGTGGTCGGAGTATGAGAAGGACCTGTATCCCCACCATCACTACTATCATCATCATCAAAGTCGTCATCAGGTAAGACTATATGCTCTGTATCAGACTCACTGTCATCATGGCACCACTTTCTCCTAGCTGACACCACATAGTCCTCTCGGGCCAGATGCCCGAATAGTCTCCTTACCGGGGGCTTCACTTGCTTCCCCCGGTACACCCTCATCCTCCCGAGGGTGGTGTCATCTATCACCTCGACGACAACAACATCCTCCTTCTCCTTGGGCAGCGAGGGGAGCTTATGATCTATAATCTATTGGATATTATGTGCCCAAGACACATACAAGATTGATGTGGTTAGTACATTATGATCCAAGTCAGGTCATACCTAATAACAAGCTAAACAAACACCAATATATGTTTATTTGTTTATGAGATCATACAAATAAATATTGACACCAATTTAGAAAATTGGTTTTCTAAAACTTTTCTTTTGTAAAATAACAACATTATATAGATAATTTGTTCATGAGATATTATTTGTTTGTTATTTAAATTGGTTAAATAATAATAAATAAAAGTGTGTTGATGTTATAAAATAAAAAATTGTTTTAATTTTATAAACTATGGATTTAAGGAGTGTAATTTTAATAACAATTTCAAAAAGAGGGGAACCTTTTTGAACAAGTTTCGGCCACCCATATGGGCCATTGGAACTCCCCTTTTAGTCTTGGTCTTTGCAAGACATTCACTCCTCTAGCACTCATCCATCACTTCACACTTTCTCCCATACATGCAAAGCAAGAACTCTCTCTAAACCCCTTTTGATTTTCGGATTCAAAGAAGGGAAAAGGAGCTGAAAATTTCAGATTTCTTGGCTGCTTTTCAACATCTTCTTGGTTGATTCGGATTGTTCAAGAGGGAGCTCGTCTTCGTGCCTTACTACCTAACAAGTAGGTGTTTGCTGTGCTTGGGGTATACAAGCTTGAGAGGACCTTCTCTTGGTGCCTTGGTCATTCTTCTTTGTCTATATCATCCTCTACTTCATCACATTTGTTGCTGAAAGGTAATTTATCGCAGCCCTCTTTATGGCTGTCCATAATGTGTAGTTTGTGTTTTCATAGCTAGTTTTATTCACATATAAAAGATCCTTTGTTCTTGGGTTTGTTTGTAACTTATAACATCAAAATAGAACCTGAAATTTCAGTTTATAAACCATGTTATAAAGTTCATTTCCGCAGCGTTTTTCACAATGTTTAAATGGTTAAACTATGTTTCATGTTCTAACAAACCCAACATTGGCATCTAGAGCCGGTTATGTGGATAGCTAGCTTGTTTTGTCCTTGAAAAATTGGTTTTATGGGACTTTATAACCCTTTTAGGGGCTGCTATGTTCATGTGTTATGAATCCCCAAACTTTCAAAGTTATATCACACATGCTTGTGATTAAACTTTGAAAGACATGTATGTTGTATTGTTTGTTTGTTTGGACAAAAATAAAACCCGAAATTTCAGTTTGTGTTGGCTGAAATTTTGTGGTTTTTAGTGGGGATTCATTGTTACTTTGGATGATATGATCATTGTTTATTATCGTGCATAACCTAGCCTTGACCTTATGTTATTTGGATGAATGATATGTTTTGGTTGATTTCATTTTTCATGGGTTGTAATAATTATTCTTTTGTGCTTGTATTTGGGTGTAATTTATTTATTCATTCATTTGTAATGTAATAGATAGATTAAGTGTGTTTTCTTTATTATAAAATTTGTATTAGGATATAAATTTTGTAAATGAAGATGCACAAGATGGAAGCACAAAAGGAAGACACAAAGAGAAGAACTTGAAGCATATGGATGCAAGTTGAAGTGGGGGTCTTTGGAGATCTCATCTTTTGTGTTGTATTCAACCCTTAGGAAAGACCAAATGACAACACTTGTGATGGAAAACAAGTGTTGTCAACATAGTGGCTATGGTTATGCACATATGGTTGTTTTATATATGCTTGTTTGATTATCCATTTTATGTTGATTGTTTGATATGTTGATATACTTGACAATCTAAATAAATAATCATAACAAGCTGAATTTTCATGGTTCTTAATCATTAATATGTTAATAAAAGTTATTAAAAGGATTAATGATTTTAATAAAAGAGGTTTTATTAAAAATGAACCATAGGGTATCTTATATTTGAAAGCATGCAAATATGGATACATAGAGTTTTCTAAACTAGAATTATGAAATCTCTAAATATTTTAAAATAAGATCAACACCGTCGTTTTACACAACACTTGAGCCATTCGGGAACTCTTAGTGGGATAAAGGTCACCTAACCATTTTGAGGGAACTTATGACTTGAGGTGAGAATGCCATATTCGTGGGATAAAGGTCACCTAACCGCTTATTTTGGCAAACTCATATGTGTGTGTAAGTAGGATGTCTAGATTTGCAAACCATGTCAAATGGATCACCTACGATGTGGTTTCCAAATGGTGTTGATGGGATTAACATGCCCACTTTACATATGATGTTTCAAGTCGATCCCATACCTCTAAAAATTGCAAATGGTTGCAACCGTCAATCGTTGACCACCTTATTAATTTAAATCGTGGGATAAAGGTCACCTAACCACTATTTAAATGTAATGTTGGGTTCTAGATTTTAATATGAAAATGACCTTAAAAGGTATTAATTATTAAAATAAGAATATCGAAAATACTAAAATTGATCTTTGTTAAAATTTTGTAGATGACCACCAATAATAATGATAATCATGATAATTCATCCACGTCCGCCCAATCTTTACGAGCGATTCTCCAAAAGGAACGTCTAAATCATAACAATTTTATTGATTGGTATCAAAACTTGAGAATCGTTCTCAAGCAAGAGAAACAATCATACGTTTTTGACGACCCTATCCCCGATCAACCTACTGAGGATGATGAGGAGGCCTATAACAATTGGCTGAAGTACACTGAGGACTCCGTCTAAGTGTCTTGCCTTATGTTGGCAAGCATGGCTCCGGATCTCCAGAAGGAGTATGAACATCACGGAGCTTATGACATGATAACCCAGCTGAAGGAAACGTTCCAACAGCAAGCGAGGGTTGAGCGCTTCGAAACGGTTCGAGCACTCCATGCATGTCGTATGGACGACAACCAATCGGTTTCATCTTATGTACTTAAGATGAAAAGTCACATTGACCACCTCGAAAGGTTTAATTGTCCCGTCTCGAAGGAATTGGCCACGGATTTGATCCTCAATGGCCTTACCAAAAAGTTCGAGACGTTCGTGTTGAACTACAACATGAATGCTTGGGACAAAAGCATTGGTGAGCTTCACTCAATGCTCAAAACGGCCGAGGCGGCCATGGGTAAAAGGGTTTTACCCGTTCTCACCATCAATGAAGGTGGGAACAAGAAAAGGCCTCATCCCGCACCCAAGGCAAGAGTTGCCAAGGGTAAAGGACCCGTATGGGGAAAAGGGAAAGGGGTGGAAAGGGTGCCACCCAAAGCACAAGAGAAGAAGCAAAAGGTTGCTACTAATGACCCATGCTTCAAGTGTGGGGAGATTGGACATTGGGCAAGAAATTGTCCTGTCCATCTCCAAGAGTTGAAAGCAAAGAGGGATGCCGGGCAGACCTCAGGTACAATATACATGATCCATATTAATTTAAACTTAATATCCTCTAACACATGGGTATTAGATACCAGATGTGGAACTCACATTTTCAATTTGTTGCAAGGGTTCAAAAGAAGTAGCAACTTCAACAAAGGGGATGTTAGCCTCTACACGGGCAATGGGGGCTAAAGTTCAAGTTAAAGCCCGTGGTGACTACATCTTGAAACTTCCAAATGGTTTGAAAGTAATTTTGTACAATGTTTTGTATGCTCCTAGTTTGACTAGGAACATTATTTCTGTAGCCCTATTAAAACATTGTGGATATGTATTATCATTTATTGGAAATGAAATCCATGTTACTATGAATGACATGTTTTACTTTAAAGCTATTCCCATCAATGGTATCTATGAATTGGTTCGTGAAAATACATTGAATGATAGCTTATTGTACCAAACCAGTACCAAGAAACTCAAATCGGATTTGAGTGACACTTACCTTTGGCATTGCCGTCTTGGTCATATAAACAAGAAAAGAATACAAACACTACAAAAGATGGTCTTTAAAAACAAGTGAATGTGATTCATTTGATGTATGTGAGTCTTGTTTACAAGGTAAAATGACCAAGGCACCTTTTAGTGGCAAAGCCGAAAGGGCAAAGGATTTATTAGGTATCATACATTAGGATGTATGTGGTCCTTTTAAGCCAATGACTAGGTACCATGAAAGATACTTCATTACCTCTACCGACGACTATAGTCGATATGGTTATGTGTACTTACTAAGACACAAAGATGAAGCCTTTGAAATGTTCAAAATCTTCCAAAATGAAGTAGAAAATCAACTCAATAAGTCTATTAAAATTCTCCGCACCGATAGAGGAGGTGAATGCCTGAATGATGCTTTTAGGGATCATCTTAGAAGTTGTGGGATTACCTCACAACTATCTCCACCGGAAACACCACAACATAATGGCGTGTCCGAGCGGAGAAATCGAACTCTATTGGATATGGTTTGATCTATGATGGCTAGAAGCTCATTACCTCTGTCATTTTCGGGTTTGCTCTGCTCTCTGCGGCCCGTATTTTGAATATGGCCCCGACCAAGAAAGTGGAAATGACACCTTTTGAAATATGGCATGGAAGGGTTCCATTTTTCATATTTAAAAGTATGGGGTTGTGAGGCTTATGTTAAGACTCCCACCCCAAAGAAGCTAGAAAGCCGTTCCACTAAGTTTATCTTCATTGGATATCCTAGAGATTCTATGGGATACTATTTCTATGATCCATTGGAACAAAAGGAGTTTGTTGCTAGAAAAGCTGAGTTCTTAGAAGCTAAGTTCCTTATGGAAGAAACTAGCAGTAGAATTGTGGATCTTGAGGTAGATCAAGAACCACATACCGATACACGTTTGGTTGACACTAGCACTCAACATGAGGATGTTGAGAATGATCAAGTGGTTGATCAATATACACAAAACGTTCGCAGATCTGGTAGAATTAGTAATCCACCTGAAAGATATGGATTTTTCGTAGATGGATGCTATGTGGTAGTTTCCGAGGAACCAACCACCTATCATGATGCAATGTCCAATTTGGATTTTGACAAATGGCTTGAAGCCATGAACGTTGAGATGCAATCCATGTATGACAATCAAGTATGGGACTTAGTTGTACCACCTCTTAACTCCAAAGTAGTTTGAAGTAAGTGGGTTTTCAAGAAGAAAACTGATATGCATGGAAACTTGGATACTTATAAAGCTAGACTTGTAGCAAAAGGTTTCACTCAAACTCAAGGGGTTGACTATGATGAAACTTTTTCACCTGTTGCGATGCTAAAATCTATTAGGATATCGTTTGCCATAGCTGCTCATTATGATTATGGGATTTGGCAAATGGATGTCAAAACCGCTTTCCTAAATGGATATCTTGAGGAAGATGTCTATATGGTTCAGCCTGAAGGTTTTGTCGATCCAAAACATCCTAACAAAGTATGCAAGTTAAAGAAATCAATCTATGGATTGAAACAAGCATCGAAAAGTTGGAATCACCATTTTGACGAAGAAGTAATTAAATTTGGATTCATCAAGAATGCTGATGAAGATTGTGTATATAAGAAAGCTAGTGGGAGCATCATCACTTTCCTAGTATTGTATGTTGATGACATACTACTATTTGGAAATGACATTCCAACTTTGGAAGGTGTAAAAACCTGGGTTGGAAGTTGTTTTTCCATCAAAGATCTTGGTGAAGCTGCCTATATTTTGGGAATTAAGATCTATAGGGACAGATCAAGGCGGTTGATTGATTTAAATCAAAGTGCATACATTGATAAGATCTTGAAAATGTTCAAGATGGAGAACTCTAAGAAAGGTATGGTACCTATTCAAAGAGAAATGATATTGAGTACGACTCAATGTCCTAGCTCAAAGGATGAGCAAGATAACATGAAGGCAATCCCATACACATCTGCTATTGGATCCATCATGTATGCAATGATATGCACTCGACCGGACGTTTCATGCGCCTTAAGCATGACAAGCCGATACCAGCAAAATCCTAGAAACAGTCATTGGATGGCTGTTAAGAACATACTTAAGTACCTAAGGAGGACTAAAAATATGTTCCTAATCTATGGATCTGGTGATGAGGAACTCGTTGTAAAAGGTTACACAGATGCGAGTTTCCAAACCGATCGTGATGATTCACGATCACAATCGGGATACATTTTCATTATGAATGGAGGAGCGGTCTCTTGTAAGAGCTCTAAACAGGATGTGGTGGCTTTATCAACTATAAAATCTAAATACATCGCCGCCTCACTGGTAGCTCAAGAAGCTGCGTGGTTGAAGAAATTCATTGCCGATCTAGGGGTTGTCCCTTCCATTCAGGACCCCCTAGAGATCTTTTGTGATAACGAGGGTGTGATTGCTCAAATCAAGGAACCTCGTGCTCATCAAAAGACTAGGCACATTGAGCGGAGATTCAACTACATACGAGATGAAGTTGAGAAAGGAAAGATATGTATTCGCAAAGTTCACACGGATCAAAATATTACGGATCCTCTCACGAAGCTCCTAGAAAAGGCAAAGCATGAAGGTCATACCTACGCCATGGGACTTCAGTATTCTAGTGATTGGATTTGATCTGTAATTTTTATTTGGATATTTGGAACTCTCTTATTACTTGAATAAAATTATTTGGTTATAATATTTCAATAAATGTTCCAATTTAGCATGTTTAATCCATGGGTAAATTCTCTACTCTAAATGCCCACAGTCGTTCATACTTGTGGGAACAAGTATGAGGGTAAGATTATTATGAATTTGGATTGGTGGATATTCATAAGGATGAATATAGAGCAATTGGTTGCTACCAAAGTTCATAGATATTTGTGGGATGTAAATATTGGACAGACCGGCATCTCAAATATTACTACTTGGAATCTTCCTGATTGATCATAAGTAATTTTGAGTAAAGGGGAACATCATTTGGTATCCTCTGACCTAACATACATATTGGGTCTTGATATTTACCAAATATCATACTTTGGCTCAGTTCTTTGCTATTCTGAAATATGGCAGTATATAAGTCTGAGTTCAGGTATGATATAAGGAAGTTGTGAGAGACGTATGTAGTCAAGATTGGATTTGTCCCTCTTATTCGTTGAGAGTAAGATGTCTAAGGCCTGATAAAGTTAAATCAATGGAGAATGATCACTCTGTGTCTTTGGGATTTACCACGACATCTATGACAAAAGGATAGATAATTGATTCACCTAAAACATTTCAAGTATGGTACTTGAAGAGGATGATGTTATTGAATGGCACTTAGTCATACGTATTAAGGGTAGTAAACCGTTGTTAGGCGGTATTTACTACTTGCATCAATCTTCTATGAATCTTGTGCAAGTGGGAGATTGTTTGATCTTATATGCCCAAGACACATACAAGATTGATGTGGTTAGTACGTTATGATCCAAGTCGGGTCATACCCAATAACAAGCTAAACAAACACCAATATATGTTTATTTGTTGATGAAATCATACAAATAAATATTGACACCAATTTAGAAAATTGGTTTTCTAAAACTTTGCTTTTGTAAAATAACAACATTATATGGATAATTTATTCATGAGATATTATTTGTTTGTTATTTAAATTAGTTAAATAATAACAAATAAAAGTGTGTTGATGTTATAAAATTAAAATTTGTTTTACTTTTATAAACTATGGATTTAAGGAGTGTAATTTTAATAAAAATTTCGAAAAGGGGGGAACACTTTTTGAACAAGTTTCGGCCGCCCATATGGGGCATTGGAACTCCCCTTTTAGTCTTGGTCTTTGCAAGACATTCACTCCTCTAGCACTCATCCATCACTTCACACTTTCTCCCATACAGGCAAAGCAAGAACTCTCTCTAAACCCCTTTTGATTTTCGGATTCAAAGAAGGGAAAAAGAGCTGAAAATTTCGGATTTCTTGGCTGCTTTTCAACATCTTCTTGGTGGATTCGGATTGTTCAAGAGGGAGCTCGTCTTGGTGCCTTACTACCTAACAAGTAGGTATTTGCTGAAGTGCTTAGGGTATACAAGCTTGAGAGGACCTTCTCTTGGTGCCTTGGTCATTCTTCTTGGTCTATATCATCCTCTACTACGTCACATTTGCTACTGAAAGATAGTTTATGGCAGCCCTCTTTATGGCTATCCATAATGTGTTGTTTGTGTTTTCATAGCTAGTTTATTCATATATAAAAGATCCTTTGTTCTTGGGTTTGTTTGTAACTTATAACATCCAAATAGAACCTGAAATTTCAGTTTATAAACCATATTATAAAATTCATTTCCGTTGCGTTTTTCACAATGTTTAAATGGTTAAACTATGTTTCATGTTCTAACAAACCCAACATAATCATCTGCAGAAAGCGGGGGTACATGCAGAAGCTTTTTTTTCCCCTTCGCCTCAATGTTCTCCACCATGTAGGTGAAGATCATCCTCGAAAAGCTGAATGGATGATTCAACACCAACGCCATGTAGGCGTTCTGCATCTGATCGGAGAGTTTGTAGAAGCCACCCTTCCTGGAGGCGATGCATCTCAGCAGTACATGGGCTAAGTATTTGAACTGGGGCACAAGTTGCTCTTGTTGAGCATACTTGCATTGATGTCCCCCGAGTACTTAGCCCTCATGAAGCAACCTCGAACAGTAAGGGGATGTAATCGAGTGGGGCAGTCAGTATCATCCCCGAACTCTAACACTGTCCTGATATCCTTCTCTGATATCTGTAGTGTGTGCACTGACAGGATCTCAGCCTCTCGTGTTGATCAATTAGATTATGTTTGCAGCGGATTTAGCACATTAATTAGCAATTATATCAAGAACATAAAAGATATTGCAATTAAAGCATAAACATAGAGAGAGAAGAGTTCTGCGAAACAATAAATGTTCTATTGGTCGCACGTTTCGGCAATTAAAACTGTATGGTTACCCATCCTTTTATAGGCGGCAAAAGGATGGGTTGATGTCCTTTTTCTGACATCACTGAATATTCAAATTACAACTGACAAAAACATAAAACTACTGAAGATGTCAACAACTGACATCTTCTTACAAAAGTTCCTAAGTGCTGACAAAAGTAAACTACTGAAATCCTACAACGACTGAAGAACAAACTCTTCAGTCGTTTATAACTACTGATACTATAACAACTAAAGAACATGCTCTTCAGTTGTTGTATAACTACTGAAACAAAATAAACTACTGAAAAAGAAAAACCACCACAACAACTGAAGAAGACTTCTTCAGTTGTTGTGACAAACTCTGAGTCTTCAGTACTTGGTCTTCAGACTTGGCTTCAGACGATATAACTGATGACTTCAGTAGATATCATCAGTTGTTGTCTTCAGTCTTTGTCTTCAGACTTTGTGCTTCAGTAGAAGGTCTTCAGTTCTTTAGTTCTTCAGCTTTTGATTCTTCAGTACTTGTCTTCAGTACTTGAAGTCTTCAGTACTTGTAAGATCAGTACTTCAGACTTCAGTACTTGGTCTTTAGTACTTTGGAGTCTTCTTCAGCTGATATTCTTCAGTTCTTTGATCTTCATACTTTGTTCTTCAGACTTTGTCATAACAGCAGAAGGCTGGAGCTAAGATGCTCTCGAGTTTGACATTCAAGCAAGAGAACACAATAGCTGATGAGAGTCTTCAGATGTTCTCGAGTCTGACATTCAAGCAAGAGAACATTGTAACTGATGGGAGTCTTCAGCAGTTGTAGCAGTGGCATGTGGGACTTAGAGGTTTTCCTGATCTTGGCTCATTGGTTCTTTTGGTCCAACAAACTCCCCCTGAACCAATGCAGCCAAAACATCTAATTATTGGATGTCCCACTTATTGGTGGCATAATGATTGGTCTATTTCCTTCTAGATCAGATTAGAAGTTGACCCGGATAAGCACTGGCCAGAGAGGTAGTCTCAAGTGTTTGTTTGGCTAAGTATGGATGGGAGCTCTGTCTTGGGGAATTGGACACAGAGCTGTTGCCCCATCCATGAGATCTACCTCCCACGTACAAGCCGGTAGGATTCTCGACAGTAGGCCTGAAGAAAGATCATTTGATCTTCTTTGGACAGGTCTTCAGGCTCACCTTCGAACAATCCCTCCTGATCGTACAGCTCTGAGATGAACTTGACCTGTCTTCCATTTTTGAGCTCAAGTGTTGTGATTTGCCTATATGCAAACTCATCAGGATGTTTACCCTCCAACAACAGATTGAGCTCATTCCTACGGAAATTCTCAAGCTTCTTATAGACCAGACCCTTCCTAACCACCCTATTATCTAGCATTGAAAAGGGTGATTGGCCGGCTCTATAAGCTTTCTCGAATTCCTCTACTATTTCCCAGGGTGTTATTACAATAGCCACAGAGATCTCTTCATCTACGATTCTCTTTAGTTGGCTCTTGTACCTCACAGGCATGTCCTTCTTGACTATCCTGTGAGACACCCTTGGGTCAGGCCAAGTTCTCACCCTCTCCTTGTCATATTGAAAGGTTTGTTTGAGGGTGAATAATCTCAGAGCTTCTCTCTGCATGTTTATTATAGAGGTGGTAGCAGTATAACATTTGTCAATGCTTTTCAGCATTTCCTCATCATGTCTCTTTTGCTGCTCCTCCTCTTCTAACTTTACCCTCACAGGGTCCTGCTGTGAGGTGGGAGTGATGGTTTGTGGTTTGGCTTTGGGTAGAGGTATAACTGCTGAAAGTGGCAGGCTATCCTCCTCATCCTCCTCTTCTTCATCTTGCAGCCTCAGCACCCTTCTCTTCTTCTTCAAGGGTGGATCATTGGCTGCGGGTTTTGGTGGTAAAGGAGTTGGTTTTGTGGGTTGTGGTTGGGTTGTTGGTGTGGGAATGTGGGCAGGCACTGCTAGTAGCCTAGAGATAAGTGCTGGTTTGGTCAATTTTACTAGCAGTGTCCTGTTCCCAGCACCGGCTTCAGATAGGGCCTCAGCGACCAGTCCCTTAGTAAAATCACCAGCCGAACAGATCTTGGTGGTTATTGCCAAGAGTCTGTCCCTGGTCCATGCCTTGACATCAAGGACTGGTCTGCCCAGGTACTTCGAAATGAATCTACTCATAGCCTCAAGTTTCTTTTGATCCTCTTGGCTATAAGTAGACCATCGGTAGTTTATCTCTTTTCTCTCCATGTTCCTGATCTCTTGATCTAGCAAGGCAGTGTCCTTGTCAAAGCCTTGCCTGAACAGCTGTTCAATGACAGAGTTCATTGAACGGCTATGCTCAGCATCAGCCTCCTTGACAAGGGCTGCTAGATCAGGATCAGCCACCTTCTTTCCCTCTCCCTTATTCTTATCAGTGATACTGAAATCCTTTTGGATTTCAGCCACTTCTATATGCTCTACCTCCTTCTCTTTCCTCTTCCCTTCTCCCTCACCCTACTACTCTCCTCAGCCAACTCCCTCTCTACCACCACCTCTTTTTCTGCCTCTTTCTCCTCCTCTCCCCTCTTCCTCTTGTCTTGCACTGATGTCTCCCCCTTTTTGGGTGCATTGGTTGGGGTTTGACTATCAGCAAGAGCCTTAGATATGGCAACCTCCACCATGGGTTGTATATATGTGGGAAGCCTCTCATCCAGGGTCTGAATGACTATATCTTTAAGGATTGGTGTGATGAGAGGCAGGGATTTCTAGAGGATAGCATCCAGCTGCTCAGGGGGGTTCTGACCCTGAGAGCTAGTGCTAGAAGCAGGGGCTGGTGGCTGAGTTTGTGGGAGTGGCTCAGTGTTTGTGAGACCTTCGGGTGAAGGTGCCATCTGTGGGGTAGTGGTGGCAGATGGACTTCTATCCTGAGTCATTTGAGCAAGCAGCTCTTTGAGTCTGCTTATCTCATCCTCTAGGATAGTGTTTTGAGCTACTACATCGTAGAAGAAGCTCAAGTCATCATCAGCATAAGCTGAATCACCTGACCTCCTGACATTGTCAGGATGAACATGTCCTGAGTGTGGCTCAGTAATGACATGTGCCCCTTGTTCATGGTACTGGGGACTTCTGGCCTCCGGATTGGATCCATCATCGGCCATTGCCTCTGGTGAGGTCTTAGTGATGTTACCAGCTTCACCCTACTCAGATGTTGATGCAGGGGAAGTGGCAGCCTCACCAAATTGTTCTATCTCCCTAGCCACACTGGGAGATTGAACTGATTCTCTGTGCTGTGGGCTCCTATCGGCACTTGTACCCACCCCCTCTTCGGTTGGAGTCTCCCCAGTTGTAATAGGTTTCTGGGTAGAGGGTGGAGTGCTCAGATCGGTCAGCACTTTGGCTATTACCAATGTTGGGCTTAGTGGGGCGGTCTCCTCAGTATGTGGGCTAGAAGCAGTGTGACATGGGGAGGACTGTGCTTTTCAATGGCAGTCTCCTCAAGTGAGAGAGACCCCAGTAATGTGGTTGCCCCAAAATTGGTTGCATCAGGCTCCTGTTGAGAGGAAGCCTGTGCGGTTGTGGTAGGTGGAGTCGTGGTACCTGCTGGGAGAATCGAGCCAGCAGGCACATCCTGCCTTTGTGTGGCAGGGGCATCCTCAGGGGACTCATCTCCCTGAGTAGCCTTTTGGGCTTCTTTTTGGCTTTTGGCTTGGTGGGGACTGTGGATTTGGAGGTGGAGGCTGTGGGTTCCAGCTGCGTGGGTTTTCGCAGCCGGCCAGCCTGTTTGAGTGTTTGGTCGGTGTTGTGCCTGGAGTATACCTCGGCTTGAACAGCCATGGCAGGCACCCCAGTGCCAACTAGTCCCTCAGCCTGAAGCTGGTTTTCGATCATGGCCATTATGAACCGTGGATACAAGTTCCAACGGTTAGAAAAAGGTTTTGTGGCCATGTCCTTGAGTTCCAAAAATAAAAGATCAGTAAAATTTAAAGGTTGTTTCTCAAGGATAGAATAGAATACCTGTTGCCACCTTGTGGACATCTGGTCCCACGAAGAAGTCTTGGGAGCCAGACACACGTTCACCATGTGGAAGATCAATCGTTGAGGGTCAGGGAAGTGTTTCTTCAACAGGGTGGAGGCGGAGAGGTTACCCTGGTAGTCATGGGATGTGAAGGAGAGATCCAGGGTACCTTTGGGGTAGGAAGTTGGGTGAGTGGCATCCTCCAGCTCTAGGGTTTGTCGTATGGTAGCTGGGGTGATAACCATGGGTTTGCCGTTGATGGAGGACCGGAGGGAGACCTCGGCATTCTGCTTTCCGGTTTGGACGGTGACATTTGTCCAAAACTCCACCAAAGAGTCGGTGTATATAGTAGGGTTCAAGAGAAAAGCCGTTTTGTAAGGTGAGTCGTTCATAAGATCGACGGCTTGGTGAAACTTAGGCCATAATGGCGATTTTGTAAGGTGGGCGACACAGTTGTGTCGAGGTTTCAGTTACATGTTCGCCATTAATGGTGTATGGGAATTTCAGAGGTTTGTAAGGATTAGGTCAAGTGAGGAGTAAATGCTCTGAAGGTGGGTATTTATAGGGTAGGGCAAAGGTTGAAAGAAAACTACTGAAGGTTTTGGTGTTAGTTATCAGTTGTTGTAATGACTGATGACGTGGTTTTAACCTTCAGTGGTTGTAACATCTGAGGACTTGGTATTAGTCTTTAGTAGTTGAAACTATTGAGACCTTGGTTTTGTCCTTCAGATGTTGTGAACGTCTGAAGAGTTACTGTCAGTCGTCAGTAGTTATGAACTACTGATGACCTAGTATTCTTCTTCAGACGTTGGAAAAACTGATGACTTGGTGTTAGCCTTCAGTAGTTATGAACTACTGAGATCAGTAGTTGTGAACTACTGAAGACATGGTATTGCTTCAGTTATTGTAAACAACTGAGGACTTGGTGTTAGCCTTCAGTAGTTGTGAACTACTGAGATCAGTAGTTGTGAACTACTGAAGACATGGTTTTGTCCTTCAGTTGTTTGTGTATGAAACATCAGCTGTTGTTATAAGCTGATGAGAAATTACTCATCAGCTGTTTCCGTCAAATCAGTTGTTTCATACTAGCCTCCACACTTACTCATCAGCTCTTTGGCTGACTTTCAGATGTTTCATCGACCCTTCAGCTCTTGTAAATATTTATGCCTTCAGCTCTTGTGATCAGATGTTCACAAGTGCTGATGAAATATTCTTCAGAGCTGGTGAACAAATTTTGTCTTCAGTACTTGTGTAAGATTACACATCAGTACTTATGAGCAAAATTTGTTCTTCAGTACTTATTTATTTGAAAATCATACATCAGTAGTTGTAATCCACCTCACTACAGTTGTTTTTCAATAAATAATGTACATCAGTACTTTGAGTCAGTTTAGTCTTCAGTAGTTGTGAAAGAGCTGAAGACTAAATTACTCATCAGTACTTGTATTTGACCTTTGCGCTTCAGTAGTTGTGAACTAAGAGTACCAGCATAGGTCAAATCAATCAAGCTGCAGCATACCAAGCCTTAGTACCAAATTTTGGAATGTGGCACTATCTAAAGGCTTAGTAAAAATGTCTGCAAGCTCATCAGCACTAGGTACAAACTTAGGATCAATCAGACCTTTCTCATAGCAATCCCTGATAAAATGATGTCTGATCTCAATATGTTTGGTCCTTGAGTGCTGGACTGGATTCTTGACAATACAGAGAGCTGAAGCACTATCCATTAATAATGGAGTCTTAGTCTCAGTAATGCCATAATCCAGAAGTTGGTTCTGAAGCCAGAGTATTTGAGAGGTACAACTGGCAGCAGCAATATACACAGCTTCAGCAGTGGATGTAGCAATTGATGTTTGTTTCTTACTCTGCCAAGAAACTAAACAATTGCCTAGGAATTGGCAACCACCAGAAGTGGATTTTCTGGTGACTTTGCATCCTGCATAGTCACTATCAGAGAAAGCAACTAATTTGCATGAATGCCCAGCTGAATACCAAAGTCCTAGTGATTGGGTACCTTGCAGATATCTAAAGATCCTCTTGACTGCAATCAAATGGGATTCTTTAGGTGCAGCCTGAAATCTAGCACAAGCACATGTTGAAAACATGATGTCTGGTCTAGAAGCTGTAAGGTACATCAAGGACCCAATCATACATCTGTAAAGGGTTTCATCAACCGCTTTACCTTTCTGATCAACATCTAGTTGTGTGATGCTGCTCATGGGAGTAGAACAGGGCTTACAGGTTTGTAAATCAAACTTATTCAACAACTCTTTGGTATACTTGGACTGATGGATGAAGATTCCATCATCCAGTTGTTTGATTTGCAAACCCAGAAAATACTGTAATTCTCCCATAGCACTCATTTCAAATCTTAGCTTCATAAGCTTTGTAAATTCATCACACAACTTTGGATCAGAGGATGCAAAGATGATGTCATCAACCTAAATCTGAACAAGGAGCTTATGTTGTCCCACAGTCTTGATGAATAAGGTTTTATCAATGGTGCCTCTAGTGAATGTATTCTCAAGAAGAAAGGTTGAAAGTGTCTCATACCAGGCTCTAGGTGCTTGCTTCAGCCCATAAAGAGCCTTATCAAGCTTGTACACCCAATCAGGATGTTTATTGTCCTCAAAGCCTGGTGGTTGACACACATAAACCTCTTCTTTGATTTTCCCATATAGGAAGGCACTTTTGACATCCATTTGATAAACCTTGAGACTGTGAAAGGCAGCATAAGCTAAGAACAGTCTGATTGCTTCTAGTCTGGCCACAGGTGCAAAGGTCTCATCATAATCGATGCCTTCCTCCTGTGCAAACCCTTGGACAACCAGTCTGGCCTTGTTCTTGACAATTTGGCCCTTCTCATCTGTTTTGTTCCTGAATACCCACTTGCTGCCTATAGCACACTTATCTTTGGGTAATGGAACAAGCTCCCACACTTGCTGTTTCTTGAATTGAAGAAGCTCAAGCTGCATAGCTTCCACCCATCCATTGTCTCTTAAAGCAATATGATAGTTCTTTGGCTCTTGCTGACTGATGAAGAGAGCATAGAAGCAGAAGTTGGACAATTGATTCCTGGTTGAAACTCCAGCATGGATATCACCAATGATTTGTGAAATGGGGTGATTCTTGAGCTCTTGATAAACTATAATATCTGTGCAAGTGTTTGTAGACCCATCAGCAGCAACAGATGGTGATGGAGATTCCTGAAACCATGTAGAGGATGGCAGCTCAAACGAAGTAGAGCAAGTAGAGATCTCATCAGCATTTGTAGTGGATGGAGCTGCTGAGGCTACAGGAGCATCAGGTTCAGTGAACTTAGGCAGATTGTCACTAAACCTGAAGAGGTGAGTACTAACTTCATCATCATCAGTACCACCAGGTGGAGATCTGCTGACAGGCTCAACAGATGGAGGTTGATAAGGAACATATTGCAGTATGTCCAGATCAAACAACTCCACAGGGTTTTGTGGAATCTTGTCCTTTGGAGATTCATTGAACTTAACATGCAGAGTTTCTTCAACCCCCTTGGTTCTACAGTTGAAGACTCTGTATGCTTTGCAAGTTGATGAATAACCAACAAAGTACCCTGCATCCACCTTACTAGCAAACTTATGGAGTGGGTTGCTAGTGTTGAGAATGAAACAAGGACACCCAAAGGCTCTAAAGAATGAAATAAGAGGGGCCAAATGATGAAGAACTTCATAGGGAGTCTTCATACACCTCTTATTTACTAAGGCTCTATTCTGTACATAGCAAGCTGTATTGACAGCTTCAGCCCAAAAGGTCAGTGGCAGCCCTGAGTCAGCCAACATTGACCTTGCTGCTTCAATGAGGGTCCTGTTCTTTCTCTCCACCACTCCATTCTGCTCAGGAGTTCTAGGAATGCTAAACTGCCTTCTGATTCCCTTGGACAGGTAGAAGTCATCAAGTGTGTGGTTTCTAAATTCTGTTCCATTGTCACTCCTCACACACTTGACCTGTAGGGAATACTGCTTTTCTACTTGTAACACAAAGTTCATTATTGTCTTTGCTGCTTCATCCTTGGAGTGCAAGAAGAAAGTCCATACAAACCTGGAGTAATCATCCACAATTACCAGGCAGTATTTCTTCTTTGCCATGCTCATTACTCTGACAGGACCAAAGAGATCCATGTGCAGAAGTTGTAAGCAGGCAGTGGACTTTGGTTCTTCTATTGAAGGGAATGAAACTTTGTGTTGTTTTCCTTTCAAGCAAGCAGTGCAGTCATCTTCACACTTGAACTCCTTCAGAGGCAATCCTCTTACTAAACCATGGCTTATAAGCTGATTCATGTTCTTGAAATTTACATGACCCAGCCTTCTATGCCATAGTGTAGACTCTTAAGGAGATGCCTTAGAGAATAGGCAAGGATGGCCTTTTAGATCCATTTTTTTTGGAAAGATCTAAGGCATACACTCTTCCTGTCCTGTTGGCCTTCAGGAGAGTGTGTTCATCCAATGCCTTGTCAATCAAACTCAGAACTTTGGATGACAGAATCCGACAGTTCTGGCTTGTGAAAAGGGAAACATGGCCTTTGTCACACATTTGACTGACACTCAAGAGGTTGTACTTGAGATTCTCCACATGGTTAACATCATCAAACCTTATTTCCCCGTTGGAAACAAAGCCTTTTCCGACGATGTAACCCTTTGCATCATTGCCAAAAGAAACAAATCCCTTCTTTCCTTGAGAGTAGTCATTAAGAAGGGAGCTGCTTCCTGTCATGTGCATGGATCCTCCACTGTCTACATACCAGATGCTTCTTTGGCATGTTGAAGAACCCTGCAAACACAACTATGTGTTAGTTTGTCTTGGAGACCCAAACCTGCTTGGTTTTGGGTCTGTTCTCAGCTACAGGTGCAGCACTAACAGTTGTGTTGTGTGTGACAGCTTGAGGAGAAGAAGATGGTACAGAAGAGGAGCCCTTTGGCTTGGACTTCCTTTTCTGTGGTTTCAACACAGGAGCATCTAAGTGGTTGACTCTTCCCACTAGCTGCTAAACCATCATCACCAATTGTGTCTGATTCTGTGATAGGGCTTTCAGCTCTTCAGACATATTGGAGTTTGCTGATGATGAGTTCCTATGTTGTACCATCTTTTTCTGAGCACCCTCAGCTGTTGCCTGAGTTATCCCTACCTTCTTTTTAGATTTAGCTTTAGACTTAGGGATTTCAGGCTTGGATGTTGCTAATACAAACTTGGTTTCAAACTCATTCTTCATTTTATTTATGCTCTCAGTAATTTTCTCCTTCTGTTTGAGTTTGGAACCCCTTTTGTACCAGCAATCATCAGTAAGATGATTGAACAAGCCACATATCTCACATGGCTTTTTCTTCATCTTATGCTGATCATCAGCTGAAGAGGATTTAACTGCTGAAGACTTGTTCTTCAGCTGTTTGTCATCAGTACTAGCAGTTTTCTTCCTAGTGCCTGCTTTCCTGGTATCCTCTCTAGCTGTCTTCAAACCTTTCCTACTGTTAGTTTTCTTCTCTTTAGTGCTAACAGTATTTGAGGTTTGAACTTCAGATGTTGTCACTTGCTCTCCAGTACCTTCAGTACTTCTAGTGACAACTCCTGAGTTGATCAGCCTTTTGGTCATGTGACAATCTATCTCTGATGATGCTGATTCAGAGGATAGTAAGTCACATGATGAGAAGGATTGGTTATTGCTCTCCCCATCAGATTCAACTTCTGCTCTTGAAATGAAGTCTGTGGGAGGAGCAGTGTGATTATAACCAATGCCAAACTTCACATTGGAAGCTGTTTGCTTGCTAAGAAGCATTTCAAAACCCTTGCATGATTGCACCCATCGATCACACTCAACTTGGGTGGTTGCAAGAGTTTCCTTGAGGTCTTTGTACTTCTCTAGAAGTACATCTTCCCTAGCTTTAGCATCTTTGATTTGGCATTTAAGCTTGTAAATCTCATCATTTTTATCTTTTAGAACAACCTCAAAATCAGCTTTTCTTTTGGAAATAGTGTGCTCAAGCTCAAGATTTTTATCTATTAAAGCTACATTTGCTTCTCTAATAGAAGCAAATGCTGCTATGCATGACTCTGAACAAAGCTTGGCTTTTGCCTCAGTGGATACCTGAGATGAGGCATTGGATGATGACCCTTCAGCAGAATCAAGGGCCATCAGAGCAAGATTTCCAAAAGGTTGATCACCACCATGTTGACCAGCACCTTGGAGTAGTGGTTCCTGACCAGATAGCTCTTCTGGTAGACTACTCCAGTCAACAACAGTTGGGGTGAAAAAGCTTTGTTGTTGAGGTTGTGTGTGGTGATGAGATTGGGAAGAATGAGGCTCTGGAAGAGCATGAGGTGGTTGAGCCGGGGGTGCTTGAGTTTGACCAGGCTGAGGCATGTAGTAACAGGGGTAAGGATAAGGCATATGACCCTGTGGCACAGAATAAGCAGGTGGTGCTTGTGCCTGAGATGGATGGGAAGAACTGTAGGAAGGTTGCCCTTTGTGCTGTGAGCTATTGCTGGGAAAAGTCACAAAGGGTGCAGATGAGTTAGATCCAGATGATCTACACTCTCTTGCAAAGTGTCCAAGCCTTTGGCACTTGTGACACCTCAACTTGCTCTTGTCAAAACCAACTTTGGTTTTGCCAAAGAGTCCTGGGAATTTCCTACCAGTTCTTTTGTAGAACTTCTGAGAGCGGATATTTATCATTGCCATTTGGTTCAAAATATCCATCTCTTCCAGATCATCATCTGGAATGCCCTTCAAATCCTCCATCAGAAAACACAAGTTGTCACCACCACCTCCTGAACTACTAACACCAACAAAAGCTTGTTCTGAGCTTGTAGAGAAATCAATATGCTCATCATAAGAACTTTCTGATGAAGCATATTCTGACTCATGACTTATCAAGGCAGCATTACCTTGGACAAAGTCATCAGCAAGCTTGCCAGAAGAGGACAGCTTCCTCTTTTGCTCTATCTCTCTTTCAAAAGTAAGCAACTTCCCATGAAGTTGTGTGAGAGATAGAGTTTCCAGATCAGCACTGGAGCGTAGGACAATGGTATATGTGTCCCACCTCTCAGGCAATGACCTGAGGAACCTGTTGTTCATCTGGCTTTTGGAGTACTCTTGTTTGACCATCTTTAGCTCAGAGATCAAACAAGAGAACCGCTCATATTGCTGGGTCAGAGTCTCACCCTTTCTATATGAGAATGTCTCATATTGTTGGGCAAGGATTTCCCTATTGTTTGCTAAGACCGAATCAGTTCCTCCAAATTGTTCCTTTAGAGCAACCCATAGGTCATGAGCAGACTCATGATGCAAGAGCCCTGAATATATCTCGTTTGGAATGGCCATGGCTAAAATTCCATGGGCTCTAGCATCAATTTCGAACAGCTTTAGATCTTCATCCGAATGTTGTTCAGGTTTCTTCGCAACCTGTTCATTAGATTCCGGGACGCTCACCATAGGCTTGTATGGCCCATGCACCACTGACTTCCAACAACCAGCACTGTTGACAGCCAAGTGGTGTAGCATACGTCTTTGCCATATGTTATACTCGTTCCTAACCAGCATCGGAGGCTTGGTTGCGGAACCAGTATTGTGAGGATCATTGGTTGGTGTTGTCATCTCAGGGTTTGGTCAAAAACAAGTTTAAACACGACAATCGTAACTCAAAACCACCAAAAGACCTCAAGATTTTGGCCGGAAACAGCAGAAACTCACTCTCTATGGCTAATTCTTGCAAATTGCTAATTCGATCAAACTGAGAGATCAAAAGAGCAGTTTCAAATGATCAATAGTGAAATCGATCAATGATTAACCTGCTCTGATACCATTTGACAGGATCTCAGCCTCTCGTGTTGATCAATTAGATTATGTTTGCAGCGGATTTAGCACATTAATTAGCAATTATATCAAGAACATAAAAGATATTGCAATTAAAGTATAAACATAGAGAGAGAAGAGTTCTGCGAAACAATAAATGTTCTACTGGTCGCACGTTTCGGCAATTAAAACTGTATGGTTACCCATCCTTTTATAGGCGGCAAAAGGATGGGTTGATGTCCTTTTTCTGACATCACTGAATATTCAAATTACAACTGACAAAAACATAAAACTACTAAAGATGTCAACAACTGACATCTTCTTACAAAAGTTCCTAAGTGCTGACAAAAGTAAACTACTGAAATCCTATAACGACTGAAGAACAAACTCTTCAGTCGTTTATAACTACTGATACTATAACAACTGAAGAACATGCTCTTCAGTTGTTGTATAACTACTGAAACAAAATAAACTACTGAAAAAGAAAAACCACCACAACAACTGAAGAAGACTTCTTCAGTTGTTGTGACAAACTCTGAGTCTTCAGTACTTGGTCTTCAGACTTGGCTTCAGATGATATAACTGATGACTTCAGTAGATATCATCAGTTATTGTCTTCAGTCTTTGTCTTCAGACTTTGTGCTTCAGTAGAAGGTCTTCAGTTCTTTAGTTCTTCAGCTTTTGATTCTTCAGTACTTGTCTTCAGTACTTGAAGTCTTCAGTACTTGTAAGATCAGTACTTCAGACTTCAGTACTTGGTCTTCAGTACTTTGGAGTCTTCTTCAGCTGATATTCTTCAGTTCTTTGATCTTCATACTTTGTTCTTCAGACTTTGTCATAACAGCAGAAGGCTGGAGCTAAGATGCTCTCGAGTTTGACATTCAAGTAAGAGAACACAATAGCTGATGAGAGTCTTCAGATGTTCTCGAGTCTGACATTCAAGCAAGAGAACATTGTAACTAATGGGAGTCTTTAGCAGTTGTAGCAGTGGCATGTGGGACTTAGAGGTTTTCCTGATCTTGGCTCATTGGTTCTTTTGGTCCAACATGCACTGTGCCGAGATAGCTTGGAATATCCTCGATCGACGTAGAAAAGAGATAATGCCGGCAAACTCCGTGGCATTGCGGAATGAGAGATCAAGATGAACACAGATGTTGTACTTAGTACTCATCATCTACCGACTCGCCATCTGTGACGCAAAGTAAATAAACATTAGTACGTGTCAAAGAATACCAGTTTTGTTCCATGAACTTGAAAATTTTGTTCAGTCGTGCGACTGAGCTGAGCGACTGAGATCTAGTCGTGCAAATGTGTTGTGCGACTGAGATGTAGTCGTGCGAATATGCTGTGCGACTGAGATTTAGTCGTGCGAATGAGCTGTGCGACTGAGTTCTAGTCGTGCGAATGATTTCATACGTACGATTGAGTCATGCGACTAGACTTAGTTGTATGTTCTCTCATGCGTTTACCTCAGTCGTGCGATTGAGCTCATACGCATGGTTCAGTCGTGCGATTGAACCATTCGCCCATCTCAGTCGTGCGGTTGAGCCATTCGCATAGTTCAGTCATGCGATTGAAGTTCATCAGGGTGTCCAATCGCATGTCTGACAGTTTGTTCATTCAAATTCAATTTTTGAGTAACACTTGATGTTAAACGTTGTGGATTGACTCATTAGGTTCGCAGATGATCGAATAAACCCCTAATAACTTTAATTTGATCAAAATGCTTATTTTAGTGGTTTATTAGTCACATTTGGTTTGGTTATCATTAGGTCCTTATTTCAATCTTTTAGAAGTTGTAGTAACTGGTTTTTCGTACTAACATCATCGCATAGTACCTGTATAATCGAAACAGAACGTCAGAGAGAGTCAAACAACAGTCTATAAAGATCAAATAAAATTTTGGCAATATGGGTTTGTATCGTGCGGCTAAGAGGTGATTTGGGAGAATGAAACGACTATGACCGACTCCCCCTCTATTTATACTAGGGAAACATTCAGTCGTGCGACTGAGCCTAGTCGCACGATTGATTCGTGCGACTGAGCTTCAGTCATTCGATTCGCCCATACGGTCACCTCCAATCGTACGATTGAGGGTCATTCGTGCGAATGTCACAGTCGGTCACCTTCAATCGTGCGATTGGGTTCATTCGTATGGTCCACTCGTGCGACTGGTCCATTCTCACGGTCCAATCTTGCAAATGGGTCATACTTATGAAATTTTACCTTTTTGACCCTTTGACACTTAGCCCCTTAAGACAGTAGATAAAACATTTTGAGCAGTTGATCATCTCAGACATTACCATTTTAAATTAAAGAACCTTTGATCACCTCAGACATGATCTAGTTATCAAACTGATCACCTCAGACGTGATCCATTTATCCACCTGATCACCTCAGACGTTATCCATTTATCCACATGATCACCTCAGACGTGATCCTTTTACCTTTTTAGAAACAAGTGATTCAAGATTAACGTTAAGTTCATTATGTGACCTTTACAAAGATGAATAACATAGCATAGTCCGACACTGACACACTTTACGCATAACTTGAAAACTAAACTAAGTACCAAAATAAACATGTTTTTATGATTTTGTTAGGGTAGGGTAGAATAGCCTATTAGCATTAACATCATTTCTAAGACAGATTCATATGGAATCAGACAGGCATAAACACAGTTACTTGGAACTTTTATATATATATTGAAAAGAAAATTACATATTTACAGATCACAGTGACTTATCCATCTACGACTTCTAAGTGCCAACTGGAAATCATGCTTGATCTGATATGTAACACACATTGATTTTGAACATCAGTCCGTGCAGCCACGACGATTGTCAGTATGCTTGTCCACTTAAATCCATACATAGATTTTTGACACACACTGGTGATTAAGTAGGTGAATTAGATCAATAAGTATTTGTGTGTCCCACAGGTATATGGTAATCAATCTTCCTCAGGAGATTTTTGAGCGGTCCAGGGAATAAGAAGGTTTTGTTCTAAGAACTATCAAAGAGATGCTTAGCCTCAGGTCAGTGCCATCGCACAGCAGAGAGGCGTAAATAACAATCAATTCTTAGAACGGATAGATTATGCTAAGCCTCAGGTCAGTGCCATCGCATAGCAGAGAGGCGCAAGATCTATCTTCTTCTTTGAGCAATATACTATAATATACATTTAAGCAGTGATTTTTGTCATCTTTTGCTTAGTTTTTCAGGTCTTTGCACATGTTAGTGGCATTCAATTGCTCCTCCCCCCTTACTGGAAATTGATTGATTGTGCAAACCAGGGATACCATGGGAACCCACAACTAGTTGATAGATTCGGATTTAAGTGATTCACCAATGATGTCTACTATTGTATTGAACCTACCGACACAACGTATAGTGGACTAGCACCTCCCTAGATCTACTTTCTTTGTGTACTTACAGTAACAGATAAGCGTACTATTATTTTTCCAATATGTTAGACTTAGGACAGTCAGACTTATGATTTTTTTGATTTAAATTTAAACATTACAAATAATAGAAAATCTTTGTGGTGATCCAAGTAACTCGACGCCTGTGTACTATCACTTTCCATTGTATTGAATCTCATTCTTAAATATGTTGTTTTTGCCCTTTTAGCTTATCTGCCCTTCCCCCTTTTTTTAAGTAAATAAATACTGAAACTAAACTAATCTCCCCCGAATATTCTAAAACCAAAAATATTTTTGTGTTTTTTTGAATTTTTAAGACTGGAAATAAAAGAAAAAGAAAAAGAAATTTAAACAAGTGTCGGACTAAGCATTTGTCTCTTCAAGAATGCGTCACTTTTCTTTTTCACGCCGTTGACCTCTAACAGATATAAAAATCTGGGTTTATCAAACAATTTAGTGTAGAGGTCGGCGTGTTGGAAATCCGTGTTTATTTTAACCACATCAATTAATTGTTTTTCATAGCAATCACGTATGAAATGATACTTTATGCCGATGTGTTTTGTTTTAGGGTGTTGAACAGGATTTTTAGTTACAGCTATGGCAGCAGACTTATCAACAAAAATAGGGGTATTAGAAAATTGCAAACCGTAGTCCCGCATTTGCTGTTGAATCCAAATGATCTGAGAGTAGCAACTTGCAGCAGCAACGTATTCAGCTTCAGATGTTGACAAAGCAACAGATGTCTGCTTCTTGCATTGCCAAGTGACTAAACACCTTCTAACGAACTGACACCCTACTGATGTTGACTAGAAGTTCATCTTGCAGCCACCATAGTCTGAATCACTATATGCTGTTAGCTCAAAGTCATCATCATGAGGATACCACAACCCCAGTGTTGGAGTAACCTTCAGATAACGAAGAATCCTTTTCACCCCGATAAGATGATTTACTTTTGGTTTGGCCTGATATCTGGAGCATAGACATGTGGCATACATGATATCTAGACGCGAGGCAGTGAGATACATGAGAGATCCGATCATCCCACGATACATAGTGGCATCCACCAAACCCCATTTTCATCTGGTGCCACATCATGGTTTGCGGCCAGAGGGGTACCGACAACAGTGACATTTTCCATATCAAATCGACTTAGAATGTCTCCAACATGCTTAGTCTGACGCAGAAAGATGCCGGTAGGTGTCTGATCCACCTGTAAACCTAGGAAGAACTTCATCTCTCCCATTGCACTCATTTCAAATTCTGCCTTCATCACAGATTCGAATTCTTTACATAATTCTTCGTTTCGAGAACCAAAGATTATGTCATCCACATAAATCTGCACCATTAGTAAATCTCTTTTTTCTTTGATAGACAACGTGCAGTCAATCACACTCCAACGAAAACCATGCTTTAACAGGTGGGTGGAGAACTTCTCATACCAAGCTGGAGGAGCTTGGTGAAGCCCGTACAGAGCCTTGCCCAGCTTGTAGACTATGTCCCGATGATAAGGATCCTCAAATCCTTCGGGTTGACTGACGTAGACTTCTTCATGGATTTCCCCATGAAGGAATGCACTTTTTACATCTAGTTGATAGACTTTGATCTTCATATTGGATGCATAGGCCAGAAAGATGTGAATAGCTTCCATTCGTGCCACTGGTGCAAACACTTCATTGTAGTTGACTCTGTCGACTTGTCTAAAGCCTTGAACAACCAATCTTGCCTTCTTTCTGATTACGACACCTTGGTCGTCCTTCTTGAAGCGTAGCACCCATTTGGTGCCTATCACTTTAACTCCTTTGGGCCTATCAATGAGTGTCCACACTCCAAGTTTCTTGAACTGTAGCAGCTTTTCCTGTATAGCGTTGACCCAGGCCTCATCCTTCAGGGCATCGCTTACGTGTTTGGGCTCGACTTGAGAAACAAAACATTTGAAAGCCCTATCATTCACATAGCCCTTTTTCCATAATTTCAGCATAATCAGCAGAGTATAGCTGACTTCTCGTCTGCACACCAGAGTGAAGACCCCCAATGATAGTCTCCGGGGGATGATTCACACTGATCCTAGTCATAGGTGTCGTAGGAACGACAAATTCATATTCCAGATTTGTGATAAAAGGTTCAGTATCCAGATTCCCTGTTGCATGTTCTGCATCTGTTGACCTTCCATCTTGATTAAAGTTATGATCATTGCTTGTCTCAACTGCTTCTTCATCGTCTGTTGAATCATCACTCTCGTTCTGAGCAGCTGCTGAAGATCCCGAAGCACACTATCCGGTGCCATATTGCTGATATCCAGATTCGGTGTATTTAGGACATCGTACATCATCTGAGCAGCAATCTCTTCATCAGAATCTATCTGAGGAAGGTTGAATGATTTGAAAAAGCCATCGTAGTCGAAGAATGACGACGGACCTTTTCCAGCAGGGGGGATGGTGTATCGTTACACATCGACGTTGCACCACACTTCTACCTGACCTGTCGAGTTGTTATAAACTCGTTTGTCTGGTATGCTATATCCAAGAAAGATCCCCTGATCTGCTTTCTAGCTGAACTTGCCCTCTGGAGTTTTCTTAAGTAACGTGCATGGAGCTCCAAATGGTTCCAGATACTCCAGGTTAGGTTTGCGCTTCTGAAGCAACTCATAGCAAGTCTTCCCATGCCGCTTGACTACTAACACACGATTAAGCGTGTAGCACGCTGTTAGGACCATGTACACATGGAGTACTAACTGATTCAATGTGAAACCAGATCAAATAGTTCGAAATCCTATTTGATTGGTGATCCAATCAGGGAGAACGTTTATCCGATCAAAACTAACGATGACAATACGTTAAGAATTGATTAGAATCGACCAGAAACATTCTATGAAGTTTGAAGTGACTCTCTGGACGAACAGGAACGGCTAGGGTTGATAATTCTCGAAGTATTCCGTTTTTCCACGAATTAAGTGGTATTTATAGGTTACAGCTCTCATTCGTGCGATTGAGCCATGCGTATGGCTCAGTCGTGCGACTGATTCATTCGTACGACTGAGTCAGTCTTATGACTCAATCATGCGATTGACTCAATCACATGGTGCAGTCGTCCGACTGGCGCATTCACATGGTCCAGTCGTGCGACTGTGTCATGAGACTTAGTTAAACATATTCCTAAACCTTTAATGATACAGAACTATGTCTAACAACTGTAAACCTATGTAACATGTTCATATAAGCGTGTAACAATAAATCATATTAATTGATATAACATTCAACAAACAATAAACATTCAAAGAAGAGTTTTTATTTCATATCTCAAACATAACATAAGTGTTACAAAATGAAAATCAATTACATTTAAGCTCACTAGAACTAGAACTAGGGACATGTGTACCAACAAACTCCCCGTTGGACCTAGTTCTATCTAATCTCTGACTTCCTTTTTAAACTCTTCAAACCTCTTAGCTCGTTCTTCTTTAGAGACTCCAACATGGATATTGAGTGCAAAGCATAAGCGTATGACATGTTGGAACTGAAGGGCTTGCACTATATCCTGCGTATCAAAAAATAATGGCCACTTGTACAAGATGTAGACATCATAAGCAGACAAGTTTGTTAGGCACATAGGGTCAAATACCCTTATCGTCTCCACCTTCCCTTCCCTATCCAAAACAATGACAGCCTCTCCAGTGCGCCAGTCATAATACCACCATTTGAAATGGGGTGCAAAGTCTTGTGGCATCTCCCTCAATGGAATATGCGACATTGTACGCGGAGGGTGCCATTTCAGAACAATCTTTGGTCTTCCAGTGATAGGGTTTACCTCAGATCTTCTGATGTACCTCGTAGCCTGTTGAGGTTTGAAGTTCACCCATCTTGTAAGATACTCACGTTTCAGCGCAGCCTCAAACCAGCCTGACATTTTCTTCGTGTCAGCATACAGCAGCTTCAATCTTGCCAGCTGGTTGAGCTTAAATCCAGGGAGAGTCTTTAGATCGTGTGGGAATCTAAAGTACTCGATACCCCTCTCCCTCTTTACCACGTAAACGTTGAGATCCTCAAAATACGCCCAAGAGATAATCTTCCCTGACACCTTATGATGCTTCTTTACTTTGTAGATCTTGGTGTAGGTACTAGGTTTAGCTGCAGCTCGCTAGGCTTTGATCTCTGAGAAGCAAGCCGCCCATTCAGCCTTTCTGATATCTACGTCGGCGTCCGAGGCTGGGGCTTGGCTTGTAGATGCTTCTGCTTCCTTTTCCTTCTAGCTCAGCTTCTCCAAAGTATCACTGCCGAGAGTATTACCCAGATCGGGAAACACATTTCCCTCTCAGTCAGCATACTCAGGATAATGCTGAGACGTGACGTCTTCTCTCTCAATCTCGTCTGTATCGTTCAACTCCTCGTCACTATCCACATCAAAGGTAGGAGCATCCTTCACTATCTCATCAGGATTCAGCTGGAACATTTCAGCAAGTTGCTCATCAGTGAGGTCATGAATTATTTCTCCTTCTTCAGGAGTATAACTCACGGACCTCCTGACGATCCCTTATTGATCAAGTATCATAGTCAGTTGAGACTTGATCTATTGTAAGGGAGCAACATCGTACTCATCTTGCTGAAATGCTAGATCTGCTTGATTTAAACATGTAACACAACAATAGTTAGTATGTAATCAAGATAATCAAACACGGAATAATATATATATACATTAATTTCATAACATTAATTTATGATTTTAAGTACAAAAGTTGAACAAAGTAAAACATCTAATCTTTACTTTTTCCTTGAATCCTCTCTTCGTCTTCAGCTGAGGGTGAGGTAGGTGGGGCAGACGATGATGCTCCCTGGTCTTGTTTCTTCTTTGTCCTTTGCTCTTCACCAGGAGCAGAGGAAGATGCAACTGCATCTCCTTCATCGTCATCATCATCATCCTCCATACTTCTTGCCTCACCGTCACCCTCCTCCTCATCATCATCACTCTCATCGTCTTTATCATCATCCTCATCATCATCACTATCGTCATCTCCTTCCCCGATCTTCAGAGGCTCATCTTGTGATCCATTAAGCTTGAGCATTATCTTCTTGTTAGCAGCCTCCAACTCCTCCAATCTCTTCACCGATTCCTCTTTGTGCTCGTGGAGTTGGGCGATCTGCCCAGCCTGCTGAGAAATCTGCTGAGCTTGAGAAGCATTTAGCTCCAGTAGCTGACGGTGTGTAGCAGATTTCTCCTCATCTGCTGCTAACAGCTTCAGCACCATCCTGTTGAGTGCTGCAAGCTGTTCCTCCACTCCAATAGGAGGGAGGGATGATCCGGTGGGGAATGTGGAAGGGCCAGCTTGGTGGCTGGGGGTGGTAGTGGTGGCTGAGGTGAATATGGGTGGTGAAGTATGAATGGGTGGAGTGGTATGATGGGTGGCTGTGGTAGGTGGTGTAGTGGTGGTAGGTGGTGTAGTGGTGGTAGGTGGTGTAGTGGTGGAAGTGGTGGTGGATGTAGTAATCAGCGTGATCCTCCGTCTCTTTGGCTTCAGCCCATGTGGTTGAGCCATCCTCTTCCTCCGAGTCCCCTGGACCTGGAAGCTTCCCCTTGCCTGCTGGGCTGATCTGGGGTTTATGATGGATCTGTAGTAGTCTCCCCAGACCCGTCCGGACGTCCACCAACCGTCCTCATCCCCCTTTCGGTGGCAACCACTCGACAACCCACCATCCTGGTCAATGGTTCCTCATCAGACTCTTGCTCCTCATCAGGCTGGAAGTCCGGATGAAACTAGCTGTCTGTAGATCACCGTGTGGAGATGGTGGTGATGTAACCTCAGTAGTAGTGGTCTGTGTGTGAGAAGGACCTGTATATCCACCATCACCACTATCGTCATCGTCTGAGTCATCATCAGGAACCGCTATCCGCTCAGTATCAGAATCACTCTCGTCGTGGCGCCACTTCCTCTTTGTTGGCGCCACATAGTCATCCCGGGCCAGATGCCCAAATAATCTCCTCACCGGGGGCTTCACCTGCTTCCCCCGGTACACCCTCATCCGTCCTAGAGTCCTGTCATCCATGACCTCCAGGACCACAACATCCTCTTTCTCCTTCGGCAGCGAGGGGAGCTTTGATCTATGATCATCTATATAAACCGTGGATACATACAGAAGCTTTCCTTCCCCTTCGCCTCGATGTTCTCCACCAAATAGGTGAAGATCATCCTAGAGAAGCTGAATGGATGATTCAGCACCAGTGCAGTGTATTCGTTCTGCATCTGGTCTGAGAGCTCATCGAATCCACCCTTCCTGGATGCGATGCATCTCAGAAGTACATGGGCTAAGTATTTAAACTGGGGGCACAAGTTGCTCTTGTGGAGCATACTTGCGTCAATGTCCCCAGAATACTTAGCCCTCATAAAGCAGCCGCGATCAGTGAGGGGATGTAATCAGGTGGGACAATCAGAATCATCCCCTAACTCCAGAACCATCTTAATGTCCTCCTCAGTAATCTGGATGGCCTCCCCGAATATAGAACTCCTGATAGTATGGGGATCAGAGGACCTATCGACAGTAGCGCTTTCCCAAAACATCTGCTGTATGGATCTGTATGGTGTGCATGGCGTAGAGATCGCTCGGAAAATCCTCGAGCATCTTAAGAATGTGATGTTGCCAGCAAACTCTGCAGTGTTGCGGGAAGAGAGATCGAGATAAGCACATATGTTGTGCTAAGTGCTCATCGGCCACCGACTAGCCATCTGTGACACAAAGTAAATAAACATTAGTACGTGTCAAAGAGTACCAAACTTGTTTCATGAACTTGAAAATTTTGTTCAGTCGTGTGACTGAGCTGAGCGATTGAATCTAGTCGTGCGACTGAGCTGGACAACTGAGATCTAGTCGTGCAATTGAGCTCATACGTACGACTGAGTAATGCGACTGGACTTAGTTGTATGTTCGCACATGCGTTTACCTCAGTCGTGCGATTGAGCTCAGACGCATAGTTCAATCATGCGATTGAACCATTCATCCGTATCAGTCATGCGACTGAGCCATTCCCCTTGCTCAGTCGTGCGATTGAAGTTCATCAATGTGTCCAATCGCATGTCCGACAGTTTGTTCATTCAAATTTTATTTTTGAGCAATACCTGATGTTAAACGTTGAGTATTGGCTCATTTGATTCGCATATGACCAACTAAAACCCTAAGAACTTTAGTTTGTTCAAAAAGCTTAGTTTTAGTGGTTTATTTGTCATCTTTGATCCGGTTTACATTAGGTCATTTTCCGATCCTTTTGATGTTGTAGTAATCGATTAAACGTTCACATATTGTCCCGCAGTACCTATAGTGTCGTAACAAACAGTTAGAGAGAGTCAAGAACAGGTCTAAGATGATCAATCAAAAATTCAGCAGTATGTGTGTGTATCGTGCGTCTGAGGGGCGATTTGAGTGAATGAGCCAACTGAGACCGACTCCCCCTCTATTTATACTAGGGCAACCTTCAGTCGTGCGACTGAACCTAGTCGCACGATTGATTCGTGCGACTGAGCTTCAGTCATACGACTCGCCCATTCGGTCATCTCCAATCGTACGATTGAGGTTCATTCGTGCGACTGTCGCAGTCGGACACCTCCAATCGTGCGATTGGGCTCATTCGCATGGTCCATTTGTACGACTGATCCATATTTATGGTCCAATCGTGCAAATGGGTTCATTCGTATGGTTTAATCATGCGACTGGACTCATTCGTATGGTCTAATCGTACGAATGGTCCATACTTATGATCCAGTCATGCGAATGGGTCATACTTGTGAAATTTTACCCTTTTGACCCTTGAACACTTAACCTCTTATAACAGTAGATAAAACATTTAGAACAGCTGATCATCTCAGACATGATCAATTTAAGATTAAAAACCTTTTGATCACCTCAGATGTGATCCATTTATCCACCTGATCATCTCAGACATGATCCATTTATCCACCTGATCATCTAAGACATGATCCATTTATCCACCTGATCATCTCAGACATGATTCATTTATCAACCTGATCATCTCAGACATGATACATTTTTCCACCTGATCATCTCAGACGTGATCCTTTTACCTTTTCAGAAACAATTTGTTTAAGATTAACATTAAGTTCATTTTGTGACATTCACAGGGATGAATAACATAGCACCGTCCGACATTGACACACTTTACACATATCTTGAAAAACTAAACCAAGTAACCAACTAAACATGTTTTTGTGATTTTGTTAGGGTAAGGTAGAATAGCCAATTAGCATTAACATCATTTCTAAGAAAGATTCATATGGAATCAGACAGGCATAAACTCAAGTACTTGGAACTTTTATGTATACTGAATTGGAAACTAACATATTTACATATCACAGTTTCTCATTCATCTGAGTTTCTAAGTTCTAACTGGGAATCATGCTTGATCTGATATGTAACACACATTGATTTTGAACATCAGGCGGTGCAGCCACGACGATTGTCAGTATACTTGTCCACTTAAATCCATACACAGACTTTCGACACATATTGGTGATGCATTAGGTTATATTATTTCGACCAACATTTGTGGATCCCAAGCTTATATGGTAATCAACATTCCTCAGGAGGCTTTTGAGCGGTCTACGGGTATTTTGACAAGAAGAAACTATTCATAGAGCTTTCAAAGAGAAGCCAAGCCTCAGGTCAGTGCCATCGCATAGCAGAGAGGCGGCAAACAACAATGAATTCTAGAATATCTAGGTTACGCTTATCCTCAGGACAGTGCCATCGCACAGCAGAGAGGCACACAACCTATCTTCTTGTTAGAGCATCTTTAAATTTTCTTTTGCACATAACGCACTAACAACATAGGTTATCAGCTTGATTGCGTTTATTTTCATTTTTTCGTGCTTTGGTCTTTTTGTGGTCATCCGCACACTTTTAGTGGCGTTTATTTGCTTGTCACCCCTTATTGAAAATAACTGATTGTGTTAACCAGTGATAAGATGGGAACCCACAGTCGGTTGAACAGATTAGTGTAAATTGAGTTCACCAATGATGTCTACTAGTCTATTGTGTTGAATCTACCAACACATCGTATAGTGAACTAGCACCTCCCTAGATCGACTTTCTCCGTGTAGTTACAGTTACAAACAAGCGTACTATCATTTTCCCAATTTGTTAGACTTAGAATTCTCTGACTTACAATTTTCTGTGATTTAATTACACTATAAATGCAAAAATTGTAAATCTTTTTAGTGTTCTAAGTAACTTGACGCCTTTGTACTATCACTTTCCATAGTGTTGAGTCACAGTCTTATCTTTGTTGTTTTTGCTTGTTTAGCTTATCCACCCTCCCCCCCTTTTTTTAAGTAAATAAATACCGAAAGTAAACTAATCTCCCCCTAAAATTCTAAAACAAAAAATCTTTTTGTGCTTTTGGATGTTTATAAGACAAGGAAATTAAAAACAAAGAGAAATAAAATAAAATATGAAAAACTAAACAAGTGTCGGACTAAGCATCTGTGTCTTCTGAAATGATGTCACTTTTCTTTTTCACGCCATCGGTTTATCAAACGGTTTGGTGTAGAGGTCGGCGCATTGAAAATCCGTGTTTATTTTAACCACATCAATTAAATTTTTTTCATAGCAATCGCATATGAAATGATACTTTATGCCGATGTGTTTTGTTTTAGGGTGTTGAACAGGATTTTTAGTTACAGCTATGGCAGCAGAGTTATCAACATATATAGGGGTGTTAGAAAATTGCAAACCATAGTCCCGCATTTGCTGTTGGATCCAGATGATCTCAGAGCAGCAACATGCAGCAGCAACATATTCAGCTTCACAGGTTGATAGGGCAACCGAGGTCTGCTTCTTGCATTGCCACGTGACTAAATGCCATCCAAAGAACTGACACCCTGCTGATGTAGACATGAAGTTCATCTTGCAGCCGCCGTAGTCTGAATCACTATACACAGATAGCTCAAAGTCATCATCAAGAGGATACGCAGTTAGCTCAAAGTCACAATACGGGTTGCCATTGACTGTCTTCTTCAGTTTGACACACACCCGATTGAAATGGCATTTTTCACCGCAGTTGAAACACGTGACATTTGACTTGTCGAATCCAAACGTTGTATCCTTTATAGCCACCAGATTATGTCCCGTCTTCTTAACGAACTTCTTTGCTCTACGCACAGCACTAGCGAGAGCCCACATTATATCCATCCGTTCAAGCTCTGTTTCATCAACCGGTTCATAATCTTCATCTGCTAGATGGCAATTTCCAATCTTTCCTGCAACTAACCCATCATAGGAATGTACCATAGGAGCTAGTAGATCCATATGCTCCTTAGCAACTGCAACAGTTACGTTGCTCAAATTCTCTATATTTAACTTCGTCGATTGAATTTATGGAGCATTGAATGGAACACTTGAAGATCCACCTGATTCACAACTTGAAGAAGTACTAGGAATGCTTGCAGATGTGTTAGAAACGAAAGCAGTCTGCGGAGGCGCACTCGAAGAAGCTGTAGTAGGAGTCACATTGTAGAGAGAAGGATTCTGAGTGTAGTTACCCTTCTTAGACTTGTACTTATTTTGAACCTCTTCCTCCTCAACTTTAGAATAAAGTCATTTATGTCCGAAGTCTCCAACACAGCATTATGTCTCAAACTGGAAACAAATGAATCCCACTTATCAGGTAACCCATAATCCAAACTTGCCACCTTGTCTTCCATGGACGTTTTAACCCCATGAGTGTGCAGTTCACTCATCAAGTGATAGAAGCGGTCGATCACATCATCTAAACTTTCATTCCCAATAGAAGAGAAGTTATCACATTCTTTCTTCAACACTTTCGCCTTCAGTGACTTAAGTGTTGCATTACCTTTAAATCTCTTCTCAAGAGCCTCCCATAACTTTTTGCACTGCTTTTGTTCTGAAAACTGATGGAAGATGTCTTTAGGAATCGACTGTGTCAACAATGCGTAGGCCTTCTTCTTAGCATTGTACGCAGTCTTTTGTGCCTCAGTAAAACCACTTAGTGTTAGACGAACACCATCAGCTCCAACGGGCAAAGTGTAGCCAGTCTCAATAGTGTTCCAGTGGTTTATGTCTACTCCATTCCGATGAATCTCAAACCGTTGCTTCCATTGAGGATAATTATCAAGAGATAGAAGCTTTGGTGGTTTGTTATGATTCCCGATCTCATTCTCCAAGAGCAATAGATTCTGGATCCTGGAGTCCTTCCCTGCTGAGAGTGCAAAGTTCTGTGTGTCCATAGTGAATTAGTCTTAAGACTTGAAAACCAACTGTGTATACGACTGGGGATGCGACTGGGGTACGACTGAGACTCAACTGGGCGATTGAGCTTAGTCGTCCGACTGAGCAGACGACTAGGAATGTTGTGCGGGTAAACAGACCGACTGGGCCAATCGTGCGATTAAGCAAGCGACTGGGCCAATCGTGCGATTGAACTGAGAGAATGGAGTTCAGTCGTACGATTGAGTTAATCGTGCGACTGAGACTGCTGACTTCGAAATTTTTCAACCTTTTCACGCAATTCGACCCAAAAACACAACTTTGAAACCCCTATTAGGCTGAAACTCGAAAAAAGCAAAGTTTTGAACACATGCACTCGTAAAAATTGGATTTTTTAGCAGAAAGAACGGATCTTTTGAATAAAAAGGTTGACTTTTTCAAAAACGCGATTGGATCCACGAAGTATCAAGAGCCAAAGCTCTGATACCACTTGTTAGTATCGTGTACGGATGGACTACTAACTGATTCAATGTGAAACCAGATCAAATAGTGCGGAATCCTATTTGATTGGCGATCCAATCAGGGAGAACGTTTATCCGATCAAAACTAACGATGAGAATATGTTAAGAATTTATTAGAATTGATCAGAAACATTTTTGAAGTTGGAAGGGACTCTCCGGACAAACAGGAACGGCTGGGGTTGATAATTCTCGAAGTGTTCCGTTTTTCCACGAATTATATGGTATTTATAGGTTACAGCTCTCATTCGTACGACTGAGCCATGCGTATGGCTCAATCGTGCGACTGAGTCGTACGACTGATTCATTCGTATGACTGAGTCAGTCTTATGACTCAATCGTGCAATTGACTCAATCACCTGGTTCAGTCGTGCGAGTGGCCCATTCGCATGTTCCAGTCGTGTGACTGTATCATGAGACTTAGTTAAACATATTCCTGAACCTTTAATGATACAGAACTATGTCTAACAAATGTAAACCTATGTGACATGTTCATATAAGCATGTAACACTAAATCATATTAATAGATATAACATTCAAGAACCAATAAACATTCAAAGAAGAGTTTTTCATTTCATATCTCAGACATTACATAAGTGTTACAAAATGAAAGTCAATTACATTTGAGCTCACTAGAACTAGAACTAGGGACATGTGTACCAACACACGCATTGGTAACAGCTTCATTTCCCAAGTGTACTGGCAGTTTTGAATCTGCCAACATAGTCCATGCAGCCTTGATCAATCTCCTATTCTTGCGTTTAGCAACTCCATTCATCTGTGGCGTGTATGCAGAGGTGAACTGATGAACATTTCCCTTTTCCTTGCAGAAAGCATCCATCCACTGATTCTTAAATTCAGTTCCATTGTCTGAACGAACCTTCCTGACCTTCAGATTGTAGAGAGACTCCAGTGTAGTGACAAGCACCTTGAACGATTCAAATGTTTAGACTTAGCTTTCATAAACATCACGCAGGAGAAACGTGAGTAGTTATCTGTGACTACAAAGCAGTACCAGTCTCCAGCGATACTCTTGGTGCTAACGGGACCAAAAAGATCCATATGCAGTAGCTCCAAGGTAATCTCGATAGAGTTAACATGCTTGGTCTTGTGAGACTTCCTGGTCTGCTTTCCCTTTTTGCACGAGACATAAAAATCTGGAAGTTTGAAGTTCTTTACAGTAACTCCCTCAACTAGGTTGTTATGAATCAGATGATTCATCTTCCTGTAATTTATGTGTCCCATTCTCCTGTGCCAAGAGATGGACTCCTTGTCTGTTTCCTTTGACAAAAAGTACTGAACAGTGGACTCAGTAGTAGAAGAATTTGACATGTCCAAGACGTACAAATCGTTGTACCTTGATGCTGACATTAAAACCTACTCCTTAGGAATCTCCATCTCCTTCTTCAGAATGTAACACTTCCTATTGTCAAACATAACTTTGAAGCCCTTGTCACATATCTGAGAAACCAAAAGCAAATTGTTTTCTAACTGTTGAACATTATTTACTTTATCAAACTTTACCTTTCCATTACCTACTTCTCCTTGTGCGGCAATATATCCTCCTTTGTTTCCAGCGAAAGAAACATGTCCCCCTTTAATTTGTTTGACATTGAAAAGGAGAGACTGATTTCCCGTCATGTGCATGGATGCTCCGCTATCTACAATCCATGTGTTGGTAGAAGCACTATAGCGGACAACCTGCACACCATAGAAAATAATTACTTAAGGAGGGGGACCCAAACCTTTACTGGCTTGGGTTTCCCAGAGGCATCGCACATCAAGACTCGACCCACTGTCCTTTTGGAGTTGGAGAAACCTCATTCTTCTGCTTATCAGCACTATCAGACACATCAGATGTTTTAGCTTTCTACAAACCATCCTTGTGTAAGGCTTGTTTGTGGTAAACTGATGACTAATTTACAGTTTGAACTTTAGATTTATTTTCCAAAGCAGGTTTCACCTCAGGCATCACAGACTTGCCAGTGACTTGTCTGTGTTGTCTATGGTGTTAGGGAGATGCATAAGACCTAGCAGGTGTTTTAGACCTAGCAGGTGTCTTAGATCTCTGTTTTGAAGAATCTAGTTTAACTTCCTGATCTAGTTCAACTTTAAGCCTAGGTGTCTGATAGCGAGGACAGTGTGAAGAAATGTGACCTCTTTGTCCATAAGTATAGCATGATCTCCTCTCAACAGGACTAGGAGATCTCTTGTGGGGTGGGAAGTACACTTCAGGCATGGGTCTTTTGGTCTCAACTTTAGGTTTTTCACCTTCTTTACAAATCTGATTTGTTTAAGATTATGATTACTTTGATTTTTAAAATGATTGAGATCTTGCTTACCTGATTTGGACTGAGTAGGTTTTGAAGTCTTAGGATGGGTTATAGCAGATTGTGAACCCGACCCAAGAGGTACACTATCATCCTTTTCCATTTGGTCCTCAATGACAGTTTTATTCTTTGTGCATGGTGTTGAAGTCTTCTGATCAGTAATCGGAGGAGCAGGTTTAACTACAGTGTCCGGATCACTGACAAGAGGAGTAGTCACCACATGGTCCTTGATGGGATTACTGTTAATAGGTTTCTGTTTGGTGTTAAGGAGGATCTCATGTGGTGAAGGCACAACTTTATAACTCAGCCCTTCCCCGTTGTTTCTTTCTGTAACCAAGTTTTCCAAGATATGAGAGGAACTAGCTAAACTATGTAGTTTTTGCTTTAAGGATTCATTTTCAACTTGTAAAACAGCTCTGTCCTTTTTAGTTTCCTTAATTATTTTTATGTAAAACTTTATGTCATTTTCTTGGTCAAAAGCAACAACCTCAGTTTTTAATTGTTTTCTCAGCAATTCAATTTTCTCTTTAAAGCTGCGCTCATTTTGCTTTAATACTCTATTAGCCTCAGTGCAAAGTTTTAAGTCATTTACTAAGTTATCATTATGTTCTATTAACCTAGCAAATTTCAGATCGATGCATTCCCTAAATTTATTACATTCAACGCAAGCATGTTTATCAAAGAGACAGTCTTTCGATTCTACCTATGCAGATGTAGAGGTGCCAGCCATGAAAGCAGCTTGGTGTTCTTGGTGTGCTTCAGATTCTTCATTTAGTTCATCCTCCACTAGTTGATCAACAGCAGCCATAGTCTCATTCACATCAGCAGTATCAAGCTCAACTGAGTTCTCCCCCTTACTCGTTGAGTCTTCGTTCAGTTCATCAACCGATGCAATGTTAGCTTCACCATCAGATAAGAAACGGAAGGACCAGTCTTGTCCTTCATCACCCTGTGCTACCATTGCTTTGGAGTCCTGGCTGGTTGATGTTGCCTTTTTGTCCTTATCCTGCTTGTTAAATGATGAAAACGGGTTGCCATTTCTGTCTTCTTAGGTTTGACACACTCTCTCTTAAAATGGCCTTTTTCACCAGAGTTGAAACAGGTGACTTTTGACTTGTCAAATCCAAAAGTTGTATCCTTTGTAGCCACCAGGTTCTGTCCCATCTTTTTAACAAACTTCTTTGCTTTACGCACAGCACTAGCGAGAGCCCACATTATATCCATCTGTTCAAGCTCTGTTTCATCAACCTGCTCATAATCTTCATCTACTAGATGGCAATTTCCAATCTTTCCTGCAACTAACCCATCATATGATTGGACCACAGCAGCAAGTAAATCCATATGCTCCTTAGCAACTTCAACAATTATGTTCCCAAATTCTCTGTAGTTAACTTCGTCGGTTGAATTTCTGGAGCACTGAATTGGACACTTGATGATCCACCTGATTCAAACTTGAGGATGAACTTAGGATGCTTGCAGATGTGTTAGACACGAAAGCGGTCTGCAAAGGTACACTAGAAGACACTGTAGTAGAAGTCACATTGTAGAGAGAAGGATTCTGAGTGTAGTTTCCCTTCCTAGACTTGTACATATGTCGTACCTCTTCCTCCCTCAATTTCAGAATAAAATCATTTATGTCCAATGTCTCGAGCACGGCATTATGTCTTAAAGTGGAAACAAATGAATCCCATTTATCAAGTAACCCATCAGCCAAACTCGACACTTTATCTTCCATGGACGTTGTAACCCCATGAGTCTGCAGTTCATTCCAAACTTTCATTCCCAATTGATGAGAAGTTATCAAATTCCTTCTTCAAAGCTTTAGCTTTTAGAGACTTAAGTGTTGCATTTCCTTCATAACGTTTCTCAAGAGCCTTCCATAACTTCTTGCACTGCTTGTGCTCTGAGAACTGATGGAAAATATCCTTTCGCATGGACTATGTCAACAAAGCATAGGCCTTCTTCTGAGCATTGTACGTAGTCTTTTGTGCCTCATTCAAACAACTTAGAGTTAGTGGAACCCCATCCGCTCCAACTGGCATAGTGTAGCTAGTCTCAATAGTGCTCTATAAGTTTGTGTCCACTCCATTCAGATGAATTTCAAACTGTTGCTTCCATTGAGGATATTCATCAAGAGAACGAAGCATTGGTGGTTTGTTGTGATTCCCAATCTCATTCTCCAAGAGCAAGAGATTCTGAATTTTGGAGTCCTTCCCGGCTGAGAAAGCAAAGTGCTATGTATCCATAATGAACTAGTCTAAAAACTTGACAAACTGACTGGGTATGCGACTGGGGATGCGACTGAGACTCAACCGTATGATTGACCTTAGTCGTACGAAAGAGCAGACGACTTGACAATCGTGCGAATGAACAAACGACTGGGCCAATCGTGCGATTGAACAAACGACTGGGCCAATCATGCGATTCTACTGTGGGAATGAAGTTCAGTCGTGCGATTTGGTCAATCGTGCGACTGAGACTGGTGAATTCGAATTTTTTCAAAATTTTCATGCAATTCGACCTAAAAACACAATTTTGAAAACCCTAATCGGTTGAAACTCGAAAAACACTAACTTTTGAACACATGCACTCGTAAAAACTGAATTTTAATGTAACAAGAACGGATCTTTTGATAGAAAACATTGACTTTTGCAAAAACACGATTGAATCCACGTAGAATCAATAGCCAAAGCTCTGATACCACTTGTTAGGACCGAGTACGTACAGAGTACTAACTGATTCAACGTGAAACCAGATCAAATAGTGCGGAATCCTACTTGATTGGCGATCCAATCAGGGAGAACGTTAATCCAATCAAAACTAACGATTAGAGTACGTTAAGAATTGATTAGAATTGATCAGAAACGTTCTATGAAGTTGGAAGGGACTCTCTGGACGAACAGGGACGGCTAGGGTTAAGAATTCTCGAAGTGTTTTATTTTTCCACGAATTAAGTGGTATTTATAGGTTTCAGTTTTCATTCGTACGACTGAGCCATGCATATGGCTCAGTCATGCGATTAAGTCTTACGATTGATTCATTCATATGACTAAGTCAGTCTTATGACTCAATCGTGCGTATGGCTCAATCACCTGGTTCAGTCGTGCGACTGGCCCATTCGCATGGCCCACTAGTGTGACTGAATAATGAGACTTAGTTAAACATATTCCTGAACCATTAATGATATAGAACTATGTCTAACAACTGTAAACCTATATAACATGTTCATATAAGCGTGTAATAATCAATCATATGAATAGATATAACATTCAATAACCAATACACATTCAACGAAGAGTTTTTCATTTCATATATCAAACATTACATCAGTGTTACAAAATGAAAGTCAATTACATTTAAGCTCACTAGAACTAGAACTAGGGACATGTGTACCAACATGTTCTCTGTATCCTTGTAACTCATTAATGCATTTTGCATTACAGAAATTTGATTTTACCTCAGATGGAATGGGAGTTGGACTATCATTGATGTGAGCCATGAGTGCATGATTTTGAAATTAAGGTTTGACTTCCTCTGCATACAGGCTCCAATCACGGATTCCATCTTGTCCGATCACAAGTGCATTTGAGGTTGACTGGCTGTTTCCACGGTCTTGTTGAGTCAGTTGATGCTGACTTTGATTAGATTGTTGATGATGATGCTAATGCTGAAATTGATTTTAATGACTTGATTCTGGAGTTAAAGTTGATTGAGATGATGGTTGACTGTGTGAATTTCTCTGGTAGTTGTTGTTACTTTTGCGAGGTGCATTGCATTCCCTTGAGAAGTGACCAGTCATACCACAGTTGAAACACTTCACCATTGATTTGTCATATCTAAGCTTTGTGTTTTCAATCAAGCTTAGGTTCTTTCCTTTTTTAAAAAAATTCTTTGCTCATAAAGCAATCATGGCCATTGGCCATTGTAAATCCATTTCTTCAACATCGTCTGGATCCATTTCTTCCAGATATTCTTGTATCAAATGAGCTGAACTGAGTCTTCCTCCTAGGTATGTCTTAAATCTTGCAACAAAGGCATTGTAAGTAGCCTTTTGTTCTTCAGATTTTGATCAACAGGCATGCTAGTAGGTGTGGAAGTAGATGGATTGGTTGATGACTGCTTGTGTTGTTAAGATGAGCCAATGAATGCAGTGGTTCTAGATTGATCTCTGGAGGACAGAAAATCATCTTCTTCAGATATAAAAGCATTTTCCACATAATGAGTTTCTGAAGGAAATTTGTATGCCTCAATAACTTAAGGTCCACTCAAGTTTCTGCTTCTTTCATCCAACTCAAGAGCTTTAATATTTGCTATCATGGTGTCTAAGCTTGTGCTCTCGAAATCAAATGTATTCTTCTGCATTGTCACATTCTGCTTCCAAGTCTCTGGCAGACTGTGCAACAATTTCTTGTTCATTTCCTTTTCTATGTAAGTGATCCCCATTATCTGCAAATCATTCACCAATCGGACAAATCGATGAAGCTCTTTTGAGATTGATTCTCCCTTGGTGTGGTGGAAGGTTTTATATTGATTAACTAGTTTGTCTTTGTTAATCTCAATCACCTCACTACTACCTTTACACATGATTTGTAGTGCGTCCCATACACCTTTTGTTGTGCCATAATTTTCCAATCTTTTGAGGACGTCCATCTTTAAAGCCTGAGTCAGAATGGAGTAGGCTTTAAGATCAATCTTGATCTTCTTATACTCATCATCATCAAGATTAAGACTCGGATCCTCAATAGGGATTTTGACTATCTTGTATTGTACAGCTTGATCAGCAGTCAAAGTAACTAAAATATAAGGTCCCTTGCCTATAGATATCCAATAATCTGTATCTACACATGTAATATAGTTCCTAAGCCGAATTCTCCATTGCTTAATTCAGATTTGTGTTTAAGCATTGGTGGTTTGGAAGCATGACCAAGTTCAGCAAAATTAATAGAATTTAGGGGTAATAAACTGATTTTAGAAAGTTTGAATATGGTTTAAATTGATATTATGGCCAACAGTTCAAACAGTCCACAGTTCGGGTATATTTGTATGTATTTCATGAACGGTAACAGTAGTAGGGTTTCCAAATCATCAGTAGTAGTAAGGTTTTTTACCTGTTATCCTTTTTGAGTCACTTGTTGTTGATTTTATGTGATTTTATTTGGGTGATCCACACTCAAATAATGTATTTCAAGTGTTCTGACCTAAAGAACAGTGAATGTTGATGAAGTTTTTTGGTATTTTTAAAAGTATGCTTGTTGACAGTAGAAACTTGCTAATAAACAACTCAACCACTAGATCAATCGATTTTTATTCAATATGTGAGCGGATCTTGAGATAAATCTGAGAGTCAAACCTCCAATACCAATTGACTGGGTCCATGAATGAGATTCTCTGTTGATGTGACTTCAATAAGGATCGAAAATAATGATTGAGTCATTGATTAGGTAACAAAAATTTAGCATAAATAAACATTAAATGCTGGTGTGATACTCATAAGTGCTTTGTATATTGATTGGTGGTAAAAAAGTAACAGTGGGTGCTAGGATTTTCAATATAGTGAATTGACAACCTTAAAACCTCATAACGTGAGTACTGTGTTCCTTACAAACGAAAAAGTTACATAAGATGGATATTATGTTTTGTTTATAGACTGACATAAGCATGTACAAAATGACTAAACTACCCTGATAACTATATCAAAATACTAGTCTAAGTACAAAAAGCTAATCAGCATTTGTGTGTGTTCATCCGCATTAACTAGTGCGGATGTCTTGGACTTCATCAGCATTTCTTCTTTGTCTTCAGCATTAAGTGTTTGGTCATCCGCATTGACAAATGCGGATGAACAAACACTTGTTAGCATTTCTTCTGTGCATCCACATTAATTAATACGAAAGAACAAATACTTCACATTTGTTTAGACTGTCTGTATTTGTATATGAGGAAGAACAAACCCTTGTCACAATTTGTTCATTGGTCATCCGCATATACAAATACGGATAGCCAACACTTAGTCTTTATTCTTCACCTGCATATCTTCTTGGACTTGTAGGATTTCACCAGCAGAACAACCATCAGCCACCTCTTGAATTGGCATGTATGATCCTTTCAGGGCCTAACACTAATTAAGATAATAAAGATCAAATCACACGAGAACTTGAAGTTGCCGCGTAAGAAGTTCATCTCGTGCGAGAACTATGGAGAACTTCTAGTTTAGTATAAATAGTTGTTTGTTGATGTAATTAAGTAGAGCTTTTCTCATTTTCTTATTTCATACTTAATTGTAATTACTTAAAATCAGAGTGCAATATACTTGAGTTGTTTATTTACATTTATGCTTATCTTCTACTATTCAATCTTAATACCATGATTATTATATTCCACGTTCTTATCACGAGATCGATCTTATGTTATTGTTGATCCTTACAATTGGTATCAGAGCTTGGTATGCTCTAGATCGATTGAGTTGAAGATTGAAGAGCGTTTTTGAAGTGTATTTGAGCTCCGAACTTGAATTCTTTGAAGATTAACATGCTTTCTGTTGTTTTTTATCAGATTTGAAGAAGTTCAGAGCTGTTATGATTTTAGATGAAGAGTTGATGGTGTTTATATGGTTAATTGAGCTTAATTGAATCAATTAGAGACAATTAGGATCAAAACTAAACCTAAATCACTAATTGGAAGCTTAATTAATTAATTTTGGACAATATGCTGAAAAATTGAAGTTGGAATCTTTGGAATTAGGTTGAATAGGTGAAAACTTGAAATTCGCACGTGAAAAGTTCCTGTTAGTGTGAGAAGCTTGGTTATCACAAAAGTTTGTTCCAGAAGATTCCTTTCGCACGAGAAGTTTATCTTTTCGCAAATCCGTGTGAAAAGTTTGTGCGAGAAACTTGGGCGAATAGTGTTGGTCAAGACTGTTCATGCGACAAATTTGATACTCGCATGAGAACTTTAAGCTTGAAGAATTTTTTAAAAGTTTGACTATCAAGTTTCAAAATGGAAAATCTAAAGAACATTACTGCTACCCTTAACCTTGACAATTAGATTGGCATGAGCATCAAACCTCCTAGACTTATAGTGAAGAAGATTATCACGACTGGGTCTACCGATTTAAGAATCATGTTATTTACACCGAACCTCGGATAATGCGGTCAATTAAACAAGGACCATATATTCTTGTGCATAACAATGAGAAGGGAGAGTTAGTACCCAAGCCTGGACTAGGATAAGGAAGACATGAAGAAGCTTGAACTTGATGACAAAGCGTATGCTGCCGTCACTATGGCACTTACTACTGAGATTGCTTAAAAGTTCAAGGATTTCAAAAGGGCTAAAGAGTTATGGGATGCGATAGAGGAACAGATCATGGGTAATAAGGACATGAGGGAAAGTCAAAAGGACATGTTGAACCAAGAGCTTAACATGTTTAACCAAGAGTTTAACATGTTTAACCATGTGCTAGGTGATAACAAAGATAAAGAGTGTAGGAATTACCTTGGAGAATATTTTAGTGAACAAGAAGCTATTAAACTCGTTGCCTTACAGGTGGAACAACTTTGCCATTATCAAAAGAACAAAGGATCTATTCACCTTCTCCCTTTGCAATCTGATTTCCGCTATGAAGTCATAATATATGGATGACAAACAAAGAGCTGCAAACCATATTAACACCATGGGAGCTGAAGCATCTGCATTATATGCAAAAATGACTAGTAATCCCTATTACTATGTCAACTATTCCCAGTTGTGTTAAAAAAATGAGCCAACTTTGTTAATCCAATTGTCAAAGAACCATCCATGCATCAGTTTCGAGCCTCTCATCAAAACCAATTCAATCTGATGCAACCTCACCTCAACCTCAGGTTTATCCACGTAGTTAATCCTCATAACCCACATAACAAATTCTTGTTGTAAATTCCAACCCATCAAAGCAAACCATTCAAATAGTTGAATGGCATCTTGCTCTAATCACAACCTTCATGAATATCTACAAAGCTTTCACAGCCGGAAGACTCAGTGCACCCAACATCTTAGTTGATGACTTACAACAAGTTAATCTTGATGTTGTTGAACAAAATGATATCCAGTATCAGATTCCTATGGTGGTGTACCGGGCGAAAAACTTTGCGAGCAGGATGGGGAGGAAGATGTTTGGCTTAAACAACTTGAGCAAGATTGGGTTTCATATAACAAGTTTGAGATTTATAATTGTGAAAAACCTGGTCACTTTGCTAGAGATTTTATAGCGGAAAAGACACTCCAAACTGACAATGGAAAGAAGATGATGACTATGGAGGTAGATTCGAAGGGATATAAAGCAAGCTTATCAAAGAACAAAACACTAGATCTCAGACTAATGAAGAGTATGATTAGTCAAACCAGATGGAGATTTTTGATATTAAACTTTCAACTGTTTTGTTAGCTAAAATTCAAACTGATGAAGAAAGTGCTGATGAGAACATGCTTGCTGAGTTTGTGTATGATGATCTGATGATGTCACACCCTTAATTTTCACGAACGGGGTTTTATCGTCAGGCATGTGACATAACCAGGATCTTAGATAAGCATCAGTTACATCAAAAGACTCCATAATTACAAAACATATAAGTTGCTTGATAATAGTGAAACAAACCAAACATGTTTAAGTATTGCGGAAGCGAAATTAGAAAACATTTGAACAACTGTTGAAATCTGCGCAAACACGCGCCCAAACCAATTTAAGTAAATGTAAATATAATTAAGCCATAAAACCAGTTTAAAAGTGAATGAAGAGAATATGAAATGAATGCGGTGCTCCTAGACGTGCCACATCAACGAGCTGAGAGAAAACATGCTAAGATCAGTATAAAGACTGGTGAGTTCACAGGTTTAACAGAAAATAATAATTAACAGTAATGAAATTCCATATTTAGTAATCAAAGCATATAAGTAGGTAGCTATCCTACAGCAAGTCACTATGTGTATGAAGTCGTGACCGAGCTGATAGTAATAATAATAATGTATGCCCCGGCTGTGGAACCCCAACCACAACACTGTAAAACATGCTAACCATTCACCCGTTTGACCTCCAGTCAAGCTAGCGCGACTAGCCCGGGCGAGGTTTGTCAAACCCAGTAGATCTGCTAACAATCACCTCGCTAGTAACATATTAACGGTCTGAAGAGGCGTAGTATAACACCATAGTATCAGGTATATGCAGCATTACGAAATCTAATTTATTGTATCGTTTATGAAAAACAACATGTTTCTCTCCCCCAAAAAGAGTGATATAAAAAGTGGGGCTGTGAACTCATCTTAGGGTGCACGGAAGACAATGAAACCAATTACCAAAACAGTAACTTCAACCTATTACACAAATAGGTTTATAAGTTTGTGCACAAAACATCCTTACAATGCCCCAGTCATATCACACAATATTCAACACAATCAACGCATAAAATCAAGCTTTGAAAACACTTCACACAAGAATTCATTATAAATCATCTATACATAATTTTGAGTTGAATCTACTTGGAGGTGTTCCAAGACTCATGGGGTTACTTCCCAAATCATTTATTTTAACCATAACTTCATCAAAATACAAACCATGTATCAAAACACTTGACCCTTTGTTTGCTGTAAAAAAATGATTTTGACCAACCTTCACTAAAAAGACAATAACTTGAGTTTTACACGTCCAATTTAATTGTGGTTGAACTTTCTGGAAACTAAATTTAAAAATACACAATTTGGAGCCACGAAACGCAGTGATTGAGTTTATTATCATCAAGTTACAACGTGCACAAGTTGGCTAATAAAATCTGCCAAAAATAAGAGAGCATTAAGTTTTAGACCTAACGTGCGTCCTAACAATGTTCAATGACTTCACAAGACCATGTTATCAACTAAACACACTCATAAGTTTTAGAGGGACCGAAATCACATGAGTTATACCCAAACCCTTTTTGTATGAACATTACCCGAATTGGACTAAATACGAATGGAGGTTAAAACTATATCAAGCGAACTCGGAATTGAGTGATTGAAGTGGCCACGCATCCGTATTGCAGAGATCTACCATCACCTCCACCTTCTGCCGTCGTTTTCCGCCTTATCCGCTACCGGAAAACTTAGCAGTCGCTGGAAAACGTCCCAGGCGCACTGCTCTATTCCGAAAAATAAGAATCAGACCTCCAGGTCTTAAAATTAAAATCCCAATGGCGAAAACCTTTCCTATGTGTCTAAAACATCCCATAAAAATTTGGGATCGATTCAACCGTTGGATCTCCAGGGATCGTTGGATCTCTGCTACAATGTTCTTGAAAATGGGAATAGAAGTTGTGGGGGATGATTTTTGGGTAATAGGAGGTTAGGGTTGGGGTTTGCATGGTAACATATATTATTAAGCATGTAAGGTGCTTTGTGGGCTTTTGGGTTGGGCCGGATTGTGTTCCAATTTTGTTTAGCTGTTAATTGCAATAACGGTTATCTATTTATAATAATAATAATTATTATTTAATAAAATCATAACGAGGGAAATGTTAAGTTAAAAGAACGGGGTAACCTGAGATTTAGGGTTGTCAAAGATGAAGGGGATCTTTGCTAAAAAAGAAGTTGAGAAAGTTGAAGAAGTGCTTAGAGAAGAAGCTGTTAAGATTACTCCAGCATATTCAAAGATGACCGAAGAGGGTAAGGAAAAGTTGAAGAAGAAGTTATTGAGGTTACTCCAGCTATGGATGAAAATAAGGAGAATGTTGTTAAGGAAACTCCGGCACCTGCTCGTGATGACACTTTCAATGCTGTTGAGATTGCAGGATTGATATTGTTCTCTTAACACTTGGTGTTTCTCACAAACTGTTCAATATCAAGCAGTTGATGAATGTAGAATCAAGAACTCAGTTGATAATAATATAATAAGTAAAGAACACAAGAAGCGGTTTTCAAGATACTTATATATATTATCTCTCAACTAAGTATTACAAGACTCATGAAGAAGCATTGATACTAAGTTACAATGAGCGACTATATATACTACTACCTACAGCTTGTTATATGTAGATAACATGCCGGGACATACTTCTAAATAAATACTACATTCCAAGAGGTAGGGTATCTTAGATAAAATATTATCTAAGATAAGGTAGTCACGACAGGTCCATGACTTACCTTTTGGTTACCAACTAAAGGTGGCAGTTGTACTAACTAAGAAATTGTGAATAGTAGACAAAAGTAAGATCAACCACATGAACGTGGAAGGCATCTTGTAAAGTATCAAAGTAGGCAGCAAGTGTCAGTCGGACCATGCTTTGTCCACTGGTTCATACTGTGTTTCTTCCAAAGGTAAAATGGCTTCAGAAGAATAAGTTCTTCCGAACCATTTATACTTTGGAAGACACAGCTTCTTTTGAGGCTTTGTCTTCGGAAGACTTTGTCTTCATTCTTCTAAGTGTTTTACTTCAGAAGGAGATCTTCTAAGTCTCGAAAGACCGAGTTCATCCTTCGGAAGCTCTTTGGAAGATCACCATAGAAGCTTCTAAAGTTGCAGCATTTCCTTTGGAAGCTGTAGCATTGCCTTCGGAAGACTTCTCTTAGTTTGTACAGATTCTTCTAAGTGTTGTTTTTTTTGGTTGCATCAGCCTCAATAGACCCAACAAACTCCCCCTAGGCTGATGCTACCAAAACACACTTCCTTCTTCAACTTTTAACTCCTCTTCAGTTCTTGCCTTTTGTTTAATTCAGCATGATGAAAGCTATCAATAAATCTTCTGATATGAGCAGCTATCACGTAGTTAGAGGGATTGGTGAATGATCTCTCTACTAGCTCAACAATATCAAATCTGCTTAAGTGTAGCAGAGAGGAAGCATTGAACCTGTTTACCTCTCCATTCTCCCTCTCCACAACGAAGTTGTGATAAGGTTCATCAAACCTTCACAGGATTATTGTGTTCCTAAGAATGAGGGGCAAGTTTGGTAGTCCATCCCCATTCCTAGTGTCCAGCAGGCTCACCAATTTTCTTCTTAGCCTTTTCTCTTCTTCATTTAATGAATCAGAGCTTAAGGCTAGAAGAATAAGTGATTGGTGTAGGGTTTCTTGAGGTAGATCTAGGAACACATTTCTTGTGAGAGAGCTTGAGGATCCATCAATGTATTGTAATATGATGAACTCTCCCTTATAAGAGATGCTACTCACTTTGAACAGTTGTTGAGTCTTCTTTTGATCTCCCTAATTTCTTCTAAGGTTGGAGCTTTGGATGGTTCAGAGGATGATTTTAGTATTGTTTGGGTTTGGGTTATGTTTTGGGTTGTAGGATATGTTAAGATAGTGGTTGTTGAGAGGCAGGGGAAGGTGGTGGTGGTAGTGTGGATGGTGTAGGTCTAGGGGTGTATTGTTCAGTGATGGGTTCGGTTTAGATAAGGAAAGAGAAGGGTATAGGCTCAGTGATGGTTCCAGTTGTTGTGGGTAGTGGTTTAGGTTATGGTTTGGGTTTCATCCTCTGTATCTCCTGAGATACCTCCTTCCTTCTTCCTAAAAGAATGTCAGCTTTGATATCACTGACATGTCGCTTTAGGGTCTTCTCTGACATTGGTCTAACTTGCCTGCCACTAAAGCCACGTGCCCTGAGATAAGCCTTCATCCAAAGATGTCAATGAGCAGAGTTGCCGTAGACTCAGTCTCATTGATGTTACCACTGTCCTGAGAGCTCAGTGAGAGACTCTTAGTAGTGGCAGCTAAGCCTACATGAGTCCCCTGCACACCAGTAGGACTCACCTCAGTTATTGGTTGCTGATGTGGGTCAGAGATCAACTTCATAGCTTCGAGGAAACATGAAATCTTCTTAGTTTGGGTTAAAGGTCAGTGAACGATATGGTAGGTATTCCTAATGACCCGGGACCTTGGTCAATATCTAAGGACTCATAGTCAGTGATGTGGCTGTCCCTTTTTGGTTGCTCAGGAGAGTATTATGACTCATCCTGATGGCTTGAGGTTTGGGTGATGGGCTTATAAGGTTGAGACTGAGGAGACTCCACACTTATATTGAGGTCAATTGGAGGGGAAGGTTGGACCTCAGGCTGAGTGGGAGCCCAGTGTGCCAGTCTAGCCTTTTTGGGCTGAACAGAGGGGACTTGTTCAATCAGAGTAGATTGAGCAAGGGTTCACTTGGGACGTCTTCGGTAAAAGTATTTGATTGGTAAGGAGGCCTTTTGGAGTGGAGTGGTGATTGCTGGTGTGGGTTCATCACCTGTTGGTTTAACAGGGATGTCACCAGGAGCCATGGGCTCAAGCATACCTGGAAGCAGAGAAGTGAACCTTCCAATGAAATTGGTGGATATCTTCTTTAGCATTCGGAAGATACCTGGCTGTATTTGAGGAACCACTAGAATATCTTTATATTGTAGTTTATCCAGGTCTAGTTCACAGTTGATGAAGTGCTAAATGAACCAAGGATACATGTAGAATGTATTCTTGATAAGATTTCCCCTCAAGTTATTCAGAACAAACCTGGAATAGTTGAACCTCATGCCTTTGACCAACCCATGAACTAAACAGCCTAGTTCATAAGGGATTTGATCCCAACCGTCTGATTTGTTAGACAGACTATGAAGGACAATGTGTAGTAAGTACTTCCAGTTATAGGAGAAGTTGAATTTGTAGACAGTAGACTTACTGACATCACCTCCATATCTCATTTAAGCACAGGTGTCTTCTAAATCAGGCTTTGGAAATTCAGTAGGAGCACCAGCATCATGAAGCTCCAAATGTTCCCTGATGGTGGTTTCACTCACCACTATCTCTTGTCCACAGACTCTTGAACGAATTACCATCTCATTGTTGATGACTTCATTTTGACCATTTGTCTAGAAATCAGACATATGGTTAGAGTAAATGGTGGGTTTATTATGAGAGCAGGAAGGTATATGGATTGTGTGAGGAACTAGATGATTTGAGCAAAGTCATTATCCGTAGATAAATCAAGGATATCAACTTGGTTATGTTGTGGGTTTAGACCCATTGTTTTGGAATTTTGAGAAGGAAAAGATTCAAGCTTGAAGATTACAGTGTAACCAGTAGGCTAGGGTTTTGACAGTGGTAAAGAAAATATAGAAGATAGTTGGAGTCCTTTAAATATGGAGTAAATGATCATACCGATAAGGCGAAATGACACTATGCGGCTTGATTTGACAGAGGTGGTAAGGATGTTTTATTCAAAATACTCCAACAATCTTCTAGAAAATCTTACTTTTTGCAAAGTGGGACCCAAATGTTTCCGTTCCAATTTTAAAGTATTCTTCCAACTATATCTGCTTCCGAGAGAACTTTAAGGTTTCTCTCTCCTGACGATCTTCTGAAGCCAAATTTTGCTTCCGAAGCAAAATCTGTCATAAAGACTATTTTGCTTCCGAAGGGAAAATGTGGTTTCATAGAAGTATAAAATTTCCTTCGGAAGAAGGATGATCTATGATCAAGTTTTCTTCCGAAGCATAATTCTTTGTCTGGATTAGAGGGATTTTGCTTTGGAAGAAGAGTAAGACTATCTTCCGAGGGTAAATTTCTCTTTGGAAGAGTTTGTATTACAAATTTTGAAGAAATACCTTTGTAACAGGGCTTAAGTTGTAAATAGACACATTTGACTTAACCTTCGATATGAAATAATTAGTCAAGATTTATCATCCCAATAGCTGTAATTAAATACTTAAATCTTTGTTCATCAAAAGCTTTGGTGAACAAATCAGCATATTGTTCATTTGAGTCAACTTTGACCAATTTGATCAGATTTTTCTCATTCATATCTCTAATGAAATGATACCTGATGTCGATATGTTTTGTCTAAGAGTGCTTGACTGGATTTTCAGTTATTGAGATAACACTTTTGTTGTCTATGTGAATAGGAGTGTCCATGAAGTTGATGCCATAGTCTAACATCTAATTTTGAATCCATAGGAGTTGAGCACAACAGCTAGCTGCAGCAATGTATTCAACCTCAACAATTGATGTAGAGACACATGATTGCTTCTTACATTGCAAGGAGATGATCCTTCCACCAAGAAATTGACATCCCCCTGATGTGGATTTCTTGTTGATATTACAACCACCATAATTATTGTCAGTATAACTATACAGGTTGAAGTCTTTGTTCTTAGGATACCAAAGGCCCAGTTTGGGACCTCCTTTGAGGTATCTAAGTATCCTTTTAGCAGTAACGAGGTGAGACACCTTGGGAGTAATTTGATATCTTGCACATATGCATGTAGCAAACATGATATCAGGTCTGCTTGCAGTGAGATACATTAGAGATCCAATGATTGCCCTGTACTGAAGCTGATCAGTATCCTCCCCCTCGGAGTTAGGACAGAGATTGTGATTTCTTTGTATAGGTGTCTTAGCTAGCTTGCAGTCTTTCATATCAAATCTTTCTAAAATGTCCTTGACATATTTAGATTGATTTATGAAGAAGCCATCTTCCATCTGCCTCACTTGAATTCCTAGAAAGAAATCCATCTTTCCCATGGAACTCATTTCAAACTTCTTTCTCATTATGCTTTCAAAGTCTATACACATTTGGTCATTTGAGGAACCAAATATGATGTCATCAACATAGACTTGAACAAACAACATGTCCTTCCCTGATCTTCTTATGAATAATATCTTGTCTATGGTGCCTCTGGTGTAGCCGTTCTTTAGGAGAAATTGAGACAACGTCTCATACCACAGCCTTGGGGCCTGATGAAGCCCACAGAGAGCTTTATCTAATTTGCACACATAGTGGGGGTGCTATGGGTCTTCAAGCCAGGTGGTTGACACACATAGACTTCTCTGTTGATGTTCCCATACAAAAATGCACATTTGACATAAAGTTGATACACTGTGAAGTTCTTGGATGCAGCAAAAGCAAGAAAGATTCTTACAGCCTCAAGTCTTGCAACAGGTGCAAATACCTCAGTGTAATATATTCCATTTTCTTGTGTGTATCCTTGAACTACAAGTCTAGCTTTGTTCTTGATAATCAAACCTCTATCATCCCGGTTGTTCCTGAATACCCACTTAGTACCAATTGGAACTTGACTAGGTGGTAGTGGACACAGATTCCACACCTTTTGCCTTTTGAATTGAAGCAATTCCTCTTGCATTGATTCAACCCAATTATTGTCTTTGAGAGCCTCTTCTAACTTTTTAGGTTCCATTTAAGAGAGAAAGCATGAGTACAAGCAGACATTCTCGTTGTGAGTTTGTCATCCAGTCCTCACACCTTCTGAGACGTCCCGAATGATGTTTTCAGCTGGATGAGTGTTATGAATCCTGATTCTGGGAATAACATCTAGTTGCATAGATAGATCTAGATTTGAATGATTCATATCAGGATTATTAACATTGGTTCCAGGTGAATTTTCTCTTTCATTCAATGAAGATTGATTTAATGAGTGAGTAACATCATAAAAAATATTCTGTTGCAAGATAGCATCATCAGTTGCCTGTTCCTCTAGATAGCTATCTTTATCAGCTTGGTGTTGAGAAACGGCGTTTTCATCTGAAATGACTTGATGTTCATTTAGTTGACAACTGATTGAAGCTCCATTGTTTCCTAAGAGATTCAGACTTTCAGGACTTGTGGTGTGCAGACCACACATTAAGCATTCAGTGTTTGCTTTGGTGGGACATGTAGATTTCTACTTCTTGGTCTTCTTGTCCCCTTCCATAGCTTTTCCTTTCTACTTCAGATCCTTCAGTTGGATGGGAGTACTAGTATTATACTCCTGTCCTGAATCTGAGCTTCCAACCACTTGTAATCCAGCTGAGATGAAAACACCCTTTTGCCTTGGGTCAATTTTCACTTTGGACTCTGCCGCCTTCTTAGCACTTCTTTTAGCTGCTTGAATCTTGTTCTTTCTTTGTTTTGTGGTAAGAGATTTGTTCTCAGCTGAGAGGATGAGGTTTTCTACCTTGTCCTTCTCTGTGGTGGTGGTGGTAACCATTTTTGCATCACTTATCCTTTTAGGAGATGGTGGGTCAATAGTTGGAACCTCTTGCAAATCAGTACCACATCTTGGCTGTCTAATAGACACATAGGAATGTGGTGGAGTAGTTTCACTGGTTTCTAACCCACTATTATTTTGATAACATTCTTTTGAGTGAGAAGTTTATGCAAGAATGTTGTTGAAGATAACATACTTCTTTGCTTCAGCCTCAGCTATTACTAGCTGGGCTTGAGCCTCGGTCAACTTTGAAACTAAATCTTTTATTTGAGCCCTGTAGTTTGAATGCTCATGTTTTAAAGTAGATGCAGTGTTTTCTGACTCTTTAATTTTTAGTTTGAAGTTAGATTCTGCTCTTTTAAAATCAGCTTTTAATATGCTCAAAGACTCAATATCAGATTTAAGTTTCAAGTTGTTCTCTTGGTACAACTTAACCTTAACTACACAGTCAGGAGTACAGAGATGTTTATGTACCTTGGTATCATCTGTGTCGGCCATGAGAGCTTGAGCAGGGTGATATCTTGCACCATAAAGCTTAAATCAACTTCTTGAGCAACGGCTGCAGTTTGCTCTGTTGGCTTGGTTGCGGCTTGTGTGGTGGCATGATGTTGAGAAGCTTGGCTTGCTCCAGGATTAGATTTTGGAGCCTTGCATTCCCTTGCAAAATGACCAAGTTGATTACAGTTATAATACTTAACCTTTGATTTGTCAAACCCGAATCTGCTACTTGTTGGGTTCTGAGGGAATTGCCTTCCAGTTCTCTTGTAGAACTTCTTTGCTCTATTGGTAAGAAGAGCCATTTGTTGAATAATGTCCATATATTCAACATCATCTGGGCTGAAACACTCCAGATCATCAAAACAGAACTGGAAATCACTAGAGTGTTCCTTTCCTGAGACAAAGGCACAATTTTCCTGAAAAGGACCTTGTTGAGCTTGTTGACACTTGGGTGTCTCTGGGAAAGTGATGTATGGTCCAGATGAACATGATGGCTGTTGGTTATAGGTCGGACATATCTAGGACTGGGGAGTTCTTGCACCTTCAGCAACACGTAGTGCATTGCTAGCAGGAGTGGTTGAGCTGCCATTCATCTGCCGCTTGTTCAGATTTTCCATCTCTATACAATATCCATCTAGGATTCCATATAGTTCAGTCATAGTGAGTGTTCCAAGATTTTTAGATCTCCTGATAGAAACACAATAGAAAGTCCATTCACGAGGAAGAGCACTCATGAACTTCCTTACTATGTCTCTCTTTTCAAGAGTCACTCCCATAGACAGCAGAGATGCTATCAGATCCATGTGTCTGAAGTATTGTTGGCTCAAGTTTTCACCATCAATATAGGTGAAATTCTAGAACTGGTGCTTCAGAGCATCCTTCTTGGATTCCTTGGATTCTGAGGAACCTGAGTACATTAACTTCAAAGCATCAAAGACTTCTTTGGCTTTAGTGCAATGCTCAAAACCTACCATAAACTTGTTTGGTATGGCAGTGAGCAATACAGTCATAGCTTTGCAATCAATGTCCATCTTCTTGTAGTCTTCATCACAGTAATCTTTGACTTCCTTTTCAATCATGGCACCATCTCCAGTTGGTGATGCCACTTTTGGTATTTATGGTCCATGAGTGACGGACTTCCACATATGGGAGTCTTGATACTTGTTGAATCCTTCAATGCGTTGACACCAGTGCCTGAAGTTATCAGGTGTGGTAATGGGAGCTTTGGTCATGGTTCCCATTCCTGGTTGAACAGATTTTTGGTTAAGGGCCATTTTGGTTGAGTGAGTAAGTTTTAAGAAACAAGGTTGATTTGGGATGGTTAGATCTCACAATCAAGAGCCTGGATGCTCTGATACCAATTGTAGGATCGATATTGTTCTCACAGCACTTAGTGTTTCTCACAAACTGTTAAATATCAATCGTTTGATGAATGCAGAATCAAGAACTTAGTTCATAATAATATAATAAGTAAAGAACACAAGAAGTGGTTTTCAAGATACTTGTATATATTATCTCTCAACTAAGTATTACAAGACTCATGCTGAAGCATTGATACTAAGTTATAATGAGCGACTATATATACTACTATCTACAACTTGTTATACGTAGATAACATGCTGGGACATACTTCTAAACAAATACTATATTGCTAGAGGTAGGGTATCTTAGATAAAGTATTATCTAAAAGTGGCAGCTGTACTAACTAAGGAATGGTGAACAATAGACAAAAGTAAGGTCAACCACATGAACGTGGAAGGCATCTTGCAGAGAATTAGAGTAGGCAGCAAGTGTCAGTTGGACCATGCTTTGTCCACTAGTTCATACTGTGTTTCTTTCAAAGGTAAAATGGCTTTGGAAGAATAAGTTCTTCTGAACCATTTTATACTTCGGAAAACACAGCTTCTTCCGAGGCTTTGTCTTTGGAAGACTTTTTCTTCATTCTTCTAAGTGTTTTAGTTCGAAAGGAGATCTTCTAAGTCCCAGAAGACTGAGTTTATCCTTCGGAAGCTCTTCGGAAGATCACCATAGAAGCTTCCAAAGTTGCAGCATTTCCTTCGGAAGCTGCAGCATTGCCTTCGGAAGACTTCTCTTATTTGTACAGATTTCTTCTAAGTGTTGTTTTTTTGGTTGCATCAGCCTCAATAGATCCAACAACTCTGGCACCCAAAGGAGAAGAAAACGTTGTTTTGAAAGCCTTCATGATAAACGTCATACCTTAAGAGAAGACCAAGCAAAGAAGTCCAAGCAAAGAAGACCAAGCAAGAAGAGACTGATGAGGTATACACCAATCTTTGTTTAAATATTTGTTTAGAAAAGATTCAAAGATATAGAGTTCCCAACGACCACTTGATCTTGAGTTGAAAAGCATAAATATCAAGCTCGTAAATATAAAAATGATGAGAAAATTTTTAAAGAAAAGATAGAATGATTAAATAAATCAATTTATCAATCAAAATTAAATCTTCATGATAAATATTATAACATAAATGATTTGAAAACATGTAATAATAAACTATCGTTAGAAATCAATAAACTTAACAGTGAACTCTTCTCTGCAAAATTGTCTGTTGAAAAGTTTGATTTATTCTCAAACATGGTTGAAGGTATAATGAAGTCTCAAATGACTCCGAAAATTAATGGTGGTAAAAGTGGTGTTGGATATTCTAACATTGCACCACCAATTAATAATGATTATATATGTTTACCTTCATCAATTACCACATCAAGTTGAAGAGACCTATGGATTAGGTTTTTAACCACAATCTGGCTTAATACTTCCAGTCAATGTTTCTCTTACGGTTGACCATGTCACAAAAACTAAAACTAAAATTAATGATGATAATTCTTTTTGCAGAAAGTGTGAAGAAAGAAGGGTTGGTTGAAGAATGGGAAAGTGATGATAATAAATTTTAATGAAAAAATAAAAGTTGTAATGAAAAATCTTCATGTAAATCAACACCAGTTATCAATGAAATTTCTGATTTTTTTTTTCTACAAATGATTGTTCAAACATGTCTAACGAACAAAGGAAATAAAAATCAAAGATTATTCATAATGATAATGAAAGAAAACATGTCACAATATCTGTATCTGACTTGAATACTAATTTCAAGAACAAATTTGTTTCAAAAAGCATAATAGATAAGGAAGATCATATCTTTCAGGAAACAAATGCTTGTTTCTTTTAAAATAAATATCCTATTACTACTAACTTTGTGAAACAAGATGTTTGTAGGTTAGGTATTAAGGAAACTAGTCCCATTCCAGTACCTACGACTCAAAAGGTTAAAGCTACAGTTCATGCCTCATCAGCTTCAGAAATAAATCCAAGTTTTAGGAAAAATTGCTCAATTGTTCCAGATTCAGCTAGAAGTGTTTTTACTGTAAGAAAGAAAAGAGACACTGTTAAAGAATCACAAGGAAATACTAAAGCAAGATTCTATGATAATTGTGGTAGTTATCCCAAACAATTCCTGAGAAATACACGAGAGCCAAATACGTATCATAAAATATGTTGTTATGTGTGTGGCAAGCCAAATCGTATGGCTAGAAATTGCAATCATCAACATGAACTAGAAGCAAACAAGAGATATTATAACTCAATTTCAAATAATAGAAAACAATTCTTTTTAAATGACAAATTCAAAAGTAATACAGATCAATCAAATGCGTTTTTTGGATAAAAGAAATGTTCAAATAAAAACTGATTTGCATAAAGGAAATTCAACAAGAAATCCTTACATGTGGATAGCAATCCTACTCCAATACAAACCACTTTGAAGAAAATGGTTACACATCTTATTAAACCAATTCAAAAGTGAAAAATAAAAGAAAAACAATCTGAGCCTGATATTATTAAATATGTTTTCATTGATAAACGAGATATGATATTAAATATGTATCATCTTTAGATGATAACAATGTGCTCAAGTCTACAAAGGTTTGGGTTCCTTAATTTGAATAAATTCATTTATATGTGTGGGAACAACCAAGTCAAGTTATCAACAGTGTTTGGCATGTTGACAACAGTTGTTCTACGCACATGACTAGTAATATATCTCTGTTAAATAACATACAAGCTTTGCAGGTGTTAGTACACACATCCCTAGTTCTAGTTCTATGGAGCTCAAATGTAATAGACTTTCATTTTGTTACATATATGTAATGTTTGATCAATGTAATGAAAACTCTTTGATTGATTGTGTATTGGTTGCTTAACGTTTTATATATTTATATCATTGTATGTTACATGCTTATACGAACATGTTATATAGGTTTACAGTTGTTAGACATAATTCTGATTGTTAAAGGTTCAGGAATGTGTTTGTAACACCCTCAATCTCATAACCATAATAACCATAATATAATAAGGAGGGTGCTACTAGTTGGGTTATTATAACCACTCAGAGACTACAAACGCAGCGGAATTTTACATATATTAAAAACTGTTTATATCGTTAACAATATTTACAAGACATTATCCGATATTTCAAAACTTTTTAAACTTCAAGTACTTCATTCCCAAAACCCAACATTTGTGGCCAGTATCATACACCATAACCAGAAGCTAACTCTGTGGGGGACCATCACGAGCACCTCTATTACTACCTGGCATGCATTAGAAAACAAACACAAAATCAGATAAACTGGTAAGTTCTAACATACACCACATTTCAATAGTAACAATTCATCAACTGTTATCACACCGAATGATCCACACACACATTCATCAGTCCATTTATTTATCCCAGTATTGATATGCATATCGAATACCACAAGGTATTTATGGACATCTTTTATCAGTTTTTAATTTGGTGGGTGAAACCTCCACCTCGCGCGTTGACGGGTCAAACCTCCGTCTATAATTTGGTGGGTCAAACCTCCACCTCGCGCGTTGACGGGTCAAACCTCCGTCTATAATTTGGCGTTGACGGGTCAAACCTCCGTCTATAATTTGGTGGGTCAGACCTCCACCTCGCCATTCATCACAATTTACCACTTTCAACTCTTATTCACATTTTGTATTTATTTATATGCATGCCAGTGCCCGATTTTGTCAAACAACATTTACCAAACGACATCAACACATAAAAGGGCAATTAGAACTTACCTTACTGTTTCCAACAAGTGGTTATCAATCCAATTATGCTAGGGCAGCTAAAACTTCTCTTTCTCAAAGCAAATCTAAAAGAATAACCCTAATGGACCATACGACAGAGGTGCGAATGAGCTATAACAGGGTTTGTGCGAATGACCTCCATTCGTGCGATTGGTGCATGCGATTGAACTTCAGTCGCACGTTTGAACAATGCGATTGATCCAGTCGCATGAATGGGTCATGCGACTGGGCTCATTCGCCTGAAACAGATCAGCAGCTGTGTTCTTGACATATTTGATCCAAAAACTCGAGTTTTAACCGTTTAGACTATACCATATTCATATCAGAACCTGTACACCTCATTTACAACCGTTTCGGGTCCTTATTTCATCAAATTTCACAAAAACTAGGGCCCGAACCTTCACTTTTCAGTTTAAAAAAAAGATTGAACAGAAACTCTGATTAAAACATGTTTTTGGATCAATTCCCACCACCCACACAGGTTAACATATTCAAAAATCGATCCGTACCAAGCAAAACTTACCTAAACGGAGCTAGTTTGATCGATTGGGCAAGAACAGGGTGTTTGGGGTTCGTGAGGAGCAAGAGGATGAGGTTACAGCAGATAAAATCTGCCTTCAACACCCTTTAACCGCCCTACTTATCCTACATGCCTATTTTTAGCCGACATACTCAATCGCACGACTGGCTTATTCGCACGACTCAATCGTACGATTGAGCCCATACTCCCGTCATTCGTGCGATTGAGCTTCATTCGCTCGTATGGCATGCGACTGAACACTAATTTTAATCAAATAAATAAATTTTGAACTTTTGGATGTTACAAGTCTACCCACTGTATTTAGGGTTTCGTCCTCGAAACCTGACTAAAACAAATGAGGGTAGTTCCGTCTCATCTCTTCTTCTGGTTCCCAGGTTGACTCAGATCCTTGGCGATGTGCCCACTGCACCCGGACTAAGCTAATGCTTTTATTTCCAAGTTTCTTCTCCTTACGATCCATTATGGCCATGGGTTGTTCAACATAATTGAGCTTCTCATCAACCTCAATATCATCTAATGGTATGTATTGAGTTTCATTAGCTAAACACTTCCGTAACTGAGAGACGTGGAAGGTTGGATGAATAGCACTTAATTCTTCTGGCAAGTCCAACCTATACGCCACGTGCCCTACTTTCTCTATTATTCGGAAAGGTCCAATAAAACGTGGACTTAGTTTGCCCCTCTTTCTAAATCGAATAATACCTTTCCATGGAGAAACTTTCAACAAAACGAAATCCCCAACTTTAAATTCCAATGGTTTCTTCTACGATCTGCATACGATTTCTGCCTGCTTTTCGCTTCTCTAATTTTCTGACTACTTCAAACTTTGCCATTGTTTCTTCAACTATTTCACTATTCCCCAACTCACGTTGCCCCATGTCTCCCCAATAAAGTGGAGTTCTGCACTTTCTTCCGTACAACATCTCAAACGGGGACATTTGAAGGGTAGCTTGATAACTGTTGTTGTATGCAAATTCAGCTAATGGAAGATGACTATCCCAGCTACCTCTAAAATCAATACTACATGCCCGTAGCATATCTTCCAATGTCTGAATAGTTCTTTCACTTTGACCATCTGTTTGGGGATGATAGGCTGTACTAAAGTAAAGTCTAGTTCCCATGGCTTCGTGAAATTTTCTCCAATACCTAGAAGTAAATCTAGCATCTCTATCAGACGTGATACTTTTCGAAACTCCATGCAATCTAATTATTTCTTTAGTAAAGACATCAGCTAACTTTTCCACCGAATAAGTTTCCCGTATTGGAAGAAATAAAGCACTCTTGGTTAGCTGATCTACCACTACCCAAATAGTATCATAACCTTTTGGTGTACGGGGCAACTTCGTTATAAAATCCATAGTCAGATCATCCCACTTCCAAACTGGAATAGCTAATGGCTGCAACAATCCATAAGGTTTCTGATGTTCAGCTTTTACTTGGGCGCAAGTCAGACATTTATTTACATACTGCATCATATTAAATTTCATCCCTGGCCACCAGTAATCATGCTTTAAATCTTGATACATTTTAGTCATGCCTGGGTGAATGGAATACCTAGATTTGTGAGCTTCATCAAGTACCATATCACGTAAAGCCAACGGAACCCACATTCGACCAAATCTGATTTTAACACAATAACTATTTTCTTCTAAATATTTTTCTTGACCAACCATTCTTTCTCTCTTAATATTTTCTTCTTTTAATGATTTCAATTGGGCTTCTATCAGCTGTGGCATAAAATCAGGAGTAATCACAAGTTTATACGCCTTAACCTTAATCGGTTCGTACTTCTCCTTTCTGCTCAATGCATCAGCAACCACATTTGCTTTTCCGGGGTGATACCAAATTTCACAATCATAATCTTTGATTAACTCCAACCATCGCCTTTGTCTCATATTCAAATCTTTTTGCTCAAAGAAGTATTTCAGGCTCTTATGATCAGTAAAGATGGTACATCTCACTTCATATAAGTAATGTCGCCATATCTTAAGAGTAAAAACTACAGCTGCTAATTCTAAATCGTGGGTTGGGTAATTAACTTCATGGGTCTTCAGCTGTCTAGAGGCATAAGCAATAACTCTCCCATGTTGCATTAAAACACACCCCAATCCCTGATGTGATGCATCAGAATATATTACTAAATCCTCTACACCTTCTGGTATTGCTAATATTGGGGCTTGTGTCAATCGATTCTTCAGTTCCTGAAAAGCAGCTTCCTGTTCTTTATTCCATTCATACTTAACGTCCTTTCGAGTTAATTTCGTCAATGGAGAAGCAATTTTGGCAATGTCTTGAATAAATCTTCTATAGTATCCTACCAGTCCTAAGAAACTACGAATTTCTGAAGGACTTTTGGGAATTCCCCAGTTCACCACAGCTTCAATCTTTGCAGGGTCCACCAATATTCCATCCGCATTCACCACATGACCCAAAAATTGTACTTCTCTTAACCAAAATTCACATTTCGAGAATTTTGCATACAACTTATCCTTTCTTAAAGTTTCCAATACTTCTCGAATGTGACAAGCATGATCTCCTTCGTTCTTAGAATATATCAAAATATCATCTATAAACACAATTACCGATTTATCCAACATCGATCTACATACCCTATTCATCAGATCCATGAATGCAGCAGGAGCATTTGTTAACCCAAACGACATCACCAAAAATTCATAATGCCCATATCGTGTACGAAAAGCTGTCTTTGGTATGTCTTCTTCTCTTACTTTCAACTGATGATACCCAGATCTAAGATCTATCTTTGAGAACCAATTAGCACCTTGGAGTTGATCAAACAAATCGTCTATACGAGGTAATAGGTATTTATTCTTGACAGTCAGTTTATTTAGCTCTCTATAATCTATACACATCCTTAAACTGCCATCCTTCTTCTTTACAAATAGAATAGGGGCACCCCACGGTGAAGAGCTGGGTCGGATAAAACCCTTGTCTAATAATTCCTGTAATTGCTTCAGGAGTTCCTTTAACTCAGCCGGTGCAAGTCTGTAAGGGGTCTTAGTGACAGGTTTTGCCTCAGGTATTAAGTCAATTCTAAACTCAATTTCTCTATCAGGAGGTATACCGGGTAGATCCTCAGGAAATACATCAGGAAAATTACAAACCACCGGAACATCTTCTAATTTCTTCGTCCTCTTAGCAGTATCAACTACATATGTCAAAAATGACTCGCAACCCTTACTCAATAATTTCTCAGCCTTAATCATAGATATGACTTTCACCACACTATCATGACCATCACCAAAAACCGTTACCAGATTATCATCTGGTGCTCGCAGCACAATCATCTTTCTTTTGCATATTATTTGAGCCTCAAACGTAGATAACCAGTCCATTCCCAATACTACATCAAAACCTCCTAATTTCATCATATGTAACCTAGCAGGAAATTTTACACCTTCTAGTTCGACAAAACAATCATCTATTACCTCACTAACAACTATAAATTCATTAGAGGCAGTTTCAACTGAAAAGGCAACATCTAGCTTTGATGGTTTAACTTTTATTAAGGCATGGAATTTTATTGATATAAAACTTCTATTGGCCCCCGAATCAAATAAAACTCTAGCAGGTACATCATTAACAAGAAACATACCCGACACAACATCCGGTAATGCCTTAGCCTCCTCCGTAGTCATTGTAAATGCTCTCCCCGCAGTACCGCTACTAGCACTCATGCTGACTTTACTCGGTCCTCCCACTGCACGAATAAGAACCGGTCCAGGTCTGAGCTTTGGACATTCAGATTTCATATGTCCCATCTCCCCGCATCCATAACACCAAAGTTCTGGACATCTGGAAACAAAATGTCCAGGTTTCCCGCATTTACGACATGCCGGGTGATTCAGTCTACTTTCCCCTCTATGAAACTTCCCACATCTATTACACCGAGGAGGGGGACCTACAAAACCCCTAGCATTAAACTTTCTCTTCTGCAGCCCACTCTGTCCATACATAGGCCTAGAACTCAGTAAAGCTTCCTGATGACTAACCCCTTCTTCCTTCACCACAGGTTTCTCAGACTCAGCAACTTCCTCATACATATCTGCGGCCAAATTCACCGTGGCTTGGTAAGTAGAAGGAGAATTTGACTTGACCAGCATTCTCACCTTAGGAGGTAATCCCTGAATATACCTAGTAATCCTTTTTGTCTCAGGAGTTACTAAATGAGGTACCAAACGAGCCATTTCTTCAAATCTGGAAGTATACTCTTTATGACTTAAACTGCCTGCTTGAAACTGCAAGAACTTGATCTCAATTCTGTCCATCTCGCCTTTTGGGCAGAACTTTTCTATCACCAGTTCTTTAAAAGTTTCCCACGTCATCTGACTTACGGCGGCCTCACCCATGGCCTGTTCCACTGTATCCTACCAGTACAAAGCTTCTGCTTGGAAAGAATGCACTGCAAAGCCCACCTTCTGATCTTCCTTGCATCTACTAAGTTTAAACGCTGCTTCCATCTCTCGTAACCATTTATAAGTTGCTACTACATCCTTCTGACCTTCAAACTTAGGCGGGTCACATTCCTTAAAATGCTTATATGATATTGGTTTTTCCACTACAGGCTCAACAATAACAGGTGGAGGAGTTGGTTGGGAAGATGATTCACCACCTTTCCTAAGGTCACTCAACATTTCAGGTAAGGTAGTACGCAACACTCGGGCGACTTCATCACCTATAGCTGCCTTAAGTTCATCACCTGAAATCCTAGCTTCAAGCCTAGAATTTGTATTACTGGTTTCCTCCATCTACGATCAGAAATAAACCATAATCAAATAATGAGTGACACCAGGATGTTGCATATAATATAAATTGCTCATAACATTGGCCAGGTGTTATCAATTATTTACTTATTCACACCATCCTGCCTCTTCTCATTACTCTTTCACAGTTTATTTCTAACCCTATCTAACCCACAAAATCATGCATACACATAATACTAGTCTTTATCTTAAACAATTACTTTCATTCAACAATTGAATGAATTATCACAAATAATTAAGTACTCATCCACACAATAATTCACCCCACCTCCGGTTGTAGATACTGGCACTTCCCATATATTCAGTTAAAGTTTGAAACAATTAATTGTTCAAATCTCTTTAACCAAGGCTCTGATACCAACTTGTAACACCCTCAATCTCATAACCATAATAACCATAATATAATAAGGAGGGTGCTACTAGTTGGGTTATTATGACCACTCAGAGACTACAAACGCAGCGGAATTTTACATATATTAAAAACTGTTTACATCGTTAACAATATTTACAAGACATTATCCGATATTTCAAAACTTTTTAAACTTCAAGTACTTCATTCCCAAAACCCAACATTTGTGGCCAGTATCATACACCATAACCGGAAGCTAACTCTGTGGGGGATCATCACGAGCACCTCTATTACTACCTGGCATGCATTAGAAAACAAACACAAAATCAGATAAACTGGTGAGTTCTAACATACACCATATTTCAATAGTAACAATTCATCAACTGTTATCACACCGAATGATCCACACACACATTCATCAGTCCATTTATTTATCCCAGTATTGATATGCATATCGAATACCCACAAGGTATTTATGGACATCTTTTATCAGTTTTTAATTTGGTGGGTGAAACCTCCACCTCGCGTGTTGACGGGTCAAACCTCTGTCTGTAATTTGGTGGGTCAAATCTCCACCTCGCGCGTAGACGGGTCAAACCTCCGTCTATAATTTGGCGTTGACGGGACAAACCTCAATCTATAATTTGGTGGGTCAGACCTCCACCTCGCCATTCATCACAATTTACCACTTTCAACTCTTATTCACATTTTGTATTTATTTATATGCATGCCAGTGCCCGATTTTGTCAAAGAACATTTATCAAACGACATCAACACATAAAAGGGCAATTAGAACTCACCTTACTGTTTCCAACAAGTGGTTATCAATCCAATTATGCTAGGGCAGCTAAAACTTCTCTTTCTCAAAGCAAATCTAAAACAATAACCCTAACTTTGTCAAATTTTCCATAGCTGACCACTTCACACGACTAAGGCTATGCGACTGGACTCATTCGTAGGATTGAACATGCGACTGAGCTTAATCGTACGAATGGACCATACGACAGAGGTGCGAATGAGCTATAACAGGGTTTGTGTGAATGACCTCCATTCGTGCGATTGGTGCATGCGATTGAACTTCAGTCGCACGTTTGAACAATGCGATTGATCTAGTCGCACGAATGGGTCATGCGACTGGGCTCATTCGCCTGAAACGGATCAGCAGCTGTGTTCTTGACATATTTGATCCAAAAACTCGAGTTTTAACCGTTCAGACTATACCATATTCATATAAGAACCTGTACACCTCATTTACAACCGTTTCGGGTCCTTATTTCATCAAATTTTACAAAAACTAGGGCCCGAACCTTCACTTTTCAGTTTAACTGAAAGATTGAACAGAAACTCTGATTAAAACATGTTTTTGGATCAATTCCCACCACACACACAGCTTAATATATTCATAAATCGATCCGTACCAAGCAAAACTTACCTAAACGGAGCTAGTTTGATCGATTGGGCAAGAATAGGGTGTTTGGGGTTCGTGAGGAGCAAGAGGATGAGGTTACAGCAGATAAAATCTGCATTCAACACCCTTTAACCGCCCTACTTATCATACAAGCCTATTTTTAGCCGACATACTCAATCGCACGACTAGCTTATTCGCACGACTCAATCGTACGATTGAGCCCATACGCCCGTCATTCGTACGATTGAGCTTCATTCGCTCATATGGCATGCGACTGAACACTAATTTTAATCAAATAAATAAATTTTGAACTTTGGATGTTACAGTGTTTAACTAAGTATCCTGATTCAGTTGCACGACTGGACCATGCGAATGGGCCAATCGCACGACTGAACCAGGTGATTGAATCAATCGCACGATTGAGTCATAAGACTGACTCAATCTTATGAGTGAACCAATCGCACGACTCAGTCACACGACTGAGCCATACGCATGGCTCAGTCATACGAATGAAAGTTGTAACTTATAAATACCACTTAATTCATGGAAAAATAAAACACTTCGAGAATTCACAACCCTAGCTATCCAAGTTCGTCTAGATCGTCTCTTCCAAGTTCATAGATCGTTTCTGATCATTCCTAGTCTATTCTTAACGTATTCTAATCGTTAGGTTTGATCGGATTAACGGTTTCCCTGATTGGATCGCCAATAAAATAGAATTCCATGCGATTTGATTCGGTTATACATTGAATCAGTTAGTACTCTGTACGTACACGGTCCTAACAAGTGGTATCAGAGCTTTTGGCTCTTGATTCTTCGTGGATTCAATCGTTTTTGTTAAAAAGTCAACGTTTTTAGTTTAAAGATCCGTGTTCTCTGCATAAAAATCCAGTTTTTACATGTGCATGCTTTCAAGATTGAGTCTTTTCGAGTTGCAGCCGTCTAGGGTATTCAAAATTGTGTTTTAGGTCGAATTGTGTGAAAAACGTTGAAAAAATTTCGAAGTCAGCAGTCTCAGTCGCACGATTGACTTAATCGCACGACTGAACTGCAATCGCCCAGTTCAATCGCACGATTGGCCCAGTCGCTCGTTCAACCGCACGATTGGTCCAGTCATTTATGTCCATTCGCACAGCTGCCCTAATCGCCTGCCCAGTCATACGACTAAGCTCAATCGCACGATTGTGTTTCAGTCGTTCCCCAGTCGTCCATCCCAGTCGCATCAACAGTTTGTTTGACAAGTCTGATTCTAATTCAAAATGGACTCAGAGAACTTTGCATTCTCAGCAGGGAAAGACTCCAGGATACAGAACCTACTGTTATTGGAAAATGAGATCGGGAACCATAATAAACGACCTAAGCTTTTATCGATTGACGAATTTCCTCAATGGAAGCAAAGGTTTGAAATTCATCTTAATGGAGTGGACATGAATCTCTGGAATGCTATTGAGACTGGATACAATATGCCAGTTGGAGCTGATGGTATACCCCTAACTTTGAGTGGATTGATTGATGCACAAAAGATTGCTTACAATGCATAGAAGAAAGCCTATCCTATGTTGACACAGTCTATTCCTAAAGAAATCTTCCATCAGTATTCAGAGCATAAGCAAAGTAAAAAGTTCTAGAAGGCTCTTGAGAAAAGGTATGAAGGGAGCACAACTCTTAAATCCTTAAAGGCCAAAGCATTAAAGAAAGAGTTTGGTAATTTTTCTGCCATCGGGAATGACAGTTTGGACGACATTATAGACTGCTTCTACCATTTGATGAGTGAACTTCACACTCATGGTGTTCAAACGTCTAAGGAAGAAAAAGTGTCAAGTTTGGCTCACGGGCTACCAGAGAAGTAGGATTCGTTTATTTCCACCTTAAGATACAACTGAGTGCTTGAGACCTTGGATATAAATGATTTCATCCTGAAACTGAGAGAAGAAGAAGTGAGACACAAGTGTAAGGCAAAGAAGGGAACATATGCTCAGGATCTGTCTCTCTACAATGTGACTCCTACTACTAAGTCTTCAAGTGCACCTCTCCAGAGTGCCTTTGTTTCTAATACATCTGCAACTGGTCAAAGCTCATCGTCTGGTGGTGAGTCAGCTGTTTCATCACGGGTTCAACACGGTATTATAGAAACTCAATCGACAAAGTTAGTGACAGAAAATCTGGGTAATGTAGTTGTGGAAGTGGCTAAAAAGCACGTGGACTTACTTGCTGCTGTAGTCCATTCTTATGATGGATTGGTAGCAGGAAAGATCGGTAACTACCACTTGGCTAATGAAGACTATGAGCGGGTGGATGAAAATGAGTTGGAGGGAATGGACATCATGTGGGCTCTCGTGAGTGCTGTGCGACAAGCAAAGAAGTTTGTTAAGAAGCCAGGACAAAATCTGGTGGCTACTAAAGATACTACTTTTGGTTTTTACAAGTCAAAGGTCACCTGTTTCAATTGCGGGGAGAAAGGACACTTCAAGCGAGAGTGTGTAAAACCAAAGAAGACTGGCAATGGAAACCCGTTCTCGTCCTTCAACAAACAGGATAAAGAGAGAAAGACAGCCTCAACAAGCAATGATTCAAAGGCAATGGTTGCTCAAGGTGATGAAGGACAGGACCGGGCCTTTCGTTTTCTATCTGATGGTGAAGCAAACATTGCCCTGGTTGATGATTTGAATGATGACTCTACGAGTGAGGGGGAGAACTCAGTAGAGCTGGATGCTAATGAAACTTTGGCTGCAGTTGATCAACTCATTGAGGATGAACTGAATGCAGCTTCTGAAGCACAACAGGAACCTCAAAATGCTTTCATGGCCGGCACGTCTACATCGGCACAAGTAGAATCAAAAGATGAACTTTTTGTTAAACAGGCTTGTGTTGAATGTGATAAATTCAGGGAAAGTATTGATCTGAAATTTGCTAGGTTATTAGACCATAATGATAACTTTGTAAATGACTTAAAAATGTGAACTGAGGCCAATAGAGTGTTAAAACAAAATGAAAGCAACTATAAGGAGAAAATTGAGGCCTTAAAGAAACAGCTAAAAGAAACTGAAGTTGTCGCGTTTAACCCAGAAAATAACATTAAGTTCTATTTAAAGACAATTGAAGAAACTAAAAAGGACAAAGCTGTTTTACAAGTTGAAAATGAGTCTTTAAATCAAAAACTCCACAGTCTAGCTAGTTCTTCTCATATTTCGAAAAACATGGTTAAGGAACGCAACAACGGGAAGGGATGGGTTATAAGGTTGTGCCTCCACCACATGAGATCCTTTTGAACACCAAACAAAGACCAGTTAATAAAAATACCATAAAGGACCATGTGGTGACTACTCCTCTAGTTAGTGACCCGGACACTGCAGTTAAACCTGCTACTCCCATTGCTAATCAGAAGTCATCACCTCAGGCACAAAAGATCAGACTGACAGGGTGGAAGAAGATGTTAATATCACTTTTAGGTTGGGTTCTAAAGCTGTTGACACACAACTCAAGACTACAAAATCCACTGAGTCTAAACAAACTAAACGAGATCAAAATCATCCAAAAAGACAAATCAACCATAATGTTAAACAAGTAAAATTTGTCAAGGAAGGTGAAAATCAAAGGATTGAGACCAAAAAGTCCTTACCTGAAGTCTACTCCCCACCCCACAAGAGATCTCCTAGTCCAGTTAAAAGGAGATCATGCTATACGTGTGGACAACGAGGTCACATTTCTTCAAACTGTCCTCGCTATCAGACACCGAAAATTAAAATTGAACTAGACAATGAAGTTAAACTGGTTTCAAAACAGAGATCTAAGACTCCGGTTAGGTCTAAGACTCTTGTTAGGTATAAAACACCTGCTAGGTATTATACCTCTCCTTAACACCACAGACAACATAGACAAGTCACTGGCAAGTCTGCGATGCCTGAGGTGAAACCTGTCTTTGAAACTAAACCTAAGGTTCAAACTGTAAATCAGTCAACGATCTAGCGCAAACAATCCTTTCACAAAGATGGTTTGTGGAAAGCCAAAACATCTGAAGTGTCTGAAAGCAGTGATAAGTTGAAGGTTGAGATCCCATCAACTGATAAAGGACAGTGGGTTGAGTTTATGATGTGTGATGCCTCTGGGAAACCGAAGCTAGTAAAGGCTTGGGTCCGCCTCCTTAACTAATTATTTTCTATTATGTGTAGGTTGTCCGCTATAGTGCTTCTACCAACACATGGATTGTAGATAGCGGGCCATCCAAGCATATGACGGGAAATCAGTCTCTCATTTTCAATGTCAAACAAATTAAAGGGGGACACGTTTCTTTTGCTGGAAACAAAGGAGGCTACATTACCACATAAGGAGAAGTAGGTAATGCGAAGATAAGATTTGATAAAGTGAATTTCATTCAACAATTGGAAAACAATTTACTTTCAGTGTCTCAGATATGTGATAAGGGCTTCAAAGTGATGTTTGACACTCGTAAGTGTTACATTCTGAAGAAAGAGATGAAGATTCCGGAGGAGCAGGTATTAATGTCAGCATCTAGGTACAATGACCTGTATGTTTTAGATATGTCAAATGCTTCTACTACTGAGTCTACTGTTCAGTGCTTTTTGTCTAAAGCAACAGAGAAGGAGTCTATCTTATGGCACAGAAGAATGGGACATATAAATCACAGGAAGATGAATCATCTGATTCATAACAACTTAGTTGAGGGAATTACTGTAAAGAACTTCAAACTTCCTGATTTTTGGGTCTCATGCAAGAAGGGAAAGCAGACCAGGAAGTCTCACAAGACCAAGCACGTCAACTCTATCGAGATGCCCCAGGAGCTATTGCATATGGATCTATTTCGTCCTATCAGCACGAAGAGTATCACCGGAGATTTGTACTGCTTTGTAGTCACAGATGACTATTCACGATTCTCCTGGGTGATGTTTCTGAAAGCTAAGTTGGAAACTTTTGAGTCGTTCAAGGTTCTCGTCACAACACTGGAGTCACTCTACAAGCTGAAAGTGAGGAAGATTTGTTCAGACAATGGAACAGAGTTCAAGAATCAGTGGATGGATGGTTTCTGTAAGGAAAAGGGGATTGTTCATCAGTTCACCTCTGCATACATGCTATAGATGAATGGTGTTGCTGAACGGAAGAATAGGAGCTTGATCGGGACTGCTAGGACTATGTTGGCAGATTCGAAGCTGCCAGTACAGTTCTGGAATGAAGCTGTTGCCAATGCCTGCTATACACTTAATCATGTGTTAGTAGTCAAGAGGCATGGGAAGTCTTGCTATGAGATGCTTCAGAAGCACAAACCGAACCTGGAGTATCTGGAACCATTCGGAGCTCCATGTACGTTGCTGAAGAAAACTCAGGAGGGAAGGTTTTGCAAGAAAGCCGATCAAGGGATATTTCTAGGATATGGCATACCAGACAAAAGGGTTTATAACAACTCAACTGGTCAGGTAGAAGTGTGGTGCAACGTAGATGTACAAAGATACACCACCCCTCTTGCTGGAAAAGGTCCATCGTCATTCTTCGATTACGATGGCTTTTTCAATTCCTTCAACCTCCCTCAGCTTGATTCAGATGACGAGATTATTGCCCAGATGATGTACGATGCCGTAAATACACCAAATCTGGATATCAGCAATATGACACCAGCCAGTGGTACATAGGGGATCTTCAACACCCGCTCAGGACGAGACTGATGAATCATCAGATGATGACGAAGCAGCTGAGACTAACAATGAGGATAATGTCAATCAAAAAGAAAGCTCCTCAGCTGCTGAACAAGCATCAGGAAATCCGGATACTGAACCTGTTGTCACAAATCTTGATACTGAAGTTGTCGTTCCTACGACACCTGTGACCAGGATCAGTGTGAATCATCCCCCCGACTCTATCATTTGGGATCTTCAATCCGGTGTGCATACTAGAAATCAGCTATACTCTGCAAACTATGCTGCAGTCATGGAAAAGGGATATGTCAATGACGGGGATTTCTCATGTTTTGTTTCTCAAATCGAGCCTAAGTACGTCAGTGACGCCCTGAAGGATGAGGCCTGGGTCAACGCTATGCAAGAGGAACTTTTACAGTTCAAGAAGCTGGGAGTGTGGACACTCGTTGACAGGCCCAAAGGAGCGAAAGTGGTTGGTACCAAATGGGTACTAAAGTGCAAGAAGGACGACCAAGGTGTTATTATCAGAAACAAGGCACGGTTGGTTGTTCAAGGATTCAGACAAGTCGAGGGACTCGACTACAATGAAGTGTTTGCACCAGTGGCACGAATGGAAGCTATTCGGATATTTCTGGCCTACGCATCTTACATGAAGATCAAAGTTTATCAGCTGGATGTTAAGAGTGCATTCCTTCATGGGGAAATCTGTGAAGAAGTCTACGTCAGTCAACCCGAGAGATTCGAAGATCCTTATCATCGTGACAGAGTCTACAAGTTGGACAAGGCTCTGTATGGGCTTCATCAGGCTCCTCGAGCTTGGTATGAGAAGCTGTCCACCCATCTCTTGAAACACGGTTTTCGGAGGGGTGTTATCGACTGCACGTTGTTTAGTAAAGAGAAAGATGGGGACTTACTAATGGTGGAGATCTATGTGGATGACATCATCTTCGGTTCGAGAAATGAAGAACTGTGCAAAGAGTTCGAATATGTGATGAAGGCAGAGTTTGAAATGAGTACCATGGGAGGAATGAAGTTCTTCCTGGCATTACAGGTGGATCAAACACCAACCGGTATTTTTCTGCATCAGACTAAGTATGTTGGAGACATTCTGAGTCGATTTGATATGGAAAATGTCACTGTTGCTGGTACCCCTCTCGCCACAAATCATGATGTGGCTCTTTATGAGAATGGGGATTTGGTGGATGCCACTATGTATCGTGGGATGATCGGATCTCTCATGTATCTCCCTGCCTCGCGTCCAGACATCATGTATGCCACATGTCTTTGTTCCAGATATCAAGCGAAGTCAATCATCTGATTGGGGGGGAGAGGATTTTCCGTTATCTGAAGAGTACCCCAACACTAGGTTTGTGGTATCCTCATGATGATGACTTTGAGCTCACCGCGTATAGTGATTCTGACTATGGCGGTTGCAAGATGAAATTCAAGTCTACATCAGCAGGGTGTCAGTTCTTTGGAAGGCGGTAAGTCACTTGGCAATTCAAGAAGCAGACCTAGTTGCATTGTCAACCTGTGACGCTGAATATGTTGCTGCTGCAAGTTGCTGTTCTCAGATCATCTGGATCCAACAGAAAATGCGCGACTACAGTTTGAAATTTTCTCAAACACCTATCTTTGTTGATAATTCTTCTGCCACAGCTATTACTAAAAATCCAGTTCAACACCCTAAAACAAAACACATCGGCATAAAGTATCATTTCATACGTGACTGCTATGAAAAACAATTAATTGATGTGATTAAAATAAACACGGATTTTCAACGCGCCGACCTCTACACCAAACCTTTTGACAAACCCAGATTTCTATATCTGTTAGAGGTCAACGGTGTGAAAAAGAAAAGTGACATAACTTCAGAAGACATAGATGCCTAGTCCGACACGTGTTTAGTTTTTGTTATTTCTATTTTATTTCTTTTAATTTCATTGTCTTATAAAAATCAAAAAAACACAAAAAGATTTTTTGTTTTAGAATTTTAGGGGGAGATTAGGTTATGGTCAGTATTTATTTACTAAAAAAGGGGGGGGGAGGGCAGATAAGCTAAAAGGCAAAAACAACAAAACTAAGAATGTGATTAAGCAAATTAGAAAGTGATAGTACACAGGCGTCAAGTTACTTGGAACACCAAAAAGATTTTCAATTTTTCAATATTACTTTAATTAAATCACAGAAAATTGTTAGTCAGAGAATTCTAAGTCTAACAGATTGGGAAAATGATAGTACGCTTGTTTGTAACTGTAATTATACGGAGAAAGTCGATCTAGGGAGGTGCTAGTTCATCATACGATGTGTCGGTAGATTCAACACAATAGACTAGTAGACATCATTGGTGAACTCAATTTAAACTAATTTGTTCAACTGACTGTGGGTTCCCATCTTATCACTGGTTAACACAATCCATTATTTCCAATAAGGAATGACGAGCAAATAAACGCCACTAAAAGTGTGCGGATGACCACAAAAAGAGCAAAGCACGAAAAAATGAAAATAAATGCAATCAAGCTGATAACCTATGTTGTTGGTGCGTTATGTGCAAAAGAAAAAGTTAAAGATTCTCTAACAAGAAGATAGGTTGTGTGTCTCTCTTCTGTGCGATGGCACTGACGTGAGGATAAGCATAACCTAGATATTCTAAAATTCATTGGTGTTTGCCGCCTCTCTGCTCTGCGATGGCACTGACCTGAGGCTTGGCTTCTCTTTGAAAGATCTATGAATAGTCTCTTCTTGTAAACATACCCGTAGACCGCTCGAAAGTCCTCTAAGGAATGTTGATTACCATATAAGCTTGGGATCCACAAATGTGGGTTGAAATAATGTAACCTAATACATCACCAGTGTGTGTCAAAAGTCTGTGTATGGATTTAAGTGGACAAGTATACTGACAATCATCGTGGCTACACCGCCTGATGTTCAAAATCAATGTGTGTTACATAATAAGATCAAGCATGATTCCCAGTTAGAACGGAGGAGTCTCAGATGAACGAGAAACTGTGATATGTAAATATGTTAGTTTCAATTTCAATACATATATAAAAGTTACATGTAATTTAATCTATGCCTGTCTGATTCCATATGAATCTGTCTTAAATATGATGTTAATGCTAATAGGCTTTTCTACCCAACCCTATCAAAAATCACAAAAATATGTTTATTTTGTTACTTAGTTTAGTCTTTCAAATTATTTGCAAAGTGTGTCAGTGTCGGACAGTGCTATGTTATTCATTGCTGTGAATGTCACAAAATGAACTTAACGTTTATCTTAAATCAATTGTTCCTGAAAAAGTAAAGGATCATGTCTGAGGTGATCGGGTTGTTAAATGGATCACGTCTGAGGTGATCGGGTGGATAAATGGATCATGTCTGAGATGACCGGGTTATTAAATGGATCACGTCTGAGGTGATCGGGTGGATGATCACGTCTGAGATGATCAGGTTGTTAAATGGATCACATCTGAGGTGATTGGGTGGATAAATGGATCATGTCTGAGGTGATCGGGTGGATAAATGGATCACATCTGAGGTGATCAATAGGTTCTAATATAAAATTTGATCATGTCTGAGATGATCAACTGCTCATAATGTTTTATCTACTGTTAAATGGAACTAAGTGTCGAACGGTAAAATGGTCAAAATGTCACAATTATGGCCCATTCGCACGACTGGACCATAAGTATGGACAAGTCGTATGATTGGACCATGCGAATGAGTCCAATCGCACGATTGGAGGTCACCGACTAATGTCAGACGTCCGAATGAACCTCAATCATATGATTGGAGGTGAACGATTGGGTGAATCGCATGACTGAAGCTCAGTCGCACGACTAACTTATGCGACTAGGCTCCGTCGCACGACTAACTCATGTGACTAGGCTCAAGCGCACGATTAACTCATGCGACTAGGTTCAGTCGCACGACTAGAGGTTGCCCTAGTATAAATACAAGTTGAATCGGCCACAGTCGCCCTACTCACCCAAATCGCTCACTATTCGTATGATACGTCAAACCTCTACCAAAATTTCTTAGATTCAGATTTACCATATATTCCTGCTTTCTAATGTTTTATATTGGTTATACAGGTAATAATCAAGGTGGTTCATCAGTTAAACCGAAGATAGACATCAAGAATCACTCGAATTATGACCTAACAGTAACCGCGACTTAAATGAACAAATAAATCAACTAAACTGTCCTATAAGATCAAATTAATGATAAAAGATATTTAGTCAGCCTACTCTGAGTGTAATGAGCCTAATCTTAATGTTTAACATCAAGTATTGCTCCAAACATGAATTTGAATGTACAAACAGTCAAATAGGTGACTGGACACTCTGATGAACTTCAATCGTACGACTGAGCTGTCCGATTAGCTCATTCGTACGACTGAGATGAACGGCTGACTCAATCGCACGACTGAACCATGCGTATGAGCTCAGTCGCACGACTGAGGTAAACGCATGAGAAGACATGCGACTAAGTCCAATCGCATGACTCAGTCGTACGAATGAACTCAATCGTACGACTAGATCTCAGTCGCACAGTTCAATCGCATGACTAGATCTCAGTCGTTTGTTCAGTCGCATGACTAAACAAAATTTTAAAGTTCATTAACTTAAATTAGCTATCTTCAACACGTGCTAATGTTTATTTGTTTTGTGTGAACAGATGGCTAGTAGGTGGACTATGAGTACTAAGCACAACATATGTGCTTATCTAGACCTGACTTCCCGCAACGCGCTCTAGCCCGCTGAAAGATTTGAACATTCGCTTTGATGTAGCCTTGCTACCACCCTCAGGGCGGATTTCACTAGGATTATCAGCTTTCTACGACGCTCGAGGATCTTTCGAGCGATCTCAGCACAGTGCTCCCCCTATAGATCGATACAGCAGGCGTTTTGGGAAAACGCTGTGGTCGACAGGTCCACGGAGCCTTATACTATTAGGAGCTCTATCTTTGAACAAGATATTGAGCTATCTGAGGAGGACATTCGGACGGTACTTAATTTTGGGGACGATGCAGCATGCCCAACTAGACTACATCCCCTTACCGTCTGAGGCTGTTTTATGAGGGCAAAGTACTCGGGGGACATCAACTCAAGTATGCTTAACAAAAGCAACTTGTGCCCCCAATTCAAGTACCTTGCCCATGTGCTTCTACGTTGTATAGCCTCGAGGAAGGGAGGATTTGATGAGTTATCTGATCAGATGCAGAATGCATTTGCTGCATCGGTGTTGAACTTCCCGTTCAGCTTCTCCAGGATGATCTTCACTTACTTGGTGGAGAACATCAAGGCCAAGGGGAAAGATAGCTTCTGTATGTACCCGAGGTTTATCCAGATGATCATTGATCAGAAGCTCCCCCAGTTGCCAAAGGAGAGTGAGGATGCGGTCGTCCTGGAGGTCATGGATGACACGACATTGGGTAGAATGAAGGTCTATCGGGGTAAGCAGGTTAAGCCCCCGGTGAGGAGACTGTTTGGGCATCTAGCCCGGGTGGACTACGTGGCGCCAGCAAGACGTAGGTGGCGCCACGACGACAGTGACTCCGATGTGGAGCACATAGTCCTCCCTGGTGATGATTCTGATGATGATGACGGTGATGATGGTAGAGATACAGGTTTTGAGACTACTACTGTAGATGTTATATCTCCACCATCCCCACAAGAGGGATTAGAGACGGTAGGATTCCATCAGGACTTTATGGCTGATGAGGAATAAGAGTCAGATGAAGAGCCTCTCACCCGGATGATGGGTAGCCGGGTGGTTGCTACGGAGCAAGGACTTAGGGTAGTTGGTGGATGCCCGGGAGGGTCTGGGGGTTCTACTATCGACCCATCATATACCCCAGACTCTCCCAGTAGCCGAGGGGGAGCCTCCGGTTCCAGGGGGACTTGGAGGAAACGGATGGCTCAGCCACATTGGCTGAAGCCCAAGAGAAGGAGGATTACCCTGCTAACAACCTCTTCAGCCACCACACCTACCTCCACAGCCACCACAACTACCACTACACCACCCACTACCACAACACCATCTACCACTACCATACCACCCTTCACAACCACTACTCTTACACCTCCACCCACTCATACACCTCCACCTATATTCACCACCACCATAGCTACCACCACCCAACACCGAGCCAGACCCTCATCAGTTCCATCCAGATCCTCTCTGCCCTCCAGTAGGATAGAGGAACAGCTTGCAGCACTTAACAGAATGGTGTTGAAGCTGTTAGTTGCCGATGACGAGAAAACTACACGGCTAAGATAGTTAGAGGAGCTTACTGCGGCCCAATCACTGCAGATCTCTCCGCAGGCGTAGCAGCTACAGGAGCAGGCTCAGCAGATGGCTGCTCAGAGTTTAGAGCTCACCCAACTCCAGGAGAAAAACGTCACATCTTCTAAGAAGATTGAGGAGTTGGAGGAGGCCAAGAAGACCATCCTGCTCAAACTTAAAGGCACTAAGGATGAGCCTCTGAAGATAAGAGAGGGAGATGGCGATGATGGTGATGATGAAGACAGTGATGATGATGCAGATGACAGTGATGAAGATGATGATGATTGTGGAGATGATCAAGCAGAGGAGGGGAACAAAGATGATAATGATGATGAAGATCCAGCTACAAATGCTGCGGACCTGGGTCAGGAACAATGAACTAAACGAAGACAAGACAAGGGATCTGTATCAGCCCCTCCATCATCACCTACTACTGAAGCTCATGAGCAGATTTAAGACAAAAGTACAGATTAGATGTTTTATTATACAACTTTTGTACTTGAATCATCTTTTGGATGTTTATGTAATTAATGTAAATATTTATTATTTAATGTTTGATTATCTTGATTACATACTAATGATTGTTCTGCTACATGCCTAAATCAAGCAGATCCAGCATTTCAGTAAGATGAGCACGATGTTGCTCCCCTGCAATAGATCAAGTCTCAAATAACAATGATTCTTGATCTGCAGGGGATCGTCAGAAGGGCTGTGAGTTATACTCCTGAAGAAGGTGAAATAATTCACGACCTAACTGACGAGCAACTTGCTGAGATGTTTCGGCTTAATCCAGATGAGATCGTGAAGGATGGTCCAACGTTTGATGATGATAGTGATGAAGAGATTAATGATGTTAAGGAGATAGAGATTGAAGACATCACTGCTCAGCACTACCCTGAATACGCTGACCGAGAGGGAAATGTGTTTCCTGATCTGGTTAAGACTCTCGGCAGTGATATTTTGGAGAAGCTGAGTGATAAAGAGAAAGAAGCAGAAGCATCTACTAGCCAAGCCCAAGCCTCGGACGCTGATGTCGATATCCGAAAGGCTGAATGGGCGGCTTGCTTTGCTGAGATCCGAGCCCAACGTGCTATAGCTAAGCCAAGTACCTACACCAAGCTCTATAAAGTTAAGAAGAACATGAAGGTGTCAGGGAAGATCATTGCACGGGCTCATTTTGAGGATCTTGGAGTTTATACAGTAAAGAGAGAGAGGGGAATCGAGTACTTCAGATTCCCTCATGATCTGAAGACTCTCCCCGGGTTCGAGCTCAACCAGCTGGCACGCCTGAAGTTGCTCTACGCTGACACGAAGAAAATGTCAAGCTGGTTTGAGGTTGCCCTAAAAAGGGAATACCGGACAAGATGGGTAAACTTCAAGCCTCAGCAGGCTACGAGGTACCTCAGAAGGTTTGAGGTGAGTCCCATCACCGGCCAACCAACGATTGTCCTTAAGTGGCGACCTCCACGCACGATGTCCAGAATACCGTTGAGGGAGATGCCATAGGACTTTACCCCACATTTTAAGTGGTGGTACTATGACTGGGGCTCTGGAGAGGCCTTCATTGTTTTGGACAGGGAAGGAACGGTGGACACAATAAGGGTGTTCAACCCAATATGGCTTATCAACTTGTCAGCTTCATTTGTCTGTACTCTATGCAAGTGGCCACTATTTTTTGATACCCAGGATATAGTGCAAGCACTACAGTTTCAGCATGTCATACGTCTATGCTTCACACTCAATATCCATGCTGGGGTTTCTAAAGAGGAACGGGCTAAGAGGTTCGAAGTGTTTAAGAAGGAAGTCAAAGATTAGATAGAACTAGGTCCAAGGGGGAGTTTGTTAGTGCACGTGTCCCTAGTTCTAGTTCTATTGAGCTCAAATGTAATAGACTTTCATTTCGTTACATATATGTAATGTTTGATCAATGTAATGAAAACTCCTTGATTGATTGTGTATTGGTTGCTTAACATTTTATGTACTTATATCATTGTATGTTACACACTTATACGAACATGTTATATAGGTTTACAGTTGTTAGACATAATTCTAAATTGTTAAATATTCAAGAATGTGTTTAACTAAGTATCCTGATTCAGTCGCACGACTGGACCATGCGAATGGGCCAATCGCACGACCGAACCAGGTGATTGAATCTACCGCACGATTGAGTCATAAGACTAACTCAATCGTACGAATGAACCAATCACACGACTCAGTCGCACGACTGAGCCATACGCATGGCTCAGTCGTACGAATGAAAGCTGTAACCTATAAATACCACTTAATTCGTGGAAAAATAAAACACTTCAAGAATTCACAACCCTAGCCATCCAAGTTCGTCCAGTTTATCTCTTCCAAGTTCATAGATCGTTTCTGATCATTCCTAGTCTATTCATAACGTATTCTAATCGTTAGGTTTGATCGGATTAACGGTTTCCCTGATTGGGTCGCCAATCAAATAGAATTCTGTGCTATTTGATTCGGTTACACACTGAATCAGTTAGTAGTCCATACATACACGTTCCTAATAGCAGGACTGGTTAAGGGAGGTCAATACAATCAGTCTCATAATGAGGAGAGTGTTAGAACGATTAGTAGTTCAAATAAGGAACCTGATTTAAGAACAAGATACAAGAACACAAGTAAACAAGGAGACAGAACTCAAGAACAATATATATGATTTTCAAGAATGTTGTATATTAATCACAAGTTCTTTTACAAGTGTTACAATGCATAACTAAAATACAAGTCCATGAGATACTTTATACTACACTCTACAACCAGCTATACTTGGGAAGCCAGTTGGAACATTGAAAGACAACAAAATCAATGTAGAGTCAAAAGGCAGATTGCCTTTTGACAAGTGACTATGACATGCCATAGCTCACATCCTAATATATTACAAAAAGAATAGAAGTATATAAAGTCGAAAGTTACAGGCTCAAGACCTTAATGTACAGTTGCAAAAGCATGGACCTTTTTACCAACACGTGCAAGATGGTGAGCCTTCAAAGTCCGTGGAAAGTGAGTCAGCTTTATCCAAAAGTACATTTGAGAAAAGCATATTATCCTTTATCTTCAGAAGAAATCAGTCTTCACTTCATTTGGCTTCGGAAGACTTTGTCCTTGAAGCTTCGAAAGACTTCATCTTTTTGCTTTGGAAGATTTGGTCTTTGGCTTTGGAAGATTTTACATTTAGAATAGTTTTTGTGTAGAGTGTAAAACTTCCAAAGAAACTTTTACCCTGTACTATGTGCATGCATGCAGGAAGCCTTTGGTTGCATTGGTTGTATCAGGCTTCTTATATAACCTTACATCCTTACAACGGAGGATATCTTATTTTTGTGAGAGATTGTGGTGGTAAAATTACAAAGAATTGTAAAGTGTCTAATGTTGTGTTAAATTTTGAAGATGTAAATTTTGTTGAGGAACTTAAACATAATTTGTTAAGTGCCTCTCAAATTTGTGACAAAAAATATTCAACACACTTCACTGATAAAGAGTTTCTTATTTTAAAACCTGGATTTGTAATTTCTGATGAATGGATTTTGTTAAGAACACTGAGAGACAAAGAAACACACTTAATTGACATGAGTGGTTCATATTCATTTGTAGCTGCATCTTGTTTGTTATCAAAAGCCTTAGAATATTTTTTAAATGGTATGGCATCATCATCTTGGCCATGTAAACATAAAAAATATGAACAAGTTAGTTAAAAGAAATCATGTGGTGGGCTTACCATTAATTTGAAACAATTCTTCAACTGTTATACATGGATATATTTGATCCAGTTAGTGCATTGAGTTTGGGACGTCGAGCATATTTCTTGGTTATTAGTGATGATTTTTCCAAATTTACTTGTGTTTTCTTTTTAGCAACTAAAGATGAGACGCCTCATTTGCTGATAAAGTCAATCAAATTGAAAAAAACCATCAAGTGTATGCGAAGTGATAATAAAACAGAGTTTTGCAGTCATACTTTGAATGAATTTTGTGATTCAAAAGGGATAGGTAGACAATTTAGTTCTGCAGGAACTCCACAAAAAAATGGAGTTGACAAAAGACATAACATAATGTTGATACATTATGTACCTAGTTTATGATCTTAAATGTAATAGTCTTTCATTTCTTCACTGATGTAATGTGATGACTCAATGATAAATGAAATGCATTTTGATTTTTATTTGTGTATGATTTTTTCATATTATTATTGTATTGAGTATGATTCACATGTATGAACTTTATACATAGGTTTCAAGTTGCTGCACATAGTTCTTAGTCAATAATGACTTAGAAATGTGTTCAACTTAGTCAAGTGGTTATTCATGCTAATGGACCATACTTATGGCCCATACGCATGAATGAACCATACTTGTGGACCAGTCGCACGACTGAACCAGGTGACTGGATCAGTCGTATGATTGAGACATAAAATTGACTTAATCACACCACTGAATCTTCAGTCGTGCGTATGAGTCAGACACATGAGTCAGTCGCACAACTGAACCATGCTAATGGTTCAGTCGTACGAATGGACACTGAAAACCTATAAATACCACATAATTCGTGGAAAAACATAACACTTCGAATACTTTCATACCCTAGCCGTCCAAAGCGTCCTAAGTGGCCCATCCAAGTTCATAGTTTGTTCCTAATCGATTCCAACTTGTTCTTAACGTTTGTTTCATCGTTAGATCGATCAGGTTGTTCGTTCTCACTGATTGGATCGCCAATCAAATAGAATTCCGCGCTATTTGATCTGTCTCATGCAGAATCCGTTAGTACTCCATACGAAAACGGTCCTAACATGTGGTATCAGAGCCTAGGCTCGTGATTTTGCATGGATTCAATTGGTTTTGGTGTTAAAATCAACATTTTCAATCAAAAGATCCACTTTTTGCTTCAAAAACTTGTTTTTGACGAGTCTTTGTGTTAAAGTTTCGACCTTTCACCATACAGCAGATTAGGGATCGTAAAAATTTGTATTTTTGTGTCAAAGTGTTCAAAAATTCGACTTTTAACAGCAGCCTCAGTCGCACGATTAGCTTAATCGCATGACTGAATCCCATTCGTATAGTTCAATTGCACGGCTGGACTCATTCGCACAGTTCATTCGCACGATTGAGTTATTCCAGTCGGTTGACCTCAAACGTCCTGTTCATTCGCACGACTGTATCCAATTGCACGATTGAAGTCATTCGCATCCTTCAATCTCACGATTGACCCAGTCACCTTGTTCAATCGCACAAGTTAATCTGTCCTGTTCTAAGTTCATCAAGTTTAAAGCTATGGAAGATCAGTTTACTGCAGTCACTATAGGAAAGGACTCGCGTATCGAGATTCTTCTACTTCTGGAAAATGAGATAGGGAACCACAACAAACCACCAAAGCTGTTAATGTTGGATGAATACCCACAGTGGAAACATCGGTTTGAGATCTACTTGAATGGAGTTGACCCCAATCTGTGGACGTCTATAGAGACTGGTTATATTGTACAAGTCAGTGCTAATGGGGTGAAATTGACTTTGGGAGGAATGAGTGAATCCAAGAAGACTCTGCATAATGCTAAAAAGAAAACATATGCCTTGTTGACTCAGTCTATACCTAAGGACATTTTCCATCAGTTCTCAGAGAACAAGCAGTCGAAGAAGTTATGGGAGGCCTTAGAAAAACGTTATGAGGGGAATGCAACTCTAAAGGCACTGAAGGCTAAAGCTCTTAAAAAGGAATTTGACAATTTTTCACCGATTGGAAAAGAGAGCTTAGATGACATAATTGATAGATTCTATCACTTAATGAGTGAGTTGCACACTCATGGGGTGACCACATCCATGGAAGACAAAGTTTCAAGTTCCACTGATGGTTTGCCAGACAAATGGGATCCATTTGTGTCTAATCTGAGACAAAATGACGCTCTTGCTACATTAGACATAAATGATTTCATTATAAAGTTAAGGGAGGAAGAACTGCGTCAGAAATACAAGTCAAAGAAAGGATCCTACGATCAGAATCCTGCACTGTATAATTCTGTTCCAACCCCGGCCTCATCAGGTGCACCGCTACAAATTTTGTTTGCGTTAATTCTTTTGCTTCTTCCCAAAGTAGTTCCTGAGGAAACGAAACGTCAGGGTCATCTGGAACCCAATACATTGTTCCTGAGGCAAATACAACCAAGCTGAAGGCCGAGAATCTCGAAAATGTCACTATGGAAGTTGCTAAAGAGCACATGGATCTTCTAGCTGCTGTTGTTCAATATTATGATGGATTAGTCGCTGGGAAGATTGGAAACTGTCATCTTGCTGACGAGGACTACGATCAAGTTGATGAAACTGAGTTGGAACTCATGGATATCATGTGTGCCTTAGCCAGTGCTGTTAGACGGGCTAAGAAGTTTGTAAAGAAGACGGGGCAGAACTTGGTTGCTACTAAGGATACTACTTTTGGGTTTGATAAAACCAAGGTCACGTGCTTCAACTGTGGAGAAAAGGGGCACTTCAAACGTAAGTCCATAAAGCCAAAAAGACTGGGAATGGAAATCCTTTTCCTACATGCAACCGTCAAGATAAAGAGAAGGCTGGAGCCTCGTCAAGTAAAGAATCTAAGGCTTTGGTTGCTCAGGAAGATGAAGGACAAGACTGGTCCTTCCGATTTGTATCTGAGGGAGAATCAAACATTGCATTAGCTGATACCTTGGATGATGGATCTGCAAGTAAAGGAGACATCATAGCTGAGCATGCACGTTCAGATATCGAAGAAGCTATGGATGTCGTTGATCATCTTGTTGAAGAGGAACTAAGTGCTGCACATTCAGAATCTCCAGTTACTGAAGAGTCTGACACTACATTGATGGCTGATTCGTCTGGTTCTACACATGTATACTCTAAAGATGAATTATTTGAGAAAGATGCTTGTGCTGAATGTAATAAATTTAGAGAAAGCATTGATTTAAAGATTGCTAGGTTATTAGAACACAATGATAATCTAGTAAATGATTTACAACTCTGCACTGAAGCAAATTATGTTTTAAAACAAAATGAGTGCAGCTTCAAAGAAAAGTTAGAACTTTTAGGGAAACAACTAAGGGAAACCGAGGTTGTTGCCTTAAATCAATCAAATGACATTAAGTTCTACTTAACCACTTTGGAAGAAACTAAAAAGGAAAAAGCAGTTTTGCAAGCTGAAGTTGAATCATTAAAACAAAAACTGCATAGTTGAGCAAGTTCCTTTCACATAGTTCCAAACATAGTGAAAGAACAAAATGGCGGGGAAGGACTGGGATATAAGGTAGTTCCGCCACCACATGCAATCCTTTTAAATACTAAATGTAGAACAATCAATAATAACCCGGTTAAGGATCATGTGGTGTCTACTCCTCTTGTCAGTGATCCAGATTATACAGGTAAAACTGTGCAGTCTGTCACTGAACAGAAGGCTACTACTTCGATATCTAAAGATAAGATGCCTGGTGAGGATTTGGATTATAAAATTAAAAAGGTTAACTTAGGGTCAGGTTCACAAACGTCTATTTCAGAACCTAAACAGTCTAAATCAATGAACCCTAAACGTGTAAATCATCAAAATCCTAATAAAATGAAAGCAAAAGATGTTCAAAATGTCAAAACAATTAAGTTTATTAAAGAAGGTGAAACATCTAAAAAGGAAGAGAATCTACCCAGCCCCCGACCAAACTCAACCCCACATCAAAACTTTCCTCATACTATCGAAGGGAGATCCTGCTATAGTTGTGGAAAACGATGACATATTTCTCCAAATTGTCCTTACTATCAGACATCTAAAAAGAAAATTGAACTTTTTGATGATGAAAAACCAAGATTTTCTAAAATTAGATTTAATACTCCTCCAAAACACCAAAGCCAACACAGACAAGCTCAAAGCAACGCTGTGCCACCTACGGTTAAACCTAGGATTATTAGTGAACCAAAAGTTCAAACCAAAAGCCAGTCGTCTGTTTACCACAAACAGGCCTTACACAAAACTGGTTTATGGAAGGAAAAATCAAGTAATGTGTCTGATACTGATGACAAGAAGAAGAAAGATGTGTCCTCATCCTCTGAAGGTCAGTGGGTTAAGTTCATGATGTGTGATACCTATAGGACACCCAAGCCAATTAAGGCTTGGGTCCGAAACCTGAACTAATCATTTTCTTTGTATGTGCAGGGTGTCCGCTACTGCACTATCATTAATACCTGGATTATTGATAGTGGGCCTTCCAGGCACATGACCGGGAATTCATCCCTCCTTTTCAACATTAGGCAAATTAAAAGGGGACACGTATCATTTGCTGGGAATGAAGGAGGTTACATGACCGCACAAGGTGAAGTGGGAAACGAGAAAGTGAAGTTTGACAAGGTCAACTACGTTCAGCAATTGCAAAACAACTTGCTTTTTGTCTCCCAAAATCTGTGATAAGGGATTCAAGGTTGTGTTTGACAATAAGAAGTGCTACATACTGAAGAAGGAGTATGTCATCCCGAAGGAGCAAGTTCCAATGTTGGCTTCAAGATATAACGACCTATATGTCTTGAACCTATCCAAAGCCTCCACAACTGAGTCTACTGCTCAGTGCTTCTTGTCAAAAGCAACAAAAAGAGATTCAGTGTCATAGCATAGGAAAATAGGACACATCAATCCCAGGAAGATGAATCATTTGGTTCAGAATGATCTGTTAGATGGAGTTACTGTCAAGAACTTCCAGCTTCTAGACTTCTGCATAGCATGCAAGAAAGGGAAACAGACAAAGAGGTCTCACAAGTCAAAGAAAGTTAATTCTATCGACATTCCTCTCGAGCTTCTACACATGGATCTGTTTGGCCCAGTCAGCACAAAGAGCATAGCTAGGGATTGGTACTGCATTGTGATGACAGATGATTACTCAAGATTCTCTTGGGTGATGTCTCCAAAAGCAAAGTCAGAGACATTTGAATCCTTCAAACATCTAGTTACCACATTGGAGTCACTCTACAAGCTGAAAGTAAGGAAAATACGTTCAGACAACGGGACCGAATTCAAGAATCAGTGGATGGAGGCATTTTGTCATGAGAAAGGGATTGTTCATCAATTCACTTCAGCCTACACTCCATAGATGAGTGGCATTACTGAACTAAGGAATAGGAGCTTGATAGAAACGACAAGGACAATGCTAGCTGACTCAAAACTGCCAGTTCATTTCTGGAACGAGGCAGAAGCTAATGCATGTTATACTCTAAATCAGGTCTTAGTCGTCAAACGTCATGGAAAAACTTGTTACGAGTTTCTCCAGCAACGTAAACCCAACTTAGAGTATCTGGAACCATTTGGTGCACCCTGCATGTTGCTAAAGAAAAATCAGACTGAGAAGTTCTTTGAGAAGGCAGAAGAAGGTATCTTCCTTGGATACAGTATACCAGAAAAAAGGGTTTACAATAACTCAACTGGTCAGGTAGAAGTGTGGTGCAACATTGATGTACAAAGATACACCGCCCTCCCCCCCACGGGAAAAGGACCTTCCTTTTTCTTCGACTATGATGGATTCTTTAAATCCTTCAATCTACCTCCTTCCTATTCTGATGATGAGTTACCTGCTCAAATGATGTACGATGTTCTGAACACTCCTACACGAGACTCGACAGCATCGGTGTCATTAGAAGATACGTCTAGCCCTTCAGGGGGAGAGCTTGAGATAAAGTGATTCTTCCTCCGATGATGAGGATGTTAAAAATAAGAGTGCAAACCAGGAGGAGCAGGTTCCCACTACTGAAAGTACACCAGCATCTAATCATGATGCATCTGGAACTTCTGAACCCCACACTCAAACGCCACAGAAACTGAACCTGGGATTCAGAATCTGGATACTGAAGTAGCAGTAGACACCACTCCTGGAACTCGAGTTAATGTGCATCATCCCCTGGACAATATCATCGGGGATATTCAATCGGGAGTTCAGACAAGAAATCCGCTATACTCAGTTGATTATGCGGCAGTCATGGAAAAGGGATATCTACACGATGGTGCTTATCGATGTTTCGTGTCTCAAGTTGAGCCAAATTATGTAAGCGAGGCTTTAAAAGACGAGGCATGGGTAAGTGCTATGCAAGAAGAACTCCTTCAGTTTAAGGAGTTAGGAGTCTGGACTCTTGTGGACAGACCAAAAGGTGCAAAGGTGATTGGCACTAAATGGTTTCTTTGGTGTAAGAAGGATGACCAAGGGGTCATAATCAGAAACAAGGCTAGGCTTGTACTTCAAGGGTTCAGGCAAGTCGAAGGAGTTGACTACAATGAAGTATTTGCACCTGTGGCCACGATGGAAGCAAGTAGAATCTTCCTAGCCTATCCATCCTTTATGCAGATTAAAGTTTATCAAATGGATGTGAAAAGTGCATTCCTTCATGGTGAGATCCATGAATTAGTGTACGTCACTCAACCCGAAGGATTCGAGGATCCTTATCATCAGGATAGAGTTTATAAACTAGACAAGGCTTTGTATGGGCTCCATCAAGCCCCTTGAGCCTGGTATGAGAAACTCTCCACTCATCTGCTGAAACATGGCTTTCGCAGAGGTGTAATTGACTGCACGTTGTTCAAAGGAAAAGGATTGTGATTTACTACTGGTGCAGATATACGTGGATGACATAATCTTTGGTTCCAAGAACGAAGCATTATGTAAAGAATTCGAATCTGTGATGAAAGCTGAGTTTGAAATGAGTGCCATGGGAGAGATGAAGTTCTTTCTCGGTTTACAAGTAGATGAGACACCAAATGGTATCTTCCTGCATCAGACCAAATATGTTGGAGATATACTGAGTCGGTTTGACATGGAGAATGCAACGATTGCAGGTACTCCGCTTGCCACGAACCATGATGTGGCACCCGACGAAAATGGTGATCTGGTTGATGCGACTATGTATCGAGGAATGATCGGATCTATCACGTACCTCACAGCTTCTCGTCCTGATATTATGTACGCCATGTGTCTCTGTTCCAGATATCAAGCAAAACATAAAGTGAATCATCTAATTGGGGTAAAAAGGATAATTCGTTAGCTAAAGGGTACTCCAACACTTGGGTTGTGGTATCCTCATGATGATGACTTTGAGCTTACAACACATGGTGACTCGGATTATGGAGGTTGCAAGATGAATTACAAGTCAACATCTGCAGGATGTCAGTTCTTTGGAAGACGATTAGTCACCTGGCAGTGTAAGAAGCAGACGTCGGTTGCTCTATCAACATGTGAAGCTGAATATGTTGCCGCTGCAAGTTGTTGTTCACAGATCATATGGATTCAACAGCAAATGCGATACTATGATTTATAATTTTCTAACACCCCTATTTTTGTTGATACATCTGCTGCTATTGCTGTCACTAAAAATCCGGTCCAGCACCCCAAAACTAAACACATCGGTATTGAATATCACTTCATACGTGACTGTTTTGAAAAACAATTAATCGATGTCGTTAAAATAAACATGGATTTCCAACACGCCGACCTCTACACAAAAGCTTTTGATAAACCTCGATTTCAGTATCTATTAGAGATAAATGGCGTTAAAAAGAAAGATGATGTGATTCCAGATGAATCAAGCTCATAGTCCGACTCTATGTTTTATTTTTTATTTTTTTTATTTTCTTTTATTTTTTCTGTCCATAAAAATTCAAAAAACACAAAAAAAATTTCGATTTTAGAATTTTAGGGGGAGAATAGTTTTAGTTTTAGTTTCACTAGTTAGTATTTAATTACTAAAAAAACAAGGGTGGGTAGATAAGCTAAAAAGCAAAGACATCACATCTGTGAAATCGATTCAACTTAATTGAAAATGATAGTACACAGGCATCGAATTTGTTTGGGACACCAAAAGATTTAAAATGTTCTAAAATACTATATTCAAAGTTACAGAAATTTATATGTCTAAAAAGTCACAGCCTAATGAGTTGAAAAATGATAGTAAGCTAGTCTGCTACTGTGGTTACATACAGAAAATAGATCTAGGGGTTGCTAGTCCATTATATGATGTGTCGGTAGATTCAACACACTAGACAAGTAGACTTCATTGGTGAACAACTTTAAAACTAAATCATTCAACAAGCTGTGGGTTTCCATCTTATCTCTGGTTAAAACAAACAGTTTACTTCCAATAAGGGGTGAAGAGCAAAATGAACGCCACAAATATGTGCGGACGACCATAAAAATGAGCAAAATGAAAAGAAATGTGAAACGCAATCAAGCTAATGACAATTGTCGTTGGTGCGTTTTATGTATAATAAAATTGCTCTAACAAGAAGATAGGTTGTGTGCCTCTCTGCTGTGCAATGGCACTGACCTAAGGATAAACACAATCTAAATATTCTAGAATCCATTATTGTTTGCGCCTCTCTGCTGTGCGATGGCACTGACCTAAGGCTTGGCATCTCTTTGAAAGCTCTTAGAATAGTTTCTTGTTGTCAAAACCCATAGACCGCTTAAAAATCTCCTGAGAAAAGTTGATTACCATATAAGTGTGAGATCCATAAATGCTTGTTGAAATAATAAACTAAAATAATCACCAATGTATGTCAAAAATCTGTGAATGGATTTAGGTGGACAAATATACTGACAATCATCATGGAAGCACTCCCCGATAGTCAAAATCAATATGTACCACTTAACAGCTCTAGCATAATTTCATTGTTAGTGCTACTGACTCTTAGAGGAATAAGACTCTGTGATTGGTGAATATAACGTTCTCTTTATCCACATAAATATAATAGGTCCGAAATGATTATGTTTATGCCCGTATGATTCCTTAAGAATCTTTCTAGATAAGATGAGAATGCTTGAAACTGTTCTGCTCAGGGGGAGAACTCATTTAAAGAAAGTTAAAACGTTTTCAACCCACCTCACATGAAAAATACAAAAAGATTGTCTTAATTCAGTTTGTTTAAATTTTCTTAGTTTAGTTATGTGTGTATCGAGTCGATGTCAGACTATATAACAAGAGGAAATCTGTGAATGTCACAAATTGAATCTAACATTATCAGATTGAAGCTTGTTTCTCGAATGATTAAAAGGATCATGTCTGAGGTGATCACAAGCTTTTAAAGTTAAAAGGATCACGTCTGAGGTGATCAAATGGTTTTCAAGTAAAAGGATCACGTCTGAGGTGATCAAACAGTTTTGATGAAAAGGATCATGTCTGAGGTGATCAAAAGTTTTTAGTTAAAAGGACCATGTCTGAGATGATCAAAGGTCATAATGTCATATAAAAAATTCAAGTTTTGAAAGGTTGGAAAAGTGAAGTCAAACTCATAAGAATGAGCGAATCGCATGATTGGATCATAATTATGGACCAATCACATGATTGGACCATAAGTATGGACCAATCACACGATTGGACAAAGAGTATGAGCCAATCACACGATTGGGCCATGAGTATGGGTCAAAGTATACGATTGGATCATAAGTATGAACCAATCGTATGACTGGCTGAAGAAGTTTAAGTCAGTCATACGACTGAACCTCAATCGCACGAATAAATCATGCGTATAGGTCTAGTCGCACGACTGAAACACAGATTAGTATAAAAAGGGGCACAGTCGGTCGTAAACCCTACTTGTCTTCAAAAACTCTCAAAACCGCCGAACTACCCAGCCACTCTGTTCAAATTTTCTTATTGTGATTACCATTCCAATTGAGTTACTGACTGATTATTGCTCATCTACAGGTACTATGAGACTGAAATCGTGACTAATGAGGAGATTAATCGAACCAAACAGTCCGAAATTGTCAAAACAAGAACCGTAAATGAAAACCCTAAAATAGAACACTTTAATGTACATAAACGTGTATTTAAAAGACATTAAGTGTTATTTCGAGTCCCTGCGAACCAAATGGATCCAAACTTGAAGTGTAATTGAACGTTTTGACAAAGATTCAAAATTTTGGACTCGAACAGTGCTCATGCGAAAGGACATGCTAATGAACTTCAGTCGCATGATTGAGCCAGTCGCACGATTCAATCGCACAATTGAATCAATCGGTGACTCAGTCGCATGACTGACTCAACCGCGTGTCATGACAAACGACTAAGTCCAGTCGGGGGCTCAATCGCACGACTGAGCTCAGTCATATGGTTCAATCGTACGATTGAACCAGTTAGATACACTCTGTTCAAATTCAATTTTTCTTCCCTATGAATAGATCTAACTTATTTGCTTCTTATGTTGCAGCAACATGGCTGAAAGATGGATGATGATGATAAAGCACATATATATGCTCATCTAGACCCTACATCCCAGAACGCTTCAGAGTTCATCGGGGTCATTGCCTTTCTTCGTTGATAGAGGATCTACCGTGCCATTTCGACTCCCTGCACACCATATAGGTCCATACAGCAGGCATTCTGGGAGAATACCGTAGTCAATCGATCTGCTGAGCCACACCGTATCCGAAGTTCTATCTTCGGTCAAGACATAGACATCAGGGAAGACGACTTACAGAGAGTCTTGGACTTCGGTGCGGACGGAGTCTACCCAACCAAGCTACATCCCCTGACTGTTCGGGGATGCTTCTCAAGGATCAAGTACGTTGGCGACATCAATGCTGGCGTGCTAAACAAGAGCAACATATGGCCACAGTTTAAGTACCTAGCACATGTGACCCTTAAGTCCATTGCCTCCTGGCATGGAGGATTCGATGAGATGTTCGACCAAATCCAAAATACATATGTTGCACTGGTACTGAACCACCTGTTCAGTTCCTCTCGGATGTTCTTCACTTATCTGATGGAGAACATCGAGGCGAAGGGTAAGGAAGGCTTCTGTATGTACCCGAGGTTTATTCAGATGATCATTGATCAGAAGCTTCCTCACTTACCCAAGGAGAAGGATGATGCGGTGTCTCTGGAGGTTACGGAGGACACCACATTGGGACGGATGTGAGTGTACCGGGCCAATGTGGACTACGTGGCGCCAGCTCGAAAGAAGTGGCGTCATGATGACAGTGATTCGGATGTTGAGCTCATTGTGGTTGAAGATGACGAAGACGACGATGATGATGACTAAGATGATGGTCAGAGTGGTGGAGATGTTGGCTCTAGTCATTCGCGAGCCACCGACACTTCTACTACATATCCACCACCTCCGTAAAGTAGTTCATCAGCTCCTGGTGGATCTGAGTAGGCTGCCATCCACCGAGACTTCCTGGTAGATGAAGATGAGGAGGAGTTAGATGATGAGCCCCTAATGAAGAGAGTCGGAAGCCGAGTAGTGGCTACCAAGCAGGGGAAAGAGGCGGTTGGGGTACGCCAAACTGGTTTTCAGGGTGGTGATGCTGATGTCACAGATCTCACGTACACACCCGACCAGCCCATCAGCCCAGGGGGAGCCCCAATCGCCAAGGGCTTGAGGAGGAAGAGAATGGCCCAGCCTCATGGCAAGAAGGGCAAGAGGCAAAGGATTGTGCTGATTACATCTTCCACCACCACTCCTACCACCACTACTACCACAACTACTACCACCACTCCTACCACCACTCCTACTACCACTACTACCACCACTCCTACCACCACTACTGCCACCACCACTGCCACCACTACTCCCACCACTACTCCCACCACCACTCATACATTCCCAGCTACCTCACCCACTATACCCACATAATTTCCACCTAAATCCACTCCCACACCTACTCCTATCTATATCACATCCACCACCACACCTACTATACCCCAAGCTGGCACTTCCATCTCATTCCAACCTCCACAGTGATTTTCTCTACCCACTGTTGGGTTAGAGGAGCAGGTAGCTAGGCTCAATAGATGTGCTCAAGCTTCTAGCGATATATGATTTGAGAGCTCACCAGATGAGTCAGTTGATGGCAGTTAACACCGCTCAGGGCAAGCAGATAGCCCACTTGACAGAAAAGAACACAGCTCATGAGAGGGCATTAGCTCGAGCTCACCCGGCACTGACTACACAAAACGAGCTATTGATGGCATCTGTTAAGAGGATAGAGGAAGTGGAGAAGAAGAACAAGAAACTGATGCTAAGGTCGAAGGGAACTAAGAGTGAGCCCTTGAAGATTAAGGGTGATGGTGATGATGGTGGAGATAATAATGATGATCATTCTTCTTATGATGAATCTGATGACGATGATGAGGATGATGAAGCGGGTGGTAGTAGAAAGGCAAAGACGGTGATGCTGATGATGAGGATGATCAGGAAGGTGATGCATCGGCATCAGCCTCAAATCCATCTGCTCAGGAGAGGCGCACGGAGCAAAAACAAGATCAGAGACCCTCCTCCTCAGCTCCTCAAGCTGAAGAGACGCCTGATCAAGGCAAAAGTGATGATTAGATGTTTATGTATTTAAAACTTTTGTACTTGAATTTTGTATTACATTAATGTAATTAATTATTAGTAAAGTTTAAATATCTTGATTAATTAATTATGTTTTATGTGTTAAATGTTTAATTAAACAGATGAAGCTCAACAGACGGATGATTATGACGTCTTCCCCCTTCAGCAAATCAAGACTCAGCTCATTATGATCCTTGATTTGCAAGGAATCGTAAGATGATCTGTGAGCTACACTCCCGAGGAAGGAGAGATCATCCATGACCTCACTGATGAGCTGCTCGCTGAGATGTTTAGACTTAATCCAGATGAGCTCGTCAAGGATGCTCCTGAGGTCGACGTTATTAGTGATGAAGAGCTTCAAGGCGTGGATGAGATCGAGATTGAGGATATTACATCAGAGTATTATCCAGAGTACACTGACCCTGAGGGTAATGTTATCCCCGATCTGGGTGAAACATTTGGCAGTGATACTTTTGGAACTCTTGATGAGAAAGAGAAAGAGAAAGAAAAGGAGGAAGATAAAGCCCAAGCCACAGATGCTGATGTTAAGATAAAGAAAGTTGAATGGGTAGCTTGTTTGAAGGAGATGAGAGCCCAACGAGAACCTCCAAAGGCAAACGCCTACACCAAACTGTACAAGGTAAAGAGACATCAAAAGGTGTCAGGCAAAATCATCAGTTGGGCCTATTTTGAGGACTTGGAGGTGTACACTATCAAGAGGGAGAAGGGGATTGAGTACTTCAGATATTCTCATGATCTGAAGACTCTTTCCGGTTTTGAGCTGAACAGGTTAGCCTCTTTAGACCTTTTGTACGCCAACCCAAGAAAGATGTCAGGTTGGTTCAAGATGGTGCTTAAGAGAGAATACCACACCAGATGGGTGAAATTCAGACCTCAACAACCTAAAAGGTTTATTCATAGGACTGAAGTTGACCCTAATACTGGGAAGCCGAAGGCAGTGCTGAAGTGGAGTCCCCCACGGATAATGACTAAGATCCATCTACGGGAGATGCCTTAGGACTTCACTCCAAACTTCAAATGGTGGTATTATGACTGGAGGACAGGTGAAGCGGTCATCATTTTGTATAAAGAGAGTGAAACAGAGACTATCCGGGTATTTGACGCGATGTGGCTAACCAACTTGTCAACTGAAGATGTTTACACACTCTACAAGTGGTCACTGTTCTATGACTCGCAGGATATTGTACAAGCTCTACAATTCCAACATGTTATACGGCTTTGTTTCGCGTTTAAGATTCATGTGGGAGTCACAAGAGAAGAGAAGTACAAGAAATTCAAAGAGCATGTGAAGGATGTAAGACACTAGGCTAAACTAGGTCCAAAGGGGAGTTTGTTGATACATTATGTACCTAGTTTATTGATACATTATGGACCAGTCGCACGACTGAACCATGTGACAGGATCAGTCGTATGATTGAGACATAAGGTTGACTCAGTCGCACGACTGAATCTTCAATCGTGCGTATGAGTCAGACTCATGAGTCAGTCACACAACTGAACCATGCTAATGGTTCAGTCGTACGAATGGACACTGAAAACCTATAAATACCACATAATTCGTGAAAAAACATAACACTTCGAATACTTTAGTACCCTAGCTGTCCAGAGCATCCTAAGTCACCCATCCAAGTTCATAGTTCGTTCCTGATCGATTCCAACTTGTTCTTAACGTTTGTTTCATTGTTAGATTGATAACGGTGTTCCTTCTCACTGATTGAATCGCCAATCAAATAGAATTCTGCGCTATTTGATCTGGTCTTACGCATGATCCGTTAGTACTCTGTATGAAAACGGACCTAACACATAACTTTAATTAAAGCAACCAGAATAATGTTATCCGTAGCCAAATTACTGTCCTTCTTTTGGGCTAAAGCTATTAACACGACATGTTAAGTTTAGAATTATGTCTTAATCAATAAACAACAAAACATGACTCCTTATAAAATCTTTTTCAAACATAAACCCGAAGTCAAAATATTTTAAATATTTGGATGTTGTTGTACTCTGTTACACACGTCTAATTCTAAATCAAAATATGATGAAATTGCTTGAATGGTATTTTCTTAGATATTCAGCCAAAAATGTTGCATATAGGGTTTCTAATAAAAGAACTAAATAAATAATTGAGTCATTTGATATAGATTGATATGAATCTAACAAAACAGATGCAGGTTCTGATCCTTCAAGGGTATATGATTATGCTTCATTATTTGAAACATTTAATCGATCTTCTATTGTTTCTAAAACTAATCCACCTTTATCGTTATCCATTCAAGACATTTTCTCTAATGATGTTGGATCTATGTCATCTTCAGCTACATGAAGATCTTTAGACATACCCTCTTCTTCAAATGTCTCAGCTATTCAACAATCAGTTTCTGAATCGAAATTGCTTCATTCGGATCAAGTAGTTGAACAAGCTCCATAAGTTTTTGATCAAAGTTCCTCTCCTACACAAAATGATCTAATTGATAGCATTCTGTAAGGCCCCATTCCCAGGACGCTTACAGTTGGATATTCATTGCACATAATATTTAAAACATTACATATTTCATAAAATATTGCAGCTAATTAAGTTAACAAAAACCATTCATGCCTGATGTTGTAAAATAATACATCGTTGTAAGTTAGAGTTACAAAATAATCGATTAATTGCATTACAATACAAGAACATCATTAAGCATGAACAAATGCTAGTCTTGCCCCGACGAGTAGCTTCCCTCGCATTCCATCCTCAGCAATAATTACATGCCAACTGAAAATGCATAAAAGTTAGCTTTACTGAGCGAGCTCTAGTTTTAAAATATTTAAAATAGCTTGTATAGATATATAAAAATTATCATTTTCTTTAAAAACACTTCCTTTACTTTTGCACGTGAGCACACATCGTACATACATCAAGGTATATTTTTGATCATCTTTCATCATCGTACGTATTCGTTTGTTTCGTACGTTTTCATTTATCTTTCACTATTTCTAGATCCTGTCATAACTATACCTCCCATCGTTGGGCACGAAGCACCCTTATTCATGTAGTAAAGTGACAAGGATCCCGGTTTGTGCTATGAATCAATCACCAAGACTGATCCCCCTGTGTGTGAACCCTTAAGGGTTAGCCAAAATAGCACGCTATATTACACACAGTTGAGCTAGCAACTCTCAATAAGTTGTGAACCTCCTTTTAATTTGCTTGCAAGACTTTTCATTCATTTATTATGTTCCATTTTGCATTAATCATTAACCTTTCACTTTCTTTAATGATAATACCTTGCATATACGAATATAATCACACCACGTAAAGCCACGTAGATAATAATAATAAGGAACATAAGGACAACCCAAGACATGCATAAGATAAACAAATATAAGCATCAGGTCGAACCAGGGTCAAACTCTAAAATTCTGATTTCCTAAAATTTCAGAATATTTTGTAAGTGTTCTAGGCGGATGAGCACTATGCATGCGAATGAATCTTGTTTGGGTGCATTAACACTATGTGGGTGCATGAACCAACACTTAGGCGTCTAAGAATCATTCCTGGGCGCATGGGGTACTGTTCAGGCGCAAGACTAACACTTAGGCGCCTGAGCTAAATAGTTGGGCGCATGAGGGTACTGTTTGGGTGCATGAGTTTACACTTAGTATTTTCATACAATTTCCTAGGTGCATGAGGACAATTGGGCGCATGAACTCCACCTAAGCTGTTCTAAGGTAAAATTTCTGGCGCATGGGCCCTGTTTGTCTCATGAACAATCGTTGTCTACATTTCAGTAATAATTTCAAACCTAATCTGCATATTATCCTATTCTAAGCTTATATCTATCATTCTAAGCAACAACAACACATATACAACCATAAAACACATGTACACATCCACAAATACATATGGGTATGTATATAACAGTTGTAAAACATTTAATTATGTATTTTCAGCCCGCGAAGAGTTTAAAACACTTAAAAGTTGGGGTCTAGAACTCACTTAAAGTAGTCTTCAAGCAAAATCCACCAAACTTGAAGTTACCTAGAGTTAAAATTGGTTTTAAGGATGAAAACCATCAAAACCACAACAAACAACCAAACACATAATACACATAAAAATTGGTTTTACGGATGAAAACCCATCAAAACCAAACAAATAATCACATAAAATACTCACCAATTGCGAATTCAGCCCTTCTTCCTTGAATATCCGAGAATACCAGCTTCTTCTTCTTCTTCTTTCTTCTTTTTCCCAGTCGAAAAGCAGGATGTGAATGCATATATGGGCAGCCATGCCGTTTATATAATAAAACTAGATTTAGTAAACCCGTGTATTACACGGGTTGAATAAACAAAATTTTAATATAATAATATTTATTAATTATAAAATGATATTTTAACATATAATAAAATAATAATATCAACTTTTTAAAATTTTGTTTTTAAACTTTTTTCTAAAAATAAATAAAACAAATCGTATAAAAATGTTTTTTTTAATAATTTTCCCATTGTAACTCTCAAATTTGATTATTTTTGTTTTTAAAAAAGTGACTTTTTAAAAATACCAATTTAAAAAAAATTGTATTTTAAAAAAATATGCTTTAGAAAATTATATTATTTTATAAAAAAATTATTTATTTAGAAATAATAATAATAAATAGATTTATTTCTTAATTTATTAATCTAAAAATTTGTTAAGGAATATTGCTAATAATTAAGATAATTATTTAATAAGAGAGAGAGGCAGGAAAAATTTGATGAGAATGATTGTGGTGCTGCCACGTGTCATCTTAAGATACCTTTTTATTAGAGTAGGTAGATAATGGATTTTTGTACTTTTTACACTTTGTCCCCTCTACTTTTGCTCCTTTTTCCCTTTTTGCAAGACACTTTTATTTCTGATTCTTATTATTTTTCTTTTCTTTTATTTGACTAGAAATTTCAGGTGTTACACATTCAAGTTCCATTTGAAAATTTATTTGTAGATAATGATATTCATCAATAGGAAGACACTATGTATCAACCTAAAGGAGGAAATCCTATTGAAGAACCTGTTGGTCATTTGTCTAATTTAGACAAAGTTATTTCTAAAGATGCCA